>JAWNGG020000091.1:600000-972500 GCA_036937485.2 Tetragonisca angustula | reverse complement strand
CGATGATGGATTAAAAGACGCGATATCACCCTCCCCTTTGTTCTTTGTCTCTTTCTTTTTTTCCTTCCTTCCTTCCTTCCTTCCTTCCTTTTTTCTTTCTTTCTCGATTTCTTTGCTTCTTTCTTTTCGCGGTGACGCCTGCCCGCGCCGCTCAGTGTGCTTGGGCGTTGTATCGTCAAGCCAGAGAGCTCCGGACTTCTCCCCTCGTGTCTCGCTGTCTGAAGGCCTATCCTCTCGTCTTCGCACAGATCGAACGCGCGCGCGCGCGCGTTTGTACGTGTGTGTGCGTGGCGCGGCGCGTACGGAGTGAGACACACACCAGAAAGAGAAAAAGAGCAAAGAGCGCGTTTGCTTTTTTGGCAACGCGCGCTAGACCGCCTACTGTCGCTGCCGCACACCACCGTCAAGTATCGTCCTCGTCGTCGTCGCTCGTTGTCATCCTCGTTCTTCTCGCCGCGTTTTCCAGATAGACACAGCCGGATTCTCTCGCGACCGTGTGCCCTTTTACCTGCAGCACCCGCGAAACGAACGAAGCGCGTGAAAACCTGCGCTCTCGGAAGGATGCGCTTCTGAATCGCGAGCAAAGAGGGGCAGGAGGAACGGAACGCACGTGAGCGACGTGTCGAACACGACAAGTGGCCGCAAGGTAAACTCCCCTCCCCCCGGCCGCGAGAACACGCACATACATCCGCCTCTTTACGCCCAAGAAGGTAATTCGTTCTCCAGCGTGGAGAATTAATTCTCCGACGCGTTCCTCCTGGCTATCAACCACGATTCCCCGACGAAATCTGCTCTCGACGCCTCCGTTCCTATCTTTCTCAGCTCGCGTCCTCCCGCTCTCTTTTTTCCTCCCGCTTCATCATCATCTTCTTCTTCTTCTTTCTCACCGCCTGCGTGTGTCACTGTCCATCTGTCCGTCCATCCCGTTCTCTGTTTGACTCTCTGTCTCTCTACACTCGTACACAGATCACCCCCCGTACGTGTGTCTCGCTCTGCAACGTCTTTCTCCGTCAGCCTTTCGATACCATCCTTCTCTCCCCCTCCCTCCCCCCTCTCTCTCCCTCGTTCTCTCTCACTTCGGTCGTTCTCGCTCTCGTCGTACCGGGCGATCGCCGGCTTTTCGTACGTTTTCGTGCGGCCTCGCTGCCGCGTCGCGACGTACGCCCGCGTCGACCAAGGCGGCACACAGTTGCACAGTCGTGACGTGACGTTTCGGGGGTTAGTTCGCACGGTATGTGACGGAGAAAGAGGCCACCGGTGTGGACTTGGGCTGTGTGTCGCGCTGCAACGTGCTCTTCTTCCAAGGATACGTCACGTTTCCGTCACTTTTCCAACGGAAGCCTCGCTCCACAACTTTGTCCCTCCACCTCCGACCTCTTTCTCTCTTTCCCTCCGGTGTTCGTTGCTCTTGGACTGTGTGTGACACACGGTATGTGTACGCGGCATGTGATCCACCAGCGGGCGAATTCCCTCGATCACAGAGCCGTGGCCACCGCAAGGCGGGAAATCACACCGCTGACACTTCTTGTCCGCGTCTCCTTTCACTCGTTTTCCTTCCCTTGTTTCCTCCCGCAAACCTGCTGCCACCCCTTCTAAACCCCCTACAAATTAAATCCTATCGAACTAGCCTCACTTTGGTCGTTTCGACACGTGCGTCTGTCTCTCGCCAACCCGGGGGATTTCGCACGCATTTCTCAAATCGATCGATTTGAATCAATAACCTGTCTCTCTTTCTCTCTCTCTTTCTCTTTCTCCTCGTCGATCGCAGAGATTCTCCGTGCTACGTGGTGGATCGGGCACGAGGGAGGAAAACACGTTTTCGTATTGGCGGGCCGGCGTGTCGGATCGCGGATTGCGGCCGGGTGGAGAATGACTTTCCGCCACGACGAAGCAGCACTAGTGGCCGTGCGTAGGGGACTTTTTCGCGAACTTGTGAAGTGCGCACTTTTTTGCGAGGTGGCGTTGTGCAGATAAAACGCAACGGCGGTTTTCAATTCGGTTCATTGTTTCGGTGGTTAGCTAGCGCGGCGGCATGACACGAGTGATATAGGTGTGCTTTCGCGATAACGCGTCCACTTTCTTCGAAACTGTGATTCACATTCGTTGGATGATGTGTGATGTGGTGAACGTGCCTTAGAAAATTTCGGGAGAAAGAAAGAAAGAAAGAAAGAAAGAAAGAAAGAAAGAAAGAAAGCGTATAACTGCCTATATAGCCCGCGATCGCCGAGGAAAAGGTATCGTATAACGTGATCCGGCCTCTCTTTATCTCACTTTTAACTCTCGTCCGTCACCGTTTTGACAGTTTTCTTTTTTCCTTCTGTTTTTTTTGAGGGGGTCGGTTGGGAAGGGGAAAGGGAAAAACGCGTGCCCGCGTTGCCGATCCGCGACCAACTCGACGTCAAGAGAGATGAACGCGGTGTTTCATTTTCTTCGGTGGAATTCGAGATTTCTCCTGGGTCCTCTCCTGCGTCAGTTCGAACTGCAGGGTTCTCTATTATCAAAACTGGCAGGGATTTTCACGGCACTGCGAGAGCGGGCTTATCTGGAACTCGTCACACATAAATTTAGCAGCTTGTTGCGATAGCGAACTTCAAAAAAAACTTTGAAAACAGTTTCCGAATCGCGCACCGCGCCACGCTTTGTGATAAACGGTGTATCTATCCAGAAGAAAAAAAGAAAAAAAAGAACAAAGAAAATAAGAAACGAGCTAATTATTTCATTTTTTTCTTTTTTCCTCCTCCCTGCTTCAGCAGGCGATAATCGTGTCCAAAATATTGCGGCACACACTATTATTTACCATTTTGTCGCGGTATATGGTTTCTGTTGCGCGCGCGACCCTGTGTAGTACTTTAATTACTATTTCTTCGAAGCGTCGAGTCGACTAGCGCAAAAATACCTTTCGAATCAGCGATACGATTATCAACGGAAACGTTGTATACATACATACATACATACATACATACATATATATATATATATATATATACACATATATACATATGTATATATACCCAACGCTCTTTCTTCGTTATCGTGACAACGAGTTACGAGAATATAAAAAAAATCGAGTATTAGAAATCGACCGTCATTAATTTCGTTCGTATATATCGAAGCTATTGTCGTTGCTGTACAACATCGCGTACGACGCGGCCAACCAGCACTGTAAATTTGTTTTAAGATTTTCCTTCTCTCTCTCCTTTCTCTCTCTTTCTCTCTCGTTTTTTTTTATCATTTCGCTAAGATAACACTATCAGCATACATTTAATGCTTGCGCTTTTATAAGTGGCGAGGAGAATTATTTAATCGTAACGTTCTGGCTTCGCTCCAGTCTGGCCGACCTAATTTTCTCGTATGGTGCAAATAAAAGAGCAGAGAAAAAAGAAGAAGAGAAAAAAAAGAAAAACGTGAAGCGAGAGAAAAGAAAAAAAGAGTAGCGTGATCCTTCGGCTTCTATTTTTACGCCATGCACTCTTTAATTCTTATTCTTCGTCGCGTGCTCCTCCTCCACATCTGTACGCCGCGATATTTTATTTTATCCACGTGTGTGTCACGCGCTGTTTCGTCCGCTGAAACGCGTCAATGATACCTGTGTACGTGTACACGCACATGTACACACAGGCGAGTTCGCGTGGATCCACAGCGACTATTTGGTACTGTATGTAACCGTACGCTCTACGCACTTTCTCTCTCGTTCGAGTTCTCCTCGACGCCACGTAAAAATACCGCAAAACTTGCAAGTGTCGTTTTACGCGCTCACGCGCGCGCGCGCACTCACGCACGCTGTATTTTTATTTCGTTTCGAATTAATAACATATGCTGGTGCGTGAGATATCTCTCTCTCTCTCTCTCTTTCTCTCTCTCTGGTCCACCTCGTCCCTATCAAGCGAATTCGTGTATTAATTCTGCGAGTACGTTACGTAAGTTTTCGCGGCCCGGAGAAACGTAAAGAAATTAACATCTGTTCTAATGCCACACCTATGGCAAACGCGCTGGTTAAATAGTCGATACCGAAACCATTATATAATTTTTGCCCATCCTTCCTCTCTCTCTCTCTCTCTCTATTTTTATTAATAGACAAAAGTACGATACTACGATAAGGTAGAAAAAAAGAGGCGAGTTTTGATTCGTACGTCTTGGGAAAAATTTCAGACTCGAGCGTCTGAGAAGTCTGAGTCGGTCATTTCAGCGATTTTGGTAATTCCAACGTTCCGATCCACGTTCGAGATACGTACACATGCACGTTGCGTACACGCGTGTTGCAACAGTGTCGTTTTATTTCTCCTTCTTTTTTTTATTTCGAAACGACCGGTTATCGAAAATTATCGATCTCCGAGACTTATCTGCCGGCGGTGGTTTATCGTGCACAACTAGAAATTCCGTTTGACCTTCGAGTCTCGTTCGCCGATGTTCGGGTGCACGAAACATCCGGCCGCCGGTGTGTTCGCAAACGGGCCGGGCGGGACAACTCGAAACGGTGGAGAAGGTGCCGATCTCTCGCTTCGCGGCAAACGTTGTAAAAATGTTCCTTTGGCCGAGAGACACCGCGGCCATGCCTCGATTTTATTCAGCCGATAAGATAAGTGTTCAAGCTTTTTCGCCCGATGTTAAATAGCGAACGTTGTTGTTTCTGATTGTAGGTGAATAGACATAACGATGGTAGATACGCAACACTTCTGTCTGCGATGGAACAATTACCAAAGCAGTATAACGTCGGCGTTTGAGAACTTGAGGGACGATGAGGATTTCGTGGACGTCACACTGGCCTGCGATGGCAAGAGCCTCAAAGCGCACCGCGTTGTACTCTCCGCCTGCAGTCCCTATTTTAGAGAATTGCTCAAGGTAAGATATGTAGATCTGCGTCACAGCCCTCGCATCCAACAGTATCCTGCAGTCTTAGGACAATTGTTAATTGTTGGAATTCTGTGCTCCAGAAACGAATTGAAGGATTTTCCTCGCGAAGGATCTTCAACGTTGAAATTTCCTCTTTGCAGCATGCCCCCCCTCCCCCCCTTGAAACGTGCTGTACGATTTTTCTTTTCGTTATTTTATCGAACATTGAACGTTAGGGTTGGATTTTAATTCTGACGTTCAAAAACAAAATCGTACAGTATAAGTTTTAAGGGATCGATTTTCAATCTTCGTGACGATAGTGGATTATGGCAAAATTTTCGTGGATACGATCCACAGATAATTTTGTCCAAAATTGATCAATAAATTGAAATGTAAAGGAGAAATGATAATAATGAACATTTTTGAAAACTTAGCCTGAAATTCTCAGTTATCTATAGATAAAATCATGAAAATAAGTCCTCCTCTAGATGTTAAATATTAATCGTCCGATAAAGAACCTGTGAGATAATAACATATTAACAATTGTATTCTAAAGTGCACGTGCAATTGAAAAAATTTGATCGTCTGCGATAAGTATTAAATATTCACCCTAGTGATACTACAATGACGAAAAATTATATAAAATATGTCCCAAATAGTTGCATGCATCCTGCTCCCCATTTTCCCTCTGCGTTTTAAAGATTTGCTCCAGATGATGAGACATGCGAGCCGCCAATTTTTTCCACCTACGTTCACTTCTTGTGTGTGTACTCTCTCTTTCCCTCTCCCTCTCCCTCTCTCTCTCTCTCTATTGTCGTTTGCGGATACTTCGAGTACAACGTCAATGTTTAACAGTTATACGAGAAAACTATGTCTCTTCTTTTCCTCGTTGCTTTCCCTTTTGCAGAGCACACCGTGTAAACACCCGGTGATAGTACTTCAGGACGTGGCGTTCAGCGACTTGCACGCCCTGGTGGAGTTCATCTATCACGGGGAGGTGAACGTGCATCAGCGTTCGCTTAGCAGTTTTTTGAAGACCGCCGAGGTCCTCAGGGTATCGGGACTTACGCAACAGGCAGACCAAACAGACAGGGACGAGGTAAGATGCATTCCTTTGGCTATCCGCTCCTCCGTCTGTTCCTCCTTTTCTTTGCCGTTCGTCGATAATAACAGCTCGTCCATATGTAATATATAATACCAGGCTGTACACGGTACGCCGGGCAAATTGATTATATACTTTGCATGTTATCTTTGATAGAGACGCGACTTTCAACTAAAAAGCCACGTTATCTTCGTGCACAATGTGTGTATCCAATCTTGATTCCAATCCATAATTGTCCTAGGTCAAGCAAACAAAGATAACCGGGCTGCGTTACAAATAGAAAGCAAGCATTCGTAATCGTGAATTCTCGTTGGCATGCGCGCGTATCATCCGACCATATATCGAGTATTTTCTTCATCGAGAATCTCTCTCTCTCTCTCTCTCTCTCTCTCTCTCTCTCTCTCTTCTTTCTCTGCCCTTCTTCTTCTGTCTTTTTTTCGTTGCTGTTTTAAAGCGTAGTCCAGACATTGTCTGTGGATAGCGAACCGTGTATACGTTGATAGTCGTCAAAGACAAAATACAGACCAATATGTACTTGTTCGTAGATAATATCTGGTCTTGTTTAGTAATAATGATCTAAACGAGCAAATCGAATGAGTAACAAGAGAAGATGAGAAATATTGTGCACGAAGAACATATAGAAGGGATCTTTATTTTATACGGGCGTACATATGTGTTACAGCTGTGCTTCTGAGAAAAAGTCGACGTTTTTAGTACACTGATGAACTAATTTAGCAATCTCGGTTATCTTTACTGGGAGGATCGTGACGAGCATTGGCGGTTGATGGAAAAATTATCGATTTCTTTCAAATACAAACATCTGGATAGTGCGTAGATTTGTTTGTTCTCAAATTGATACTATAATAATTTTAAATCGAGGTGAAACTTTTGCCACGATTCTGAAGAGGTATTTACGTTGCTCTTGAGAATAGATACGTGAATATTATCCAACACAGAAGAACAGTTGCGAATAGAAACGTGCTTCGTTAAATAGACAATCGTCCACTCGTAACATCGAATCAAAAGATGTGTTTTAACATGCGAAAAGACGACGCGGTGTATTAACACCGGAACCAGCCACAATTAAAGCATAAAATTTCCATCAGACACACATCGAAAATTATTTAAATCCTTGAAAACACGCAGTGTTTTACATCCATAAAATATTATAAAATTGACACATAAAAATTACAAATTGGTCATTTTGGTAGTTCCAGCGTTAATACGCTCGCAATCGCGTTGTCTACTAGCAAAGGATAGAGAAGATTTGAAATTTGTAAACTGTGCCACCAAGTAGCGCACGGTTTTCATCGCACGCTTCCTCCTTCTTTCTCTTCTTCTTCTTGTCTCTTCAAATTCCAGCTGTCCCACGTTCGCGCGTTAGCCGCCGGCGGTAATCACCTTCCGTTTCACGAAAAATCCGAGGAGAGTTTCCCTCGGGGTGGCTCGCCGCCGACGCCGGTAACCCCGACGCCGACCACCGTGCAGCAATTGCTACGCCGGGCGCAGATACGCAGGAACGAGAGACGAACGCCGGATCCGCACGATGAGTCGGCGAAGAAGCCGAGGGTGCCGTCGCCGCCGCTCAACAACAACGACGCTACGCCCACGGACTTCTCGATGGTGAAAAACAACCATCTGTCGAGCAAGGTCGAGGGTAACGGCGTGCACGAGGAGAACAGCCCGCTGGAGGACAACATCAAGTGCGAGCCGTTGGAGCTGACCGGCGGCAACAGCGGCAACGGGGGCAACAACGAGGACTCGTCGGATTCCGGGGCTGCGGCGTCGGACCGGCCACCAGCATCGGCCAGCAGTAACGAGCACGAGGTCGAGTCCGAGCACACGTCGACGCAGAACTTTCTGCCGGACACGAAGATCTTCCCGACGCCCGGCAGCTTTAACTTCAGTATGGCCGCGTTGACGGAGCACACGCCGTTGTCAGGTACGTGGATCACACGCGTTCCGACCGGGCCTGTACGCATTGACCAATTTTCACCACGCATTATCCACCATTCTTCGTTCATACTTTTCCTTTTCTTCTTTCTTGGTTCATCTCTGTTTTGCATTTTTTCTTTCCTCTTTTTTTATCGAACCGGAGGGACAGTTTTTGATTTTCCTGATTTGATTTAGGATGGACTGCTTTTGCTCTCGGTTTTCTAACGCTAGAACTACGACGGTGTGTCAAATGGTTAGCTCGTTGAACAGTATATTTGGGCTGTGTGAATGATTGTAATTCTCGAGATTGATTTAACATCCTTTTTGTACCTAGAGTCCAGAAGTCAGGATTTATTATTCGCGCGAGAACCATTTCTTATTTTCTATTTGTTTCGTCATCTGCTCACTTGCACGTATAATTCCTGGAACTATAAATAACGTCAACAAGAGGATTTGTACAGGATTTCTTGTGCGCATGAAGAAGTCTATTGACTTATTTCCAAGCGTACTTACGACCGAGGGCAACGACGATTGACACGCCTCTTATTTTCATTCTGGCAACAAGTCCTAGCATGTACCGTCGAAGTCATTGTGCTTCGAACGCTCGTGTTGTCACCTTCGTTCGCTGGTCCGTAGAACGCGTGGCGTCGATTTTTCGATTCTAACCTCGTTTCGGCAACGAGGGTAGTTCTAGCGTTAACGAATCGTGATTTTGAAGCACGCGATCGTAAAAGATCCATCTTCCATCGAAGCCTTTCTGTTAATTGCGATGTTGCGTACAGGCCGTTGTCCGATCGTTCGCCGCGAAAGAACGTTCGTTGCTACGTGTGACGATAGTGAAATTTCCAGGATTGGGCCACGGGCTGCAACCACCGGACTTGGCAGGAACTTCGCAAGGTAAGAATATTTATCATTAGCTCTGCCCTAGCAAAAATCATTAGAACATCAAACCTCTCGCGTACATACACGATTTACATGTACATAAATATATATATACACACACACACACTCACACATGCACACACACATATACGTAATTTTTCTTACGGTCGTTTGAAAAAGTCAATCGCGTACGATCGATACGGGGGAAGGGTTGTGAATTTCAGCCTCTTTGATTTCTTTTGATTTTTCGAAAGGGCACTTCTACGCTGTTCCATATTGTTTTTTTTTCTATCGACAGTCGATACATCGTGGCCGCAATATTGTCTGCGGTGTAGCGGTTCGCTCTAACGAAAAAAAAAAAAAAAAAAGTAACTAAAAAGACTTGTGCAGTTATATCAAACACTAACAAAAATCACGGATAATTATATAAGAATGATTTATACATACTATATATATATACATATATACATACATTATATATTTTTATTTATTTGGTTGCGGTGAAAGAGCACTACTGTCTGCTTGGACGATTAAAACTTCTTCTAATTGGCATGCGTTACAAAAGTCATCGATAATCATCATTTACCGAAATCGCCTTGCATTCGCATCTCATGATGTCATAACGTTTCCCCGCGGTTATCAACGAATTCGCCGCGTTGGTACGAATTTGTCTGCTGATCTGTATTGTTCGTCACTGCTTTGTTAAGAAAATTGTAGCATCTAGCAACTCTCAGAGGTTACGCAATATTTCTGGGACGTGAAAATTTGATTCAGAAGTGAAAAAGGTTACGCAGAGTTCGGGTTTAAAATTTCTTTTCTTTTCTTTTTTTGTTTTACACGCAATTTTATTTTCAAGGTGTTGCAATCTTTTTGACAAGCGGTGCATTTTACTTTTCCCTTTCTTTCTTTCTTTTCTTTTTTTGTTATTGCCAATTTTGACAATAATTGTCCCTTAGCAATATTTAGTTTTTTCAACGAAAAGTTTGAGAGATCAGGATCAGAACAACATGTCGGGAGAGAATCGTTTTTGTATCGGTTGAGGTTGAAACGATACGAAGCGGATGGGGTCGCCGGCGATCGATAGCGTTTTATAGAGCAAAGACGTTTTCACCGCGAGCGCGGATTTGCGCTATACCCAGCAAAGAACACGGACAGCAGCAGATGCATTCGTTCTTTCGACACATCGAATTCGCTCGCGATCATTCTAATTGGCACAAAAGCGATGAAAGAGAAAACCGTCACTGTTTGGCATCACTGTACAAAAGTATCTCTGCCGTAATCTCTACCATGTCTGAACTGAAAAGAAGAGAAAGTCGGTACGGAAAATGATCCCCTTTGTTGGAAGCAGAAGCGAAAACGAAACATCAAAAAGAAACAAAAAAATAAATAAATAGCGAAAACACGAAAAATGATAAACGAGTGAAACTAGTGAAAAAAAAAAAAAAATAAAAAAAAGCAGAGGAAAGTACTGCGAGAAGAAGTTGACGAATAACGATGCAACGACAGACTGTTCTCTTTGTTCTACACCTAATAAATTCTCCGATAAGTTCGTCAAAGTGCAATAGTATTATCAATTTATTAACGCTTTGAGTTTCGTCATTCGCGTCGAATATCATATTTTTTTTTTTTTATCGGCGATTGATCTTTCGTACTCTCTCTCTCTCTCTATATATATATATATATATAAATATATATATATATATATATACACACATACATACATGTTACACATATTATATGCCGTGCTCGTATTGTCCATTCGTGAAATTTTGTCATCAGTGTTGCCGTCCCATTAAACGTTTGGTAACGGAAAACACGCCGCGATATCGCCGATACGACAGCATTATGACATTGCTTATGATTTCGCATTTACGAACACATTGTACATATATTTTATATCTCTCTGCGTATATTATATATCGATCGGCGTAATTGTGACCCTTTTATTATATACATACGTATTTTGCAGACCGAATTGAAAAGCTTACAATTACATCGTAATTATTACGATCGTGAGACTTTGCAGCTTTGCTCGTTTCCGAACTGCGAAACAGGATGTGCGATAGGTTTGTCATAAGTTTGTCACACTCTTTTACGTTTATGTCTCGAGCGACATTTGACCCTGATGCGTGTCCACCATATGGTAACGTTATTACCGTGTATCGCTCGACTTATTGGCAATTTTTCTTCTCTCCTTTTTTTTTCGCTCGTTCGAACGAACAATTTCCTCTCCTTCTCTCTTTCTCTCCTTTTTTTTCAAACGTATAAGTCACGCTCGTGCACGGCGCATTATATGCATATTTGGGGGTCGTGGAACGCGGCACTCTGTGGGGCGGGAGTTAACGGTAAACTCGCTTAAATAACGGTAAACGTTTTAACGTTCCCCGCCGTGGGGATACGAGGTGTTTCTGTATCGAGGTACTTTGTGTCTGATGAAATAGAACTTTTCTTTCTTTTTTTCTTTTCTCTCTCTCTCTCTCTCTCTCTCTTCGTTGTCGCGGAGACAAACGAACGACGATCTGATGAATTTTTCATGGGTGCCAGGTTAGGAGACAAACGAAAATCGAGAAAGAATTTTGACGATCGCGATACACGCTCCTGGCTCAAAAGTCTTGGGACACTTTTTGTTCTTAGTTCTCGGCATTTGTCAAAATTTTTCAGTCGCACGTCTGTTTCGTGATATATTGTCACTCGTGAGCAATACTCGAACACATTACGCTCTGAAATTTCATTGAATTATTGATCTGTGCTTGATTATACTTGTCAAGTATGTAAAACGAATTTAAGAATAAATGTAGAATTTAAGACGAGCATGAACGTACAATACATTGCACAAAATTGTAAAAGTATTTAGATATTCGCTATCCTGTTATGTTAATAATATTCAGCTGATCATTCATCTCGCAATGACGCAAAGTTGGCCGAGCAAGAGTTAATACTTAAATTTTTTCTTGGTATCGTTTCATCTTTCCAGTTTTGACCGCTAAGTGTGTGTCGTTTGTCCGGAGACTTTTGAGCGGAGTGAGCGTGTGTGAGTACACGCGTATGTACGTCGGGAGGAGAAAAAAGAAAAACATAAATTCAGGTGCGGCGTTCGGTGCCGCGTTGCTCGATTAATATTTGAACGGCTGGCTTATACTAGGTTAGTACTGAAAAAGTTATCAGGGGCCGTCGATAAGACGGCAGATGTTATCCACGAAATTCAAGGTCCCTCTATCTCCGACGAACGTGGCCAACTAAACATTGGCCTAACTAAAAATACGACGACCTTGGTACGCCACTCACGTTCTTGCGGCGCACTGCGAATCATTAGACACATTAAATTATACGTGGCTCGGCTCGTGAGGCTGCGCTCTCTCCATGTATTTTCTCTCGACGTACGGACGAACACGTCGCTGCGTTTCTTCCTTTCGAAAGAAGTCTCTCTCTCTCTCTCTCTCTCTTCTATATACGTTCTGGCTTGCTGCACGTTGGCGAGACAAGCGAGGAGAGACACGCAAGAATAGACGAGTTAAAAACGATCGCGCGCATCGTTTCTCACCGTGGAAAATGGTGAATTTTTGAGCTGCTCCATGGGCACGAGTAATGTCTAGAATAGTCTTTACAAATTTCCCATAGAAACAATGACAATGTAATTATTTATTCCAATCGTCTCTGAGATGTTTGAAGTTATTGGTCGAATTATTAAGAGAAGTCCAATGAAAATAAAATGTCTTACTGTACACTTACGTTAAATCCTTAAATTTCTGGTAATTTCAGCGAGCATTCGATGAATTATACGCGTACGGGAAAGTGCAAATTGCACACCGCGAGAAATTAACTTCAAATTCGCGACGGAACGTAAAAATCCGAAAGCCGTTTTATAGATAAAAGTTGATATTTATATCTAACGTGAAAAAATTATTGACGAAAATATTATTTAACAATGCGAACGAGCGATAATTTACGATAGCAGTTATCGATGCGTTTATTCGAGGGAATATGTTTGTAATTGTACTATAACTTATCTAATGAAGCAAACTGATGTATTGTATTGAGCGCGAAGAATAATCGTTACGTTCCATTCTTTGCTTCGCAAAATTATACTGTTGTGAAACCTATATATTGCAGAAAGTTGGGATAAATCTGAGAATTTTATACCAGTTATTAATCTGCAATTAATTTATACCGGATTCTAATTTTGAAGAATTATTATCGAAATCATTTTCGTGAACGGTCAATCAAACACAGTTGTGCAATTTCGCTTTCAATATGTCGCAATTTTTCTTTTTTCTCTTTCTTTTTTTTTTTCTTCTTCACAAACAGTGTGTTTTCGATCGCTCAAACAATCTAGAAACAGACTATTTTCCTCTTTCTCGATCGCAGAAAATTTTCATCAGGCGCAACTCTCTAATCGGTCATTTACAGCGTACGTTGCCAATATCCGTTTGTTTTTTCACATTTTTTTTTTTATCTCGACTAAGGCTTGTCGTTCCGTTCAGTATCTATTGCGCGTATTCTCCCTTGCGACGGGTAATTTTTCTTTCTTTCTTTCTTTCTTGTTTTCTTTCTTCCTTTTTTTTTCTTGTTTTTTGATCGACTGAACCAACTGCAACGACGTGATTTTGGCAAGGTTTCAGCCGTCGAACAGTCGAGAGATAGTCGACGCAGGGTCGTCGGTCCCGCGAAACTTTCCGCCTACTTCGTTCCGTTTGTTAACGACTCCGCTGAACGGTTACGAGTTTGCGTTAAAATTAAAACGAAAGAAATAAAAAAAAAAAAAAAAACAAAAGAAAAAAGAGGGAAGCGCATCGGGTTCGATTCTCTCGCTGTTTGTTTCACTCTCACCCGTTATTTCAATTTGCTGGATTTCGTTTCGAGTTTCGATGACGATTTACGATACTAGAGATCGATCTCTACGATAATAGTGAAATTCGTTTCATCCGCTGGAAAATTAGCCTACGAGTATTTTATACCACCGGATATTTTACACACTCCTGTGTACATGTGTTCTGTACGTTTTTGTTCCCTTCAATTTCTCTCGGACGCATAAAAATCCATAATCCAGCGATAGTGTTTGACAATAGCAGAAGCGGCACGAACGTGCAAAATATTGTTTCGAAAATATTTTTTGGGAGGACGGGTGAATTAAAGTGTAGGAATTTACGTTGAAAACACGAAGTGTGCCGAGCTTAATTTTCTCATTTTCCCTTGTTTGTCTCTCGTGTTGGATAAAATTTCGTTATTTCATTTTTTCGTTTCGTGCATCGATGATGCTTTTCAGAATGGTAGATACGTTTCGACGATAATGATAGTGATAGTGCCGACGATAATAGAAAAAAAACACGTGGACGTATAGAGCAATACCTCGTTAGTAAAGAGAAAGATCAAGATCTAGAAGTTTGTGATAAAAATAATTAGCACATCGTTGTTTCGTTTCCTTAGATCATTCCTATTATCGATAATATTCCACGATGCTAGATCAATTGCTACAATAATCGTGATAGGAGAAATCACGTGGATTAGTACTGGTTAGAAATGGTGTTTCGTATCAGCGTTTTGTGTTAAAATTCAAAGGAAAAGTATACACAAAGAACACCGATTTTGACTTTCTCGTCGTCGATTTCATTTGCCAATATCCGTTTTAATTTTAATTTCATTAAAGCGGGAAAGATCTCTCGCGTTTAAATTGGACAGAGAAAGACAAGATGTTTTAGAATGCGGCAGCTCAAACAATGTCGACGAAAATTAGAAATACAAAATGTGTCAATACGTTGTTGGCCGTGTTGCAAATTTTATTTATCTGTATCACGTTGTGTTCGTTGTATTTGTTTCAGTTATAAATAATTATCCGTAACACTAGATGAATCTCTGCGATAATGGCGACAGTGCCAGCGATAGTAGACACGCGAACGCGTACGAAAATTGTGCGAAATATCGAGGGAAAAGATCAAGGTCTAGAAGTTTCGTACATAGATCAACGTAGAAAGCGCGTTATCATTCCGGCACAGCGATAAAGTGAAATTTTATTCTTGTCAGCAAACAGCGGCTCGCTCCGCGCCCGTTCCTTAATCGTCTTTAATTCGTAATGGCTGGTTACGTAAAAAACAATCGTGCCAGATAGAAAGTACAACGTACGGCCACTTGTCGCCCGCGATCAGCCTTAGAGACCGCAAGTTTCTTTGTTCCTTCGACTCTCTTCCACCTCCTCTGCGCGATACTCGCGCACGGTTCAACATCTTTTTATCCCGCGCGTTGTGCGAGTCCACACGGTCATCTGTATGTTTCTAAGCAGACCCCGTTCAGCGAAATTGCTAAACAATATGCCAATTTGTTTGGTCAATCTCTATTGTTATTGTTTTTATTCGACGGCTGTCGTTGGGAATGCACAATTTTATAGATGAACGACGAGGTGAAATCGCGCGAGACAATCGAAATTATACGATCGATCGCGTTAACCTTTCGCACCAATCCGTTTTTCGCTCTCTCTCTCTCTCTCTCTCTCTATTTTTTTTTGTTTCGCTGCACACAGCGACGAATTTCGCGCGCGGCATTTGAAATTAAAATAATCGCTCGATTGAAGTTTTCTTGAAACACGATCGCATAATTAATACTGTTATTCGCCCGTTGGTGGTGACTGGCGTTTCTTCGTCTGTAATTATTTTAGAATAATTAAAGTAAGTCGTCGGTTGAAAGTTTTCAACAGCACGAACAATTCGCTTCCATTGCACTCACGTTCTGAATTGTTGGTTTAGAAAAATTGAACGTTCCACCTCGCAGCTTGTATCTCTTCAGGTGTCTTCGTAGTAGCAAGAAATTGATAAAAACTATATCAAGTATTAAAACTATTTAGTAGATATTTAGCAATATCTCTTAAAATACAATGTCAATTTGAGATCCATTGTAGAGTCGCGTAGAACAAGGGTGAACTCCTTGCGGCAATGTACAAAAAGTCCGAGTTACATAATTAAAATACATAGAAAAATAAGATTGTTTCACATGCAGAACGATCAGAAATAGTTTAATTGAAGAAATGCGTGAACACGACGCAGTACCGAACCTACGTGTATAATTCCTTTGTTATTTTAATTCTTCGAGAAAGGGACAAATGTGCCAGTTTTATGAAACATGTCGAAAAGATGGGAGCGTCTTTTAACCGAATGTGTGCCCGAAAGGCTCGAAGTGTGTGGCCAACGAGAGAAAGAAGTTTCGCATAGAGCGACCGACACTCGGAGAAAGATGCGTTTATCGCGGTCTAATTTTAAATCTATTCATTCTGCTCCTTTCTCTGCACACGCGCGCGCGCGCGCGTTCTATGCCCGCGTTTCTCGCCGAGTTTCGATGTCATTATCGCAAAGAGAGAAGAAAATTCTTTCCCCGGGCCTAGATATTCTTAGCCCGTTTCCCCGCTCGCCACTAAAAATTGTTTAAAAAACCGATACGCAGCAGTGTTGGTGGCAGTACCATCACTTTCTCTCTCTCTCTCTCTCTCTCTCTCTCCCCGTTTTCTTTTTCTGTTTTTTCCCTTCCTTTATTTTCCCCCGTTTTCTGCTCTTTTCCGCGAACGCCTGCATCCGCGGTAACCTGTTGTAAAACCCGGCCGCATAAAAATAGCGGGTGCTGTGCCTCTGGAGTCGAGCACTTTATCCTCTTTCTCTGTCTCTTTGTATCAGAGGGCGCGTTGCAGCGCATCGGGCAAATATTTATTTCACGGGACGTTCCCAGTGCCGGACACACCGTGTGTTCTTCTTCGTCGCGGTTTTTTCATCTGCGGCTGTTTTTTTTTTGTTTTTGTTTCTTTTTTTTTTTGTTTTTTTGTTTCCATTCCGACAATCGAATTCCTCGCGCAAGAGCGGGCAGTTGTCTGTCTATGCGTCCGATCGGTTCCGGCCAGATGTCTCTTTGACTAACAGTCGATTGGCAACGATCCGCTTACTTATTAATTTCGGAACGAGACACATTGTTTATTTAGGTAATTTTTTACACGACGAAAAATGGAAAATAAAACACTCTACGTTGCTGTAACGCGTGAGTGGGCATCGTAGACAATGAGACTTGCACAAGACCGCTAATATTTATACGTATTATTACTATAGTATTGTATAAAATGTATAAAATACATGAACATACTATTTTCAATAATACTTTGCACGTACAACAATTTTTGTATCGAAAAATATTGAATACCAGTGTTGATGAACTGTCTCTACGAATATTTTACAATGATCACACAACGACTGTGAAAGATATCAAAGTATTCGTGTGTTTTCTTATCAGATTCTGCATGTCATCTTTGTAATATCAAATTTTACTTTCATATGAAAATACCACCAAACGATAAGAAATTTATTATGCTTCAACTCTCGTTGTAATTAGACGGCGGTTTTTTTGTTCAAACTCGTATTTTTGAGAATGTAATTAAAAGACCGTAATTGAAAAATTCAATGGAAAATTGTTTTACGTGCACTCTGCACAGTTCTGCATTTTGAAATTTTCTGTAAATGCATAAAAATTCGCAGTCTGGTTAGAAGAATATATTTAGACGTTCCGTTCGTCGAGACGCGTATCGACCATACAGTCTACCATAGTCTCGATTCATTCACTTGTTCACGTCGGACGATTCAAATTTGGAATCTCTTACGAGGAACGATGCACGCGTGAGTCGTTTGCTAATTTTCACCTTCGATTGTGTTTTCTACAACATTATGCTATATTTGTAATGAAAGGAGCTTCGTTATTCTAAACGTAATCCACCAAGTTACCCTACGCGCGAAATACAAATATAAAGTTGACATCAGTATTGGAGTACAAGGTCGAGACTTCTGCAGGCTATATCCTGCGTTGCTGATTCACGACACGAAAAAAAAAAAAATGAATTCTCCTCGATTACCATACTTAACTCCGCCGCAGTCCCATTCTTAGCATTTTTTTTCGCGAATCCTTCCCTCATTGTTATTACGTCCAAACCCACAAACCTGAAGAGCAGGGAAGATGATCGGTCTGAGCGTATCACGTTCGATCGGATTGTTCGAACACTCTGTAACAGAGGGAAGGAGTGAAATTTTTTTCGGGGTTACGTAACATTTGCCAACGGCCTGTTTGCGAAATACGGAATTCATGCTGCCATCTGTCGACGTTGTCGATTCCCGATCGCGTATGTGTGCGCAAAAGTCTGTCTCACTTGCTTACGTGACGTCCGCGAGTCCTCCTTGCATACGTCTATTTACTCGATACTTACTCATCTCGCTCTTTCTCTCTCTCTCTCTCTCTCTTTTTGTCTTTGTCTCTCGTCGTTTCATTTCATTTCGTTTCGTTTCGGTAGCCAACGATCCGCGGTTGGCAATTTACTTTCGGCTGCGGCGCCTCCCAAGGCCAAACGAAAGTTCGCTCTGAACCAAATCCGATGGAATTTTTTATCTGTAATATGTACTTATCGGGGACGCCCAGGTCTAGCTGCTTGTTTTCGCCTTGTGCTATTATCGATGATGAACTTGAGGTGACCTCGAAAACTGCGCAACAGTGAGAGCGCGGGTGTGACGAAGACGGATGTACGACAGAGAACGAGAGAGAGCGAGAAACAGAGGGAGAGAGAGAGAGAGAATGTATGAGAGAGATGACGAGGGGCTAGGAACGAGAGTCAGGGAGGGGCTGTAAAGCCAGAGAGAGAGAGAGAGAGAGAGAGAGAAAGGGAGAGGGGCGTTCACACTTTCGCTCTATATCATTTGCTGTCATGGCTCGATCTTTTCTTTTCTCTCTCTCTCTCTCTCTCTTTTCTTCTTTTTTCTGCAACACTTTCCGAAAGCCACCGATAAATCTCCTCCTCTTCTTCCTACAAATTTCCCCGACTTTCGACTCGTCACGTTTCATCCTTGTGCATCTCTTGACCTTTCTCTCGATAGATTCGACATTGACGTTCCGTTCTTCTTCTTCTTCTTCTTCTTCTTTTCCTTTTTCTTTTTTTGCGCGCGAATTACGTAAGAGCAGCGTCGAGGAACCGGTTACGTGATTTTTCGGCGATATTTCTCGCGACCGGGGGAATCGAAAATTCGGAGAAAAACCCCCTTCCCTTCTAGTTTACGTGCTGCGAGGAATGAATCGTTTGATCGTGGGAGAGACGTAACGCGGTTCGAGACAAGGTGAAGGTCTACTCACTACTTGCTGCTTAATTCATTGAGACGCTTTAGTTTCGAGCGCCGCCGCTGGCCTCCGACGATGAACGAAGTCTCGTCGTCGAAGAAATTCGCCTGCCGAGCCCGATTGCCTCTTCCTCTCCTCCGCTCTCTCTTTCTCTGGCTGTTATCAGTAGCGAAAGTTCGATCGACGAACGGTTCCGTGCGATTGATCGCGTTGAGAGAAAAAGAAAAACGCGCTGTCTCGTCGTACGAGAAAGATCGCGCAAGAACGTCGCTTCTCTGTGCTCGATGAATTTCTTAAATTCGTACGTATTGCACAGAGGCGACGAAAGTGAGAGAATTCGAGAAAGTAGCTTGGAAATTGGAATTATTGTTGCTTAAGATAGTCACGAGGAAAATAGAATGGCGAATGAGCCTTCAATTACAAGCCAACTCGTAGCTATTCAGTTGTCAATTTCAACGTTCATTCGCCATCGTATTCTTCAAGATTTGGTTTAATGTTGGAATTCGTGACGAGAATTCCGCAAGTTGGCCAAAAATTGATTCAAGGTAGACACACACACACACACACACACACACACACACACACACACACACACACACACACAGTTTATGCGTGTTCAATTCTTAACAATGATCACCGCTCTCTATACAACTTGTAATTACACGTGCGTAATAATACATCAGCCAAATTGATTCAATGTAGGTAATAGATACAGGGTACTTCTACGTATTCTATCCTTGACAACTTGCAATTGACTACTTGTTGTCTCTGTACGTGTTGTCAATGTGTTCTATTCGCTCTTGTTGAGCAAAATGTATCTACTCTTTTGTACCGTGTTGGATTAACTGATTGGTTAAAGAGCGTTTTTGCAACATTCTCACAATAACCGCCCGAAAGTCAATGTTTGTCATGTTGTGTCGCAAGCGTGCGACGTGCCTGAGATACCGTGACGAGAGCTAGTCGCAACTGTACCTAAGCACCAGGCCATTAACATATAAAAAAATAGTGACGCATACGGTGCGTCGATCGGTGCGACAGAGAAGTAAATTCACGTGATATATTTTCTTAACCTTCTGCAACATCGCGCGACTCCGAAAGCTTTCGTACTTCACGCAGTTTGAAAATACTCACGACGATCACGAGTTTCGAAACGAGCGAACGAAATTCTGTGTCGTGGAGGAGGGTTAGCAAAGATCATCGTCTTGCCTCAGCGTGCGTTTAATTGCCACGAATTGTACCACAGGTACGTCGAGAGAACGGTCGTTCCAAATTTCTTTGATCATTGAAAGTGTCAAGGCTTCCGGAGCCTCCTTGACTCCTTCGTCCGAATACGGACGTGTAACCTGGACAATACAACAGCTTGTTCCTGACTAAATGCGAGATCCAATATCCGAGACGGAGAAGACTTATCGTTTGATCGCAGTGATTTCGCGAAACGCGCAACCGCATCGGGATGGAAAAAGGGCCGCGGTCGAGGAGGAGGTGGAGGAGGAGGAGGAAGAGGAAGAGGAAGAAGAAGAGGGGGAGGAAGGTAGTTCTTCCTGGCGTGTCCTCCTTGCTTCGCAACCCCCTGTCTTCCTCGCCTCCCCCCACCACTGTCCACGTAACTCTTTCAAAAGTTCGTAAGACTCGCGTAACCAATCCGGAAGCTACTTAGATTTTTCTCTCCCCGCCGATCCCTCGGCCCTATCCTCCTCCAACCTTTCTCTCTGCTCTCCTCTTTACAACCCCTTGGCCCTCCCTTAGTCGTACTCTTCTCTCTCTCTCTCTCTCTTTCTCCGCTGCCTGTTTCATAGTCGCGGTGGTAGCGAGCTATCGATCGCCGTGGCTCTCCGCGCTTAGAGTCAACATCAGTCATAATACAGCGCAACGGCATACGGGGGTTATTAAGAATAATACGCATCCTAGGTATATATCCCCTTCCCGGCACCACGGAAAAACGGGGGAAGGAGCCGTCGTACGTGGGGGGTAACCGTTGCTAGGGTAACCGGCCTGGGTAAAATCCCGCAAAGAAGAAGCATCGCCGGTTATGTTCCTCTGCTCTTCTTGCCTCTTACTCTTACTCTTCACTCCTGTGTTACAACTACTACTACGACGACGACGACTACTACTACTACTACTACTACAACTACTACTACTACTACTACTACTGCTACTGCTACTGCTACTGCTACTGCTACTACTATTACTACTACTACTGGATGCTGCCTGCTGCTGCTGGTCCCGCTCTTCTTCTCCTCTCTCGTTGTATCGACATCTCATCCTCGCGGACGTTATACTGGCTTTTATGAGACGATGAATGTACCACTCGCCCTATCTTCTTCTCGAGCTCCCTTAGCCCACCTTTCAACCCTCCCTTCTTCTCCCTCCCTTCTGATTTCTCTCCTCCGTCCTCTGTCTCGCTTGGTTTTCTTAGTTCTCGCGTTGCTCGCGATTCTTACCTCCTCCTCCTCCTCCTCCTCCTCCTCCTCTCAGCCCGGCACGGATGGAAACGATTAACAGCAGTATCATCCCCCCCCCCCCGGTCGGTCGTTTAAAACCAGGTGCCGTGTTTCTCTTGATTTCTTCGTTTCTTTTGTCATCCTTTTCACACGACGAGTCACATATAGATACATATATATATATATATATATATATATATATATTATATATACATACCATATACATATGTACATACATGCGTGTATGAAGCTTCTTCGGTGATCGCTCGCGACGAAAAAAAAACCAAGATCGCTCGCCGAAGATGATCTCGTCGCGCCCGTGAATCGCTGGTGTCACGATCGGGAGTCACGAACGTCCCGGCTGACATCTCGACTGGACTCAACAACCCCCTCCTCTTTGGTTGCAGACCGGGAGGTCGCCGAGGAGGACGGGGGTTGGCAGTCCGCTACCAACGGAGACAGTCAACGGCAAAGCAACGGCCAATCGTGCCAAAACGCCCTACCGGCGTCTAGCCAGTGCGAGATGATGCAGGCTACTACCCATCAACAGCAACAGCAGCAAGAACTTCCGATTATCGATCTGTTAGACGACATAAACGATCAGATGCAGATCGTGCTGAAGTCGGAGCCGCTGTCGCCCAAGATCGACGAGCTCGAGTCGTGTCTGTTGAACGAGCAGATCGATCTGCAGCCGGCAGATCGATTGCCAAGTGGCAACGCCAGCAACGGCCAGCAAACGCGTCAGCTGAACGACGGCAACAGCCACAACAGGCAGCCAGTGCATCAGCAACAGAGGGGTGGCACGTTGAACGAAACGGTCCCGTTCGCCGATCTTCGTTGGCTGACGCAGAACGGGAACGCGCAGCAACCGAGGCCGAAGCTTCGCGAGGCGTCGAGGACGCAGGTCCTGGACCAAGAAATGAAATACTCCAGTCGCTCCATCAGCGGTACATACTGTAGCTTCTGTCAGAAGACGTTCTCGCGAGCGTGGTCCCTCCAGAGGCACCTGGCGGACACGCACTTTTACGTGCCGCAGTCGCTGTCCTGCGACCAATGCGGCAGAAGCTACAAGTCGAGGAACAGCCTGGTCAGTCACAAGAGCCAGTACCACGCGAGAAAGGAGCGAAAGGAACACGAGGAGCAGTGCGAGGTCACGTACTGACCGACGCGCCGGATGGTTTAGTGACCGAATTTTCGCGCATCGGAGGTCTTTCGCATCCGGAGGGACGGCGAGAGACCGCGCGCGTGTGTGATCTTCACTTCAATGGCCATTGATCGCCGTTCTCTTCTCCGACGCATGAGAAAGCAAAGAGACACGTCTACGCGTCTTCGTTCCAGCTGATTCGCTGCTGATTTTCTTTCTTTTTTTTTTTCTTCTTTTTTCTTTTTTTTTCGAAGCTGATTTCTTTGTACATACGTACCAAGTAGCTCGTATCTTACCAAGTAGTCGTTTACTCGCCGTTTCGTTCACGTATCGACGAAACGCAATCCTAGTCTTCTGATCGTGAAACGAGTTACCTCGATGCACGCCAAAGAGAGAGTACGTGCGTGTTCGCACGTGCCATCGGGTTTTTTCGCCATCTACGCACGTTACCTTGGATAATTCACGCGAAAGTCCCTGCGCGAGTTCTCTCTCGCGTCACGCGCGAACGCGCCCACTCTTCCAATAAAATAAGTTCCGCCATCTGGACTAGTTTCGCGCCAAGTTCACGGCTCGGAGCGAGCGTCTTCCCGCAGCAAAAATCGATACGATTCTCGTCCGGTACGAGTGTGCTCTTCCTCATCTACCCCGCGGGAGTCAAAGGGGTAGTTTACCCGCTCCGGCGCGTTGCCGACGAGAACGTCGCAACGACCTTGCGTCGATCAGCGCCACTGGTTCGTGTGAATCGTGTGGCTTAGGCCACGATTCTCTCGATCGAGTCGGAATTCAGGCGGTCACGCACGCTTCGAATTTTCGCCGACAGAGCGGTTCTCTTTTTTCGGTACGGTATCTCGCGAAACGTTCTCGCCAAGGACGGATCTATTTATCGGCCGATTGGACTATAACCCATTTATCTGTGGGTTTTTACGAAAACAATTTTTCAATTTCGATATACGGTTCGAGAGACTGGTTTTTTTTTTTCTCGTATCGTTTGTTCGTATCATTCCGTCCCCATCCCCCCTTCGTCGTCGCCACGCGTCTCTGCAACTTTCTCATGTACAGTGTCATGTACTCGCGTGTCGCGACCGTTTTCGTTTCACATAGTTCACGTTACTCGACGTCGTTGTCATCTGTCGCGAGAACCGAATTGCTCGAACGATCGTGGTTACGCCTAGCGCTGTAACGACTGGTCACTTCGTCTGGTCGCAAGTTTTACCAGCGGCTCGCAAGTTGGAGTTTCACTGAAAATTCGTCTTTGGAATTTAAATTTTGCGCTCGTGCGTATTGTCTACTAATTATTTCGCTATCTATGAATTGTTTGAAGTTTGTATAAAAAATGGTTGACAGATTATGGTAACATCGAGTGTTGTTATCTCTGATGGTTCAAGAATTTACGACAGTCATGAATTATTGAATTTGAAAGTCGCATGATCCCGCATGACAGTCACGTCACTGTTGTTGATTAAAAAAATGTCACGCGACACAGGTCGTTACAGCGTTGACGCACACCCGCGAGACCTAACTGTAATTGCCCTAGTAATTAGCCTGAATGTCGTTAGAAATGAATTTGAAGAAAATAAAGGAGAATACGATTGAACGAGAAAAGGAATTGTTGTTTCACTGACAGCTACCAACGTCGAGTTGTTCAGAGAGCTCGATTCTCTCTCTCTCCCCCCCCTCCCCATACATTAAGCGTTCACATACTTGATAAATCATACGTCATTCGTCGAAACGGAGAAAATTAATATTACAATCAATTGTTCGCTTCATCGCATCATTCCGTTTTAGAGCCAAATAATCACACTCCTGTATATATATATCCACACACGTACACCTACAAGATATCTACTCTGCTCTGTCTTGCTGTAAATAATACGCATCGATATGGATTACATCTCTGGTACTCTGACAACACTAACGTCATCGCTCACGATCGTTCACTGGAATCTTGGAATTGCTTGCACTCTACTATCGTAATGCGCTAAAAAAAAAAAGTAAGAAAAAAAAATACACAAAAGTAAAGAGCAGAAGGACGAAAGTCGTGAAAATAAAAAGGAAAGAGGCTACTTTCCGAATTGGAGAAGAGCCTTCTGCGATGTTTAGTCGTGGCCATTGTCATCGTGTAACAACTCGGTTCGCTCAGTATCGAAGGGAAACTTTCAATTCCCTCGAACGATCGCTCGTTCCAATGTTCCCAGTTGCGCGCGACGATCAACGCATCGTATTGACTATGTCGGAGGAGATCTTCTAGATTAATGATTGATCTAGAATTTTTGAAGACGTCGTGCTTCTTCGAGGAAAACTTGCAACTTGGAAGACGCGGACAGTGACAATGGCAACATCACGCGGAAGGCACTTTCTCCAGGAGAGCACACGCTCCTCTCGCCGTACCACGCTACTACGTGTAATGTATGTAACAAAAGTCCAATTGAAAAGTATACATATATATATATATATATATATATATATAGATATATATATATAGATATATATAATATATAAATCTAACGAAAAGATGCAAAAAGTAGAATGGGCGTGCGACGAGGATGCTGGGGTAGCACCTGCAAGCATAATTGCATTGGTTCCAAAGTAAGATGTATACGAGTAAAAATAAAATCGAATACAGAAAAGAAAAAAAAGAAAAAAGTTTGAGCACGGCTTGGTCGGGTGACGGTGCAAGTGTGCGCGAGACTAATCGAGAAATGGGCGCACGAATTCTCTTCCTCTCTCTCTCTCTCTCTCTCTCTCTCTCTCTTTCTTTATCTCTCTCTCTCCTTACTTCTCTCTCTCTCTCTCTCTCTCTCTCGGCTCGGAAAGAAATACATACATGGTGTGGTAGATGTGGTGGTGTTAAAGAGTGAAAGAGAAAAAAAAACATTTTCACCGAGGACGATCACGGGGACACACGCGATAATACGTGTGGCGGCTAGAGAGAGGACACTCTAGAGTGCAATCGGATGGGGCGCAACTGTGGGGTTGTTTCCTCGTGTCTCCCGTGTCTAACGCACACGTGTGTCCGATCTACTGCGTCCGAACGACTGACGTTCGAGCACGAAAACCCAAAAAAAAGTAACCCCTGTGTCTGGTTCTGCCGCCAGGTCAGTTGGCCGGCAGCGGCGCGTCCGATGAGTTTCGATGCGAGCCTTGCAACAAAATCCTCACCTCCCTAACGCGGTTGAGGCGGCACATACAGAACGTGCACACCAGGCCCAGCAAGGAACCGATCTGTAACATCTGCAAGCGGGTTTACTCGAGCCTGAACAGCCTGCGGAACCACAAGAGCATCTATCATCGGCAACACAGCAAGAACGAGCAGCAACGCAAGGAGATGGAACAGATGCGCGAACGGGAGAGAGAGCAGAGAGAACACTCGGACAGAGTTGCCTCTCAGCAACAGCAACAGCAACAGCAACAACAACAGCAGCAGCAGGATCAGCAACAGTCGCGATTGGGATAAACGAAGAAAACCAGAAGGATCCATGAGAACTTTGGACTTCTGGAAATTTCTGTCTCTCTCTCTCTCTCTCTCTTTCTGTTTTTCTCTCTTTCTCTCTCTCTCTGTCTTTCTCTCTCTCTGTCTCTCACTCTTTGTATTATACTTTGAGAAATTTAGGGATCGAAAACGGTGCCAGTGTTTCACGTGTGCGGCGATCAGTAGAGTTTAAACATTCGTCGACTAGTGTTCTTGCGTACACACACGCACACACACACGCAAACACACGTCGTGAGCGATTATAGAATCTCCTTTGTGTTAGATTATCAGTTTCACACGGCAATGTTGGATAAGTAGATGCGTTGTCTCGTTTATTTCGTTCGAGATACATACATGCGTTAGAGTATGAATATAGTGAAGTGTCAGAGGTGCCAGGATGCAACTACTCGAGGAACGTAGAAGTCTCTCGTGTTCGTGAATCGAGTTAAAATGGCGAATTTCATTTTCAAACGCGACAGCGAATTTCATCCGTCTCAAGGACCTATAAACAATAAGTGTTTCTGAATTGCTTTTACAGTCCTTGGTCACTGGATCACTCTCTTACGTTGCAAAATCCACCATCCTCCCTCTTCATCATTTCACTATGTTCGTAGACTCACCTGCGACAGAATGTCAAACTTTTTCTCCCCCATACGTTCTCTCAACGCTACCGCCCGGATCATTGGCTCGCCATTTGTCTCTCCGGCACGTTCGGGGAAGAAACGTGTGTAACTTTTCGTCTTTGAATTCGGGTCGCGGGGAAGGAATCATGTGATACTGTAGGCGATACTGTTATTGTAGGTTTCTCGTATTTTTATTCGAGCGGACGAATATTGAACGAAACGTGTGAAGAAGAAAGCGCGCGCGAGAAGCAGAAAGGCGTGGAAAACAAAGAGCTAGAGTACGAGGCGGTGTACTGAAACGCGCGGAAAGTTTAATTTTTCTACTAAGGTTACAAAGATATATATTATATATATATATATGTATTGCGTCGAGATGTACATAAGTAGGTAGGCTAGGTGCTCGATTCGAGCAAAACAATTTGGAACGTCCTGAACTCTTGTACATTCGCGAATGGAACTCTCTCGCTTGCTTCGATTTTTCTTTGTTTGATCGTTCCGTTTCGCGAAAAGGAGATGGAAAAAAAATATATAAAACGTTCCTTTTTAATCGTTATTTTTTTTTTTATATACATATGTCACTTTTGTATAATTTACGAATGGTGGTTATCGGGGTTAATCGGTTACGAGGAATGTCGTAGTACAAAAAGAATGAAGAAAAATACGTGGATATAAACTGTAGAAGTTGATATAACGTGGGACAACCGTCGCACGGCGGATGCTGGGTCCATTTGAACCCGTTGGAGGAAACTGCAATTTACGTTTATGGAAAATAAACTTTCAACCCAGCTACGTTCTTTCGACCATTTTCCAATCGCTTTCACGGTAAAAGACGTCTCGAGTTTCGACATAATCTGAAAACATTCTCAATAGTGAACGCTCAATAAAAACACGTGAGAATAACTGATTGATTTCGAGCAACGATTCTATATTCCAATACTTTTGCAGCCGAATATATAAATTTGAAGCTTACCCTGCTACGTTTCAATCGTTTTTATAATAATTACTCGAAAGTCTTCTTTACTCTTTATTATGTGTGTAACGTCTTTTAGAATTGCATATTTTCTTGAAACATAAATTCTACGAAAAGGATTACGAATCATCGATTAAGGAAACACGAAAGGGTTACAAAGCGAGATTAAAATGTTGAAATTCGGGGATCACGACATAATTAAACAATCTTGTCGCTCTATAAATGGATTCTTACTTTCTTTATATAAAGGTAAAGAGAAAGAAAGTTGATAATAACAACAACTACACGCAATAATAATAATTACGAGGAAGAACCAATGGCCAATTTATAATCCATTGTAATTCGTTTTCACTCGTTACAATACAATTGCACAGAATACAATGTCTCGCAGATATTTTACGAATACTACAAACATTTGTTACAAGTACAAGCGGGTCTGAGCTGACCTAGAATTCGCCAGGTGTAGCTTAAACGATCGCTCGTTAGACGTTTTTCGCTCGTTGAACGTGCGAAACGTTTGACGAGGTACATATATCATATAGATACTGACGCGCGATTGCCCGTCTTCTTTTCATCCTGCTTCTGTCTTTCTCTCTCTCTCTCTCTCTCTCTCTCTCTCTCTTTCTCTGTTTCTCTCTTCCCTGTTCCCATCTCAGGCAATCTCTTCTTCGTGAACGAGAAGGAACTGGTCGAGAACAGCAACGAACGACCTTGCTCGCTTTGCTCCGTTCGCACGCGATTCTTACCTTGTCTCCTTTGCGCAAGTAGCCGACGAATGGAAACGCGGCCTGGAGGTCGTATCTTAAAGCGCAGCCAAAGGAAAGTTACTTAACATACCGTTCTTACGGGATATGGTGCAATGAAAATACCGTGATGCTTCTTTCTCTTCGTCCCCCTCTTATCGTTTGAACGTGTGCGTGTTTTTCTTTTTCTTGTTTTTTCTTCTTTTCTTTTCGTATCGACATCGAATTCGTATCGAATTAGTTTGGCCACGATTTAATATTAATCCTGCCGTTTGTGCTTCGGTGCGCAAAACGTTTAACTAAACGCGTGATCGCTGTGAACGGAGCGCGCTGTTGACGAGTGTAATTTATCACAGTTGTTGGCTATTTTATAATTTATATATGCACTGCAGCTGAGAAGTTTGGAGCATCCTTTATTTTTCGGGCGAAACAAACTTTTTCGCACGTTGTTTTTTTTTTTGTGAGAAAGGGGGAAACAAGAATACTGTAATTGTAACTTTTTTTTTTTTTAATATAATTAATTGTTCACAAATCGTTGCCTCTTTTGAAGTCTCGAAGCGTGCTGTAAATTCTTTTGAACAGGACTGTGTATAGATTATTCCTCGTACAATTTCCAAGCACGTGTTATATTCTTGTTCAGTAGTTTTGGAGCACCATTTAAATGATTTCTGATTATTTCGTAATATTATGTAGATACAATTAATTATGATATAAAGATATTACTCGAAAATATTAATATCGCAATCCTAACATGTTCCGAACTTTTGAACAGGAGTGTATATACATCCGCTTTTCGGAGCGAAAGGGTTAATCCCTCATTTATTTTACGTTCGAGACTCCATCTCATCGACGAGATTCATCATCCCTGTCGTTTCTTCTCTTCTCTTTTCTGAATATTCTTCAAGTATTTTTATTACCATCTGTGACTGTCTATTTTTCACCTGTAGTTACCTCTCGTTACTTTTGCGACTGCGATACCGAGATAAGAAATTGTGATAGTCGGTCGCGTTCCTTATGCCCATCCGCTCTCAAGGAGTCGAAGCTGACGCAGAAAGCATCGGCTTCGATCCTCGATAAAATAATCCTCGACGAGGGGAGAGGAGAGCGTCGTCGACTGTACGTACAATGTACATAATAAATTCCGTTCAAAATAGACGCGGTTAGAGAGAGAGCGCGCGCGCGTGTACGTGCGTACGTATCCATGTAAATAAGAAAGTCTTTTATATCTGAATTTATCGATACGAACGTACATAATTACATGGAATACATACTTGCGTAACGTTATATAAATACGTACCGACACACGCGCACATAACACGATATATCGGTTTCTCTTCTCTGTTTAATATCACGTTATTGTTACTTCTCCTTGCGTACATTTTTTTTTTCCCGTCCCTCCCTTAATTATTATTGTTCTTTGTTATCGGGCTTTCGGGGATAAGCGTGTATAGAGTCGAACACAGTACTCGCGCACGTATCATCGTTCTCTGGCAATCGTAACTATGATTCAATCAGATTCCCTTCGTCGACTTATTCGTCTGTTATCTTTTAAATTGCGTTATGATAACAAACGACGACGACCATTATTATTATTATTATTATTATTATTTTTATTATTACTATTATTACTACTATTATTATTATTACTCTTATTATTATTATTATCATCATTATTATTATATTCGATATTATTCTTATTCGCACATGAATTATTTATACATGTTGTATGTGAATAAAATGTTTCTTTCTTTTGTACGCTGAGAGAGAGCGGCCCACTAAATGTTATTTCGCATCACGTATCAAACGGAGAAAGGTGCACGCGGGTTAACGTCGTGTCTGTCCGCCGCTCGTTAACCTTCGGCCGGTTATTATGCAACCCCGGCTGCGTCTTTTTTTTCTTCTCCCTTTTTTTTCTTTTTTTTTTTTTTGCATTTTCTTTTCTCCCGCTCCCACTACCGCGCTCCGCGCCGCGTTCTGTTTTGGCCGCGTTACACCTCGTTGCCCTGCGTGCGCTTCCGGCCGACCCATATATATATATATATATATATATATATATATATATATGTACATATATATATATTTATATACACACACGCATACCCCACCGTTACCTACCTACGTGCAAAGCCTCGGAGAGACCCCGTGACACGTATACTCGCCGCCGGGAGATGCCTCGTGTCCGTTCCCCGAGTCAATGGGTACGCGTTCATGCTCCGCAGCACCGAGGGTCAGGCTCGTCGTTGAATACGCCGTTATGTGCCAGCCCCGAGGACGCGCGCCCGGTTTCTCTCCACCGCCCCCGTGTCTGCGTCACCTTTAAGTACTTCTCTTCGTTCTTTGCTCCTAGAGAATGAACGAACACGAGCTTGGTATTTTTTTCTTTCTCTTCTTTCGTTCTTTCTTTTCGTACCGTGTCCCTTGGACTGTACTTGAAAATTAGTATCTGCGAGGATCGTCGTCCCGATCGGATCTATTCCTCTTTCGCGAGGAAAGTCACGAGAAAGAGAGAGAGAGAGAGAGAGAGAGAGAGGAATCTCCTTTTCGTTGCACTCTGCGACAAGAGAAAGGGTTAATACGTGTTGTCTAATTTTTAGAGAATTTATTCTGGAATAAAAGGCGCAAGATGAGAATGAATTATTTGAAATTCTGTTGCCGATGATGGTCGTTTCGTTTTAATCGTCACTTCTCTCCGTTGCATTCCACGACGCGGCACGACGCGTCGAAAGAGTTGACGCGTTCACCACCGCGCGGAATTTATTATACGTTTCACGCCCGGCGGGACGGAATATTTTATTTTTAGAAGGTGTCATGTTACAATAAAAGTGCAATTTTTCACTCCACTGTGTTGTTTAGTCATTTGTTTGTTATTTGAAGTACTCTTTTCTACGATGATGCTCGTTATCTGCCCTCCGTTGCATTCGAAACGCGACGCGACAAAAGCAAAGGTGGATTTTCGGCAAAAGTTGACATTTCGGGGAAAAAAACGTCCACGCTGAAACGATTTGGCTAAAATTGTAACAATAGATTTCTCTTTGATCGAGACCGGTGATTGTGAGAGGATATCTTTGACGACTTGGAAGTTGAGAGCGAAAGTATTTTTAACATTATTATTCGGAGCAGAGTACCATTTTCGGTTGTGAAAAATATTTCGCATATATTAACATTGTTTTCGTCTGAAGGGAATCTCTTTTTAAAATTTCAGTCAAATCGGATAATGGATGTTTGGTGTGTATGTTTACTGAACACGAGCGTCGCGTTTAATACACAGTGTGCCACATCGGAATAAAATGAAAATCAAACGTCGATTCGTTGTCCTCAAGAAGACAAGATTCTAGTACTGCGTTACGTGAATTATGCTTACCATTATTTAAATTCTATTTCTTTACTTACATGTCAATAAACATTGAACTTGATTGAACAGAGAATGAAAATATTCAACATTTTTGAGGATATTCGAAACAGAAACCAATAGAGCATCTAAATTCACCAATTGACAAAGCTGTTGGGTCGTTCAAAATTGAACCTATCAACAACCAAACAATAATTTATTCAAAAAATATTCAAATTTCTTTGAACTTTATACGGAAGGAATAACAATAAAAAATGTATGAAATAAATTCTGGAATTCCATTCACGGAATTCTAATAATAAGAAATATATGTGTAAAGAAACGTTTCTTCTAATTCTCAACTTTTTCTATAATAAATGACGTACAAATATTTTCAAACGATTCGAACCATAAAATGAATGTATCATCGACGAAATATTTCAGAGTAGTATTTTTTGACAGGACGAACGTTCATTCTATTCCGACACGGCACTGTGTAGATTTACACTTCTGTGAAGCAACAGAAGTTCGTGGACATTGAGCCAAAAGAGTACACACGCTGCATTAGCTGTTTAGTATCGGTCGCGTCAACGTTTTAACCTTCGATCGTCTCGCGTGTATTCCGTCGAACGCGCGCAGCAAAGGAATGTTACGAGCGAGAAAGGAAGAAACGAAAAAAAGGAAAAGGAAAAGAAAGAAAAAAAGAACGAAATTCGCCTCGGAGAGAATGCAGCGGGGAGAGACCTCGACTCACAGTCAGTCACAGTCACGGCTCAGGGCCGCGCAGGAACGTGCACGCGCGCATCAATAAAACCGTAACCTCGAGATTCGTAGAGAATCCCGACTTCCGGTGGCGACGATTCTCCTCCGATCGTTGCGTTACCTTATGGTCAATGACAAACCAGAGCCCCGAGCCACCTTTCTCTCTACGATCGCTACGATCATACGAGGAAAAAAGAAAGAGAAAAAGAAAAAAAAAGAGAATTTCGAGCGGCCGCATTGAAAATTAAAAAATAAAAAAAGAACGTTCTCGTGGCCGGGGGTTGAAAGACCCTTGAAACAACAGCTGCCACCATGCTCAATCGGCGGCCCTTCGACGCATCTGTATTTCCTTATCATGTATCCTCCTCTTTGTCACCCGTAGAACCTTTATTCTTTTTTTTTTTTCATCATGAGATTTACCATTAAATTCATTGTCCATCCTACATCCAAATTGCTTTTTCTTCTTTTTAACGTCAAAAATCTACCATTAAGTTTCGTTATCCTGTATAAATATCAAGTTGCTTTTTTCCTACCATCATCAAGTTCATCGTCCTACATCTAGTACCATCTAAATTGCTTCGTCTATTTCTTTCTGCTATGAAATTCTCCGTCCTACATAAATACCAATCAAATTGCCCTTTTTCTTAATTTTTTTCTAATTACTCCCAACCCCGAGTCTTTCAACCCTCCTCGTACGAAGACCAACAAAATTCTTGAATCTTGAATCACTTTCTCACCTAGTTTTTTTTTTCTCAAAACCAACCTCGTATGAACGCCAACCACAACGCAATTCCGCATTTAGCCTAACCGATCATACAAATTACCACCCTCATCAACCCCCGGCCCTGCGCATTAAAAAGAACACCATCAGCGTACACTAATCTTGTCCAGTGATATTAATGGCAGTCGTATCTTTGTTCTTGTTTGTTCCCGGTCCCGCTCGCTCGGCTATACGTTCGGCTCTGGTTCGTCATTGTTCTGTGTGTACCTACCCGCTACCTTCACGAACACGGATTTGCGCTGGGGGTCCATCCACACACGTGGCTCTCCGTGTGCCTCCTCCTACGCCACAAATATTGGTTCGTAACGGAAACATATCTTTTCTTTTTAATTGGGTGTCGATATTTATAATCGGACAATGGTGCTTGGTCTCTCTCTCTCTCTTTCTCTCTCTCTCTGTTTCTCACTATTTTTCTAATTCTTCGTAACTTTACGTTTAAATTACTTACTACTTCTTTCTCTATTTCTCTATCTTTTTTTTTTCTTTCTTTCTCTTTGCTTCGACCAAACGTGAAACGTTCTACTTAACTTTCTCTCTCTCTCTCTTTCGTATTTGCGCTGCTTTTTAAATCTCTTTCTTGTTTCTTTTTCATTTTCATCTCTGTCTAACCGTACAATCGCCAATATTCACTTGAATGCCAACTCTCTGCGTAACTGTAACGATTAACAAAACATCGGGATATATAAAACCGGGCCGTTTCCCTTCTCGTTCGTTACGATCCTCTGCTCTTTTTTTTCCTCTTTGTATCTCTCTCTCTCTCTCTCTCTCTTTCGCGGAAACAAACAAACGGAGCAGCGGGACCACCGTCGGCGATCCTCGCGATGAGATTATCGCACCCGTTGCACGGCAACCTACTGCCCCCGGGTGTATGCTATACCTGCGACGTTTGCGGCAAAACCCTCTCCACCAAGCTCACCCTCAAACGGCACAAAGAACAGCAGCACTTCCAACCCCTGAACAGCGCGGTCTGCGCACTCTGCCACAAGGTGTTCAGGACGCTCAACAGTCTGAACAATCACAAGAGCATCTATCATCGTAGGCAGAAATAGAGCCGGTTATCGTCGCGTTTGCTCGCATCGTGCCGGGGAACACTGTAGAGGAACAAAGAGAACGGGAAGGAATAAGGGAAAGAATAAGGAACGGAGAAAAACGAGCTTAGTAGAAAGAACACGGTGGGGAAAAGAAAAGGGAAACACGGTGCCAATATGGGGGACGTGTGGTGGTGGCGGCGGCTCCAGTAGACGAGACCGATGAAAAATCGTCGACAGCATGGCCGCTCGAAGGATACGGCGATTGTTCTTCTCATACATATACATATATATATATATAGAAATATTATATATTTTTCTTTTCCTTTTTACGCGTGTTACCTTTGTTGTCGCGGTTGCTTTTTTCGTCGTTCGTTCGTTCGGCGCGAAGCCGCGCGAGTAAACGGAATTGTTGTTGATTGTTGGTTATTATTCATCGGTTGTCGGTCGTCATGACGATGACGGTTCGTTAGTTCGGTGATATTGCTCTGTTGAACGTTCGCGATACATGGGACCAGTTGCAAGTAACGCAGGAATCGCGTTGATAGCTTTTAAAATCGGTCGAGAGTTGAAAAAGGAGGAGGGAGAGTTCGGGTGGGATTCTCTGTGGGAGCGTCAGACGCGGGCATGTGTTGGTCGTGTTCGTGAGATGGAGACATTTTTAACTTTTAACTTTTAGAAGGACCATTAAATTTTGGAGGAGCATTTAATTTTGGAAAATTTTATGAAATTATTTATGTTAATTATCGTTTACGTCCTGATGTGTGGAAGTTTGATTTTTTACTAGTATCGTTGGACCATTGGGGACCACAACTCGAAAGTTACATACACGTCCACGTTTCGAGAATTTTATTTCGTGTATTTAAAATAGCAAAAACTTATTTATAAGAGTAATATTTATAAGAGTATTGGCCCTCAGCTGCCAATCATCTTTTCTCTCTTCTAAAAGAAACACGAAATTTGTTATTTTTCAAACTTTTAATTTAGTTGAAAATTTATTATCAATCTCTGTCATGGACGATATAAAATTGCAAAATAAAATGTAACATAAATTACATATCTATGACCCAATGATAGTATTTGAGGGTCAGTATTTATGAAAATACAATTTGTATCAGAGAAATGAAATTTCTCAAGAAACAGGACTGTTTCAAATATTTGTAACGAATACAACAAAGTGCATAGTTGTCAAAAATAAAAGCGTCGGAAATTTAGGAACTTTCTATAACGACTTTGGAATTCTGACCAAATAATTCTCAAATTAAAATAGTAATTCTACATTTGGATATGATGGACTCCTCTTGGTCTTTTCACTTTCTGATTTCTAGACTTCCTCTGAAGCTTTTGAAATCTCTAGGAATTCTAATATCTTTAAAAATTTTAATCTCTGCAGTCTCTTAAAAAGTCCTTAAAATCTCCACTCACGATTTTCCACGACCTGAAAACTCACTGATGGTGAGACGCGCGTCCGACGCTCACGGGGAATATTCCATTCCTTGTGGCGGGAGTGTAAACGATACTAGAGTTTAAACTTCGCGCGTGCATGCTGTTCGCGACGAGAGACGACACGCATACAGTGACTTCCTCGTCGATGGAGCGAGACCGAGAGCAAAACGTCCGTAGCGAGGAGGAATACCACGGGAATCGAGCGTGAAAGAAAGAGAGAGACTGGCTTCGTAGAAACCGAAAATCAGTGCTTCCAGACCGAACATGATGAACGTGGCGATTATTAATTCTAACCCCAATGCCAGTCGTAATGTGTATACACGTCTTGATAAGGGACAACGCCGTATCGATGTATATTTTCACCGAGGCGAGAGATTTCGTTCACCGAAAACGAACGATCGAAAACCTCGAAATTTCCGCCTCGACGATCATCAGCCGGACTAACGTGTTATCGATTTTTCTTTTTCTTTTTTTTTTTCCTTTGTTAGTGATAAGCGATCTTGCGAGATCGCGGCGATTTCAAGGATCTCCGATCGATCGCTCGACGAGAGAACCAGAGACGAATCTTTCACAAGAAAACACGGTCGTGGAAGGTTTCGAGATTGGGATAAAAAGAAAACCTTCCGGACGCGTCCCGTCCGCAATCGAGGCTTTGCTCGTTGTTTCAGCGTTGCAAAAACGTGCCCGCCACTTTGATTCGAGTGGTCGTCGACGAGTCTGTCCAAACTAACGGGTCTGGAACGATCAGCCAATCATTCAGGCTTTGCCGTTTTCCCTGCGATTGCGACGATTGCAATCTCTGTTTCGCCGAAACTTCGATGGAGGAAAAACGAATGAAAATGTCTGCCTGTTCTTAATCCCTTGACGTTGCAACTGAATTCGATGCCGAACAATTTCTAACGAGACGTCGAGCACAGAAAGTTTACGGGTTTGAGGTGATAATTCGTTCTCTCGGATCAATTTGATTTATTGTCAAATCCAATTTTTTATGGCTGTGAAAAGTAAGTTGAAGAATTACCACGATGAAGGTACTTTCGTCACTATTTCTTCCATATTTGACAAGTTTGAGCTTGGATCTTCAAAGTTCCAATTAATCAGTTTCAAAATTTGCTCTGGCGAGCGTCTTCTAATTGTAAGTATCATTTGATACCAAGTTTAGCTCGAAAATCGCGGAGCTGAAAGTAAAAAAGGAAGATTGGCAGCGATCGATGTCTCATTACGAGCTGTCACCCGGCACTAAATTCAGTTCCAAAATCGATGGACCGAGAACAGGCGAGGAAGCGCCACTCGTTGAGGAACGACGGTCGCACGTTCTACGGCAATAGCACCAAATGAAAAAAAAAAAAGAAAAAAAAAGAAAAAAACGAAAAAGAAAGAGAAAAGATTAGAGTAAATCGCGTAGTTATTTTCGTCTACTTTTATACCGCGCACACTCCCCGGACCTTTCTACGATGAAAACTTGTGTGAAACTTTCGAATCGAGAGAGAACCGAAGGAAAAGAAAAGTGGCCTGACTGAAACTGAACTTGATTCCGCAACGAAAAAAAAAAAGAAAAAAAAAAGAGGAAAGAAGAAAGAAAAGTTTGGACGTGCGTTGACGACGACTCGGAGAAATTTGTGGCGGGCGTCGCGGTTCGTCGGCTCGTCGAGTTGAACGCTAGGATGATATCCTCATGTCTAGATCCCCGTGAACCGATCGATTCACGCGGGAGATTCATTCGGTGGATCCAATGTCCTTTCGCGCGACGCGCGCCTAGACGACATCCCGTAACCGATACACACGGCTTAATCGCAGGCTATACAAGTATGTAGTTAGATTTACGTAACGCAGAACGGTGAAGAAAACGGGAGAAAAATTACGGAAAAAAAAAGGAAAGAATGAAAGGTAGCAAAAAATGATACTTCCAGGTGTCGGAGACACCATCGTCCAACTAACTTTTTAGGCGGAAACGTCCGAAACGTTTCGACAAGACTGTAAAACGAAATATTGATTAATCAGAAAGACTCGAGAATTTTTAATTGTTTAGACGTTGACGGGGGAGGGCTGTAGAGAGAGGGGAGGAACGATTAATTTTTGGGAGGGGCGGGGGGAGGGTTCAAGGGGGAAAATGCGCGCGAACGAAGCATACTGGAGGGAACCTCCGTCGCGGATCGATAACGATCGCATGGTAACGCGGTTGTAAAAAGCAAAGGAAAGTTAGGAGAAAAAGAAAGTGGCAGGGTACCCGTGGTGGTGGAGGGGAATGGGGGGGGGGATCGTGTGCTTAATTAATCGAGTACCTCGCGTTCTCCCCCCGCGACGAATTTCGTCCTCGTTCCGCGACGGTCACAGACAACAGGATATATATAATATAATATAATATATATATATATATATATTTTATCTTAATATATTCATTCCATATTAAAATGCTTTAGAGGGGTACCTTGCACACAGACACATATTCATTTAAATAGTACATATACCGGACTTTACGTAAAGTACCTTACCTTATTGAATATTATTATTATTTTCTACGGTCTATCACATACGGACGATTAATGTAGATCGCATTGTTTCATATCATTTCTCGTTGTCACGGTCGTTAGCATCGAAAGGTTTCGTCTTTCTTTTTCTTTTTCTTTTTCTTTTTCACTGTTGTTCATTCTTTCGTCACTCGTCTTTTTCTTCTTCGTTTCTTTTCTTTTTTTAATTCTACGATGTCTTTTCGTATCTTCGAAATCGTCGACGTCGTCGACACGTGTTGTTTTTCGTGTCGTTTTTCGAGGATTTTTCTACGCAATACTCAAAACCAAAAAAAAAAAAAGAAAAAAAAAGAGGAAAAAGATTAAAAAGTAATAATAATAATGATGATGATGAAAGAAGAAGAGGAACAAGGAAAGCAGGAAAAGAAGGCATGTTTCACCCTCTCGGCCTTGGCACGTTGATTTGCGTAGCATTTGATTTCTTCGCCACCTCTCCGCCCCGTGCCTGCGGTCGTCGCGCTTTCTTACTTTGAATACCTTTCGAATTTTCTTTTCCCCCTTTTCTTTTTTCCCTTCTTTCTTCTTCTCTCGCGTTGTCGCGTAACGTGGAGGAAAAACGAGGGGGCACAGAAGGGGGTTGGGACGCCGCGACGACGACACGTTTCCGCAAACGGTCAGAAATGCCATGTGCCGCGAATTTAAAAAAAAAAGAGGAAAAAATAAAAAAACAGCTGTTCGGTTTTCTCAAAGGTGCGGGGAAGGGATGAGAAACGAGGAAACACGGTCCACTAACACTTGACAGGTTACTTATATACTAAACGATAATAGCCATATATACGTATAACCGACTACATAGCATATACCTATATTTTAGTAGAACTTTGATAAGCCATTTCGCGAGCACTTCCTGGCGATCGCGAGATTGTTTCAGACCACTTTTTTCTCGTTTATCTTATTTCTATCCCAATTTATCTCTTTTTCTTTCTTTCTTCATTTCACTGAATTTACTGCACGCGAAGAAACCAAATGGCCGATCATTTCACGCGCGTCTGAAGCGATAATTCGCGGGGTCAGGAAGGACTGGCGGGATTCCGAACGATAAACATATAGACAGACTAGATCCCGTCGTGCGTCGACGTTTGTAGAGGATCGATGGCAAAAAAAAAAAAAAAAAAATAATAATTCGCAGAGCACACATAGACACGTACGAGTATATTTTACAACGCATCATTGTACAAAACGGCGTGAGACATTAGCCGGACGTGCGCAAAAAACACGAGACACACGCAGACTGTGACACAAAGCAGTTTGGATATTAATGATACTTACGAGTACATAAACATACACACACACACGTTTAACACAAGGACACTTGTACATCGTTAGATAGGCTATGATAATTTAAACTAGGTTATATTCTGTTAAGATGGTCCGCGTCGTTCGTATTTTCTGTTAAGCTGGTCCGCTTTCAGTGGAATTTCACCGCGACCAGTCGTGAGATTTGAACACGGTCGAAGAAACACGGACGAGAATGCCAAGGAGAGAAAGAGCGAAGCTGAGTGAGTGTGAGCGTGTGCGAGAGAAAACGCGAAAAGGGAGAGTTATATTGTTTTTGGCAGATTTTCTTCGAAAAAGTACGAAGGTACGACCGACGCCGAGCATTTTGTTTCTTACGCGAAAGCGAGATGAGTGGATGAGGGTGGGGGTGGGAGGGAGGAGAGTGAGAAAAAGGAACGAGATATCCGGGAAAGGAGTGTGGTGTTTCTTTCGTTCGGTTGGAAAGGAAAATGAGGAAAATGAGAAAGAACGAAGCTTTAAATTACGCGAGTAACGAACATACGATTTTATAGTAGTCAGTTATAACTTGAGAAAAAGAACTGATTATCGATAATATTTAAACTAGTAGATTTATCTCGAGGAAAATATTGATTTGTGACTACTGTAAAGGAAAAGCGAAAAAAGAAAAAACAAAAAAAAAATGGCCAAATATTAATTGCGGAATATATATTTCGCCCTCCGATCCGCGGTCGGCGCTATATTATTGAGAATAATAAATTATTAATGAAATTAATATAAATTGAATGAATATTTAACTGCAAATTATATATTAGTAGAAAGTTTATTATTCGAGTATTTTTTTTTTCTTCTATCGTCTTTTATTTTCTTTCTTTTATTTTTTTTTCTTCTTCTTTTCGTTTATCGTTCGTTTAATTTCGCTCTATGTTAATGCGTTATTGAAATTGCGAGACCGTGCGACTGCGGTTTGATATGTACATATGCACGCTCTCGTGCGTAAGTATCAGGACATCTCCGGGAATGATTGGATATTTATTTATTCGAGTTACTGCCTGATTTGAAACTCGTGTAAAGAAAGACCGACAGAGATTATTAAGTCTTACGATGAACAGAGAATTCATACGTTCGGAGTGTTGTGATAAAAAATTAAATCAAATTTACGTATGATAACTTTAATCACTTCTGACAGTCGAAGTATCGACATCGTGGTGGTAATTGACGATCGAGATCAGTCTTTACAATCAAAATCAAAATGTAATTAGCTCGTTAATTGTAGCGCAATTAAAATTACAATTATATTCATATTTATTGTCAAATTCGTCATAATCGTAACCGGCGGTCAAGAAAATCAGAGTCATGTGATTTAGCGAAGTTGCTAAAAGGAACTCCTTGGTATTGGCTTGGTATTTTTTGCTTTTTTTTTTGACTGTAATTTCGCGAAATGCAAAGGAATTGGAGTATGTACAATACTATGACGAACGACGACGTTGCCTTTTAAAATAATTGTGACAAAACGAACTTCTTCTTTTACTGTCGTAGCTACCAAAGGAAATAAGTCTATCTAGATCGTATCATAATTTTATGAAATTTGAAGCAGTCAACGAACTGTCGTCTGACAACTTCAATCAATCGTCACATTTTAAGTATTAGCAGAATGTGTCCCAATGCTTACGAACGGGAGCGTACACGTCGGTGGCCCGCGAACACGTTCCACGTGACAATGATAACACGCCGTTCTCGGAATTCGCGCTTTGTAGTTGGCCTTTGGCGAGAAACCGCGCGCGGTCAAAGACAAGGAGCGACGGTGCTTCCTTATTAATTTTACGATTGGCCAGTGCAAACAAAAAAAAAAAAAAAAAAAAAAAACGAATCGTTCGAAGCCGATTTCGAACCTCGTTCGAAGACTGAATTGTTGAATTGAACAAGAAGCGTGTCGCGGCTGGCAAACGTCCGTCTTCGCGATCTTCTTCCCCCTTCGTCGAGGAAGGAGCACTTTGGCGAGGACGAGCGAGATGGAGCATCGACGAACGAAGTAAATAAGAAGCGAAAAAAAGAGGAAAAAGAACACGTTCGACACTGGAGAAGCAGACACGAGCTCTTCGAGACGCGTACCTGATTGCAATTCATCGTTAGTTAGAGTTTAGTCATCCGGACGCCATCCGCGACACGCTTTAGCGTGTCAGACTGAATTGGACTGATTTATCTCTTTTTTTTCTCCTTTTTTTTCTTCTACTTTTTTTTCTTTTTCTTTTCTTTTTTTTCTTTTTTTTTTTTAATCGAATTAGTCGACTTTACATTGGACTGATCTGTGAACGTTTCTTGACTGATGTTACCAAAACGAGTGTTAATTAAAAGTATCTAAGTTTCTAAGTTGAACACGGTTCAGAGGGAAAGCATGAACGCGATCAGATTGACAGGGGCACCGCAGCAGTTCGAATCGAATCTGGGAAACAGAATGGACGAATGAAAGAAAAAAAAAAACCGCGTAGCAGTACACACACACACACACACATACACACACGTGCGTTAGACGTAACAGAATCGGCGGCAAACACGTATATTTCAATATTCGTTCGTTCGTACGTACATGTGAAATATACACACGCATACATACACTAAGAGTTACGTTTCCTTTTTCCATTATCGCTTTTCGGTATATCTGACATAATATAATCCACGTTTCCTTCGTTCGTTTCTCGTTTTTTTGTTCGTTTCTTTTTTTTTTTTTTTTCTTGTACACGATAGGCTTTTAGCGCACAGACACATTACATACTACTGTTTTTAATTATGGTCATGGGTAAGAGGCACATTTATATTACATACATAGTTACACACACAGTCTAGGTTCTTCTGTATTTTTTTTTGTTTTCGTTTTCTTTTTTTTTTGTACTTCTTGTAATTATTATCCCCCCGTAGACTTACGCAATAGAGACGCTAGGATTCTTTTTTTTTTTTCTTAACGCCCAAGCAGCTAATTATACAATAGAGAAGACACGCAGCAAGCAAGCAGCAATTTCGTACAACACACAAGCTTTCATCAAATAAATAAACGAATGAGCCGTTAATTTCGTTCGATTACCCTAACGATAGAGTTAAATTAGAGCGAGATCACTCACGGATACTGAGAGCAGACACACATGATATATACATACATATATATATCATCGACGATATCATTACCTGTGCGAGAGAACGATACACACATCGCGATACCGTTGAATAGAATTATTTTGTAATTCCGAGTTATAGACAGAGAGAGAGAGAGAGAGAGAGAGAGAGTGAGAGAGAGAGAAAGCGCGCGCGAGAGAGAGAGAAAATGTGAGGGAGGAGTAGAGAGAGAGAGAGAGAACGAGGAATATGGAGTGAAGAAAGGAGCAGCAAAGCACTGAGAAAAAACGAGCTTATTTGAAAAAAAAAAATTCGTCAGATATGTAAAAATTGTATTGAGAAATAAAAGAAACGAAAGAACCGGTGCCATAGGCTCGAAACACCATGGAAAAACGAACAAAAAAAAAAGAGGGAGAGAAAAGAACAAACAAACAAACAAACAGACATACAACATCCGGGGAGAGCATGGAATAAAAGGAAATATAAAAAAAAGGCTGAATTCTTTCCGGTAACGACTCCGATCTTCTTTCGGGTACAAATCGTGTTTCTTCTTATGATAAGCGAAATAATGTCGAGCGTTACCGTGCTTGCTTATTATTTGTTATCTGCCAAGGTGTTCTGGTTATAATATATATTTATTGATGACTATTATTAATATTATTATATTATTATAATTATAGTTATTATTATTTTTATTTTTAAGCAATGTCAAATGCATCTTAATATATTTTCACCACAATCTTCTTTTTTTTTTTTTCTTTTTATATAATATGAAATGTACTATTTGGTTTAATAATTCGCTTGTATTCTCTTCTTTTTTCCTTCATTTTTTTCTTCTTCTCACTTCGTTTTTTTTTTTTTAGTCACCTATCATCCTCGACAACGTGAACAAACTGATAACACAGCGGTCTGTCGTACTTCACGCAGGTACTTGTAGCGACGAGCATCGCTGAATCAGTGATTTTACGTATAAATCGTTCCTCGTTGCTGTTAATATCGAGATATACGAAAAAAGATGTACGTTTACAGGAACATTTTGCACGCCAGTTTCCGCAATTTTTCAAGATTGCGAATATTTCTTATTTGCCTGCAACGAGAAATATTCGTTGAATTTCATTTTACTTACATGTGTTACTGAATCAGTGCATATGTTTGCAAAGATATTTTACAAAGCAAAATTGATCAGATATAGTGAATGTTTCTCGAAGAAACATGTTGAGAATCTGTATGATATATAAAATTTGAACAATCGATTCTTGAATATTTGATAAGAAATGAAGTTCGACAAGCTTCAGTCTGACAGTGATCGTTACTTCTCGATCAAAGACATAATTATATACAAATAATATCAAAGACATTTGAAATATTAAAATCCAATTGTCCAGAATGTTTCCACTGTATTAATTTTCCGTGCATTTTCATATTAACGGCGATGAGAAAAGATTTGTACGAAACCTGCGGCAGCCAATTCGGTTATGTTCCTCGCTGTACGTCGCTTTCCTACTCCCATCACCTCCGTTCGTGTTCCGTACAACCGAACCTTAAAAAAAAAAAAAAAAAAAGGAAAAAAGAGAAAACCAACATCGTCAGTGCATCGTGTCACGCCTTTTTCTTTCAGCTGGAAGGTAAGTTGTCACGCGTGAACGTTCGAGAGCTTGGGGGAAAAAAGAAATGAACGACACCGTTCCGCAGTTTTAGCGATCGTTCAACAATCGTTTCCCGCCCCTCGAGCAAATCGCGAGCCCGATTCCGTTCACGCTTCTCGCCGGTCATCATTTCCACGTGGTGGACGCGAACACGTCGCGGGTGAACGCTTGTCTCACGTTTTTTTTTCAGACGAAAAGGTCGACGTCGTCTGACGTTGTGTACATACATGCATAGTACGTGTGGAGATCGAAGTAAGAACGATTCTTCAAGCAGCAGAAACAGCGGAGAAAAAGGGTTTCCCCGAAGGAGGGGAACCGCGCGTGTGTCATTGTTCTCCTTGCGGCTCGTTGGCAAGTCGTTCTCGCATTTTCGTTCTTGTCAATCGTGACGGGCGAGAGAGGCTACACATGCGGAGACTACACATGGACGATCCGAGAGGCGACAAATACGTTGCATTCTCGCGTACTTTCGAACGAGATCGACCGTGAGAGATAACGAGGGCTATTCGCGGTATGCAAAAATGAACCAAAAAAAAAGTACTGTGTAGAAGAAGGAGGAAAAGAAAAAATACACAAGAGAGAACGATTAAGCCGCCACGCCGCTCGCCAGGCTCACGCATATTATTACGTTTACTTCGAAATTGCATGCTTTAAGTGTCATCCAGAATGCTCAGTGTTTCCTTCTCGTCGTCTCCTATTATTTCTCTTCTCGTGTTTTTTTTTTACGTTTTTTCCTACCCCTCCCTCGCCTCCCCGCCGCTCTTTTTTAATTTCATTCGTGTCCCCACGAGTTCCACGTTTCGAAAGGCTTGCGACCCTTAACGAAACATACGTCGTACGTGCGTGCCATGTATCTGTCTAGAATGATTGGAAAGTGTTCACATATATATGTATATATATACACATGTACATTCTTATATTTTAGATCGGACAGAAAGGAGTACGCAATTTTTTGTACAATCCATTCTCCGTTTATCCACGTTGCATCACACGCGTACAACCGTCGTCCCTGCATTTATTCCCTTTCTCTTCTCTTATCGGCTCTGTGAGCGTAAAACTCCACTATGAATACATGTGCGTGCGTGTGTGTGTGTGTGTGTATGTGCACATTTTGCGCACGTGTACACGTATACGAATACGAATCCGAATCCATCGAGATCCTCACCGGTACCGGCCTCATCAACCGAGGCTGTTCACAATTTCTTTTGCTTGAAGTTTAACGAGACGTAGCTCGAGAAATTGGATAAAAAGCTTTTTTTCCAGCCAAAGGCATTGAACGAAGGGGTTGGCCTCGCCTCCATTCGCGTTCGATGGCTAAAGGGCGAAGGAAGAAGGAAGAGTAAAAAAGGGGCAGATACCGTATTATACTACAACCACACGCGTTGCATCGCGCACACAAGGCTTCTCCGTCTGACCGGATCTTTTTCTTTTTCTTTTTTCTTTTTTTTTTTTTTTTAATTAACGAGCACGCGGCCATTACAAATGAACCGCGCGCGCGTTCGCTCGTTCTCGTTCGCCTTCTTATATTGACGCTTAATTCGTTTCCGTGTCCGTGCAGTGTACATGTTTTTTCTTTCTTCCTCTTTTCTCTCTCTCTCTCTCCCCCTATCTCTCTCTATGAAGTTTACCCCTCGCTCGACTCTCGATCTTCTTCCATCTGAATTGCATACGCTGCGAAACTGCAATAGAGCCAACAGGGCTGAAGCGACACGGAGTTGTTCGCGCTTGTCTCGCGCGCGTACGTCTTGAACCCTTTAGTTGGACGCGGCGAAGGTTTCGTCAGCGGTTCGAAAAGAGAAAGAAACTGCCATTGAAAGTTCTTACTTCGCTCCCCCTCCCCCTCCCTCCCTCCCCTCCCCTCTCCCGGGAAGGCGACCGGCCATTTTGAAACGTCGTCGGAAGTGTTTCCACGCCACGATTTATACCTCTCTGTTTCCCACTGTCTCCAAACGTTCCTCTCCTTGTTCTCTCCTCGAGTCTCACAGCGCGCCCCGTTTTTAATTCCACGAACGTTTTAAAATGAACGGCGTCTCGCGCGCGCGATGGGGTGGGGCCGAGGCCGGACACTTTCACGCGGAAACGCGAAGCCCGGTGACGTCGCGTCCGCGGACATCGTTTACGATGCGATTGTCGATAGGAGAGTCGAGTTCGCGTGTCGTGTAAGAAGCCTGAAAAGAGACATTGAATCCTGGATTCCGTATTACGCAAACGAGAGCTAGAACTTGTCGGTGAATAATTTCGGTAAGAAAGAGAGAGAGAGTCGAATTCGTTTTTTCTTCCACGCGTCTTTTACGTCCTTTATTCCGAGGTTTTACTCCGAACTCACCCGAGAGACGCGATTTCTTGATGTTTCCGCATTCGTTCGTGACAATTTGGCCGCGCCGTTCTGGGAGAATACGAGCACGAGCGAGGGGATAGTGGAGGGATTGATAATTGAAAGGAGAGGACAGGGAACGAGTTTGACTCTGCTACGATCCTTGAACTTGTGTGTTTCGATACGTTGCTTCAAAATTGAATCTTCTTTTGGATTTATAATACTTTGTCCAAGCAGATATTTGTACTTTTCTGTACTAATTGTCGACATCACGTGTACGTTCGATACATCGTTTCTAGTACGACGATACAATGTCTATCGAGCCTAGTTGATTATCATTCTTATTGTACACCTGTAGTATTAGAACACACGAATCTGTTGACATTAAATAATACTTCTGACATCGTTGAAGGCTTCGAAATTACCGAAAGAACGTAGCAGGGTTGAAGAGAAAGAAAGAAACCAAGGAAAGAAAACAGAAAAACATCGTTGATGGAACAGAAAGAGAGAGTGAGAGAGAGAGAGAGAGAGAGAGAGAAAGAGAAAGAGAGAAGTTTTACAGCTTGCGTCACATCCTTTTGGATTATTGGGGGATAGGGATTTTAAAGTGTGGGGGTTGCAGCTGCATGAGGTGCATTGTTGTGTTTCAGTGCTCACCTCTATGACGGGGCTGACCTTGAACTCTCTGAACACCCAGTCAGCGAAGAAGCTGTTCACCTGCCAGCTGTGCGGCAAGGTGCTATGCAGCAAAGCATCCCTGAAACGCCACGTTGCCGACAAGCACGCCGAGCGACAGGAGGAGTACAGATGCGTCATCTGCGAGCGGGTATACTGCTCGCGTAACTCCCTGATGACCCACATATATACCTATCATAAGAGCAGACCCGGCGACATTGACATTAAGTTCTTTTGAAGGTTTAGATAAGGTAGGGACATCGTAACACCAAAGAACTTCTCTCTCGATCGATAACACCCCTTCCCTTTGCTTCTCCCTCTTCTTCCCGTCTTCTTTCTTTTTCTTTTTTTTCTTCTTTTTTGTTCTTCTTTTTCTTCCTCTTCTTATCCAACAGACCTTCAATTCGACGACGATCCAACCTCACCACATCAGCCGTCATCACTGACGCCGTCGTCGAAACGATCGCGTAATCGTTTGGTTCGCCGTACGACCTCGGCTCGCACGGCGTATATATATGTATACATCCACAGCCGTACACCTCTCCTTCTTTCCTCTTTCTTCGTCAAGCAGAAAATGCATGCCAGAGAAAACCGGTCTCGACTCCCACGTGGACCGACCCTTATTCTTCTTCTTCTACTACTATTACTCTCTCTGCTCTCCAGTTCTTGCGGCCCCCGAAGCTTTCGTCCCAGAGTCGTACACGTTCGTTCCTTCCTTCGTCCCTCCGTCCTCTGTGTTCATCCTGCAGAACTGCTTTTCTTTCTTCTCCTCCCGTCGTCCTTCATTCTCTTCGGTACCGTACGGTCGCCAATCGACATTCTTCCGGTATTCGCAGCTCCGTTATACCCCCTGTGTCGGTGACTCGGGATCGACCGGCGTCCACACCACATGTCTCCGTCCTTCGTTCGCAAACACGCACGGAGACACACACACGATGAAACCGAATTCGCGGATCGTCGATCGAACAATCAGAGAGCGATCGTTTGAATTGACCGATCGTTCATTCGATCGGGGTAACTGTTAATTGCGAGTAGGTCGAGTTCTTTTTTTTTCTTTCTTATTTTTTCTTCTTTTTTTTTCTTTTCTTTTCTTCTCTTTCGAAGTCTCGCTGACCAAACGACGACGGAGAACAAGCAGGGTATATAATTACGCTTCAGGTTGTTCCCACTAACACCACTCACTGTCCGATTCCCTTTGTTCTTTCGTATGTCTTTTTTTCTGTTTTTTTTTTTTTTCTTTTAGTTTTGTGACAGTCACCCCGTTTAGTCGTAGTTACACGTGGTCGTTCTAGCTTGCTTCTCGTTTTCTTTCTTTATTCATTTATTCTTCCTTTTCTCTGGGTCCCTCAAAACCAATTTTCTTTTTTCTTTTTTTTTTTAATTATTATCTCTCGCCTAATTTACTTTTGTCGTTCGCTTCTCGATGTTCGATGTTGTGTATGCATGTTAATTTGTATCGTCGTTTGTATTATCCTTTCAGTGCTGAGCAACGATACACCTTGCGAAAAATTGCCGAGAACAATATATCGTTGTCAAGACGGGAAACTGATCATTTCTTTATCTTTTGAAACACACAGTGATTCTTCTTCTAACTTCCAAATTATTTTCATCAATTTTGTCAATTTCAATTTCCAAATTATCAGTTTAAAGTTTGATCGAACCTCGTCAAACTTGTCGATTTGTTTCGGAATTGTTTTCGCTCGGAATTTGCTTTTCATCGGCACTGGGAGGACTGATGCTCGTTTTGCTGCTTCGGAATGCCTTAACACGGAACGCCAGCTTTCTGAGCGGCGGATCGATCGTCGAAGACTCAACTTTCCTTTTCTTTTCCAAAAAGTCAAACGTTTCGCGCGGGATCGTCCAATTGCACGCGCATGCGCTCCATTGCTTCGTTAATCCCCGCTAGAGCTGATCTTCTTCTTTTTCGAACGAAGTTCACTTCATCCCGGGAGAGAATTGCTGCGTATTGATCCTTCGCTAATTAACCAACGCGCTTACGAGCATGATCGCGACCACTTGCACGCACGGAGTGTCTCCGTTAGAAATAATGCATCGCCGCGCGAAATTACAAACTGGTAGCTTTGCTCCACGCATGACTCTCATCTGCACGACTGCCACAGTTGCACTTCTCGGAAGCGTCGAGATTTCTTTGCTATTCCGTTTGGCGGGCAATTAACAGAGATATGGATGGATCACTAATCGAAAAGTGACAGAGACAGAACGCGTCTGGCATGGTGGTTTTGGTCCTCTTCGGTTCGAAAGGCTCACTCGACTAATTGCAAAACCCGGTCAATTAACGATATATATCTCCGATCGCATGGATCGCTCTTCTTCAAGTTCTCTCATCTGAATGTACCTCGATCGACGAAGCGAACGGGAAGAAGGGAAAGAAAGAGTTTCTTAACCCGTGCTCTAATCCTTAATTGATCCCGAGACAGCTGCTACAGGGTTGAATTAAATGCCAAGCCGCGGTCGTCTCGCGAACGAAACGAGAGAGAGAGGGACCCTAATTGAGAATCGCGTCGAACGTTCGAGGTTCCAGCTAATTACGAATACACAAAGACCAAGCTTTGGTCGAAACTCCTTTGGCTGAAATTGACAACGTACGAGGGCCTCGCGAGAACTTTACTCCACTTGCTTTTCCCTCGGACGTTCGAGGAATTTGTATTTCGCGCCATCGCGAGGGCAAATAGGAAGGCAGCTTCACTTCTCGATAATTCCAGTCAACTCAACGTTAATGAAAATGGTATTAAATTCAAATAATTTAGTGTGCAAATTCACAGGCAACATTTTTATAACATAAAGTTTTGTACTTTAACAGATAATTGAATAGTTTGTGGTCGTTGAAAATCAGTGAAATCAGTGCTACTACAAGTGGTAATGAACTTTTGCACTTTCGCGTCATTCAGATAAACTAACGAGTGAACAAAGATCTGAATATTTCTGGAACGCACGTGAAGTCCTTTGGCACCAAGGCTGGAATTATAATTCACTGGAACACGAAACCTGCAATTTTCTCTTTATCCTAGTAAATCCCTGACTTCTTCGTTTCTCTCTCAAAGAAACTCAAACTGTTTTATGTTCTCGAAATTCCACGCTGTTGACGCTAGAACTATCGACAACGATCGGTATCATCATTTGATTCTTCAAAAGTACACTCTTTTGCATTTATAAAAAATTACAAACTGATCGTTTCGGTAGTTCCAAACGAGTTCCTGCGAGTTGAAAGAACTCGGTTGCGTTCGCGCGACAATTGAAAGTCCTAGAGCTGCCTTCTTATTCTCTTCGCCCAAACTCCTTAGTACTTCAACTAAATCACGCTGAAACTGTTCGATACACTGCCGCGCGATTATGCACAGCTGCGAGATTTATTCTGACGAGCGATGGACGATTTTCAGGTACGGGCAACGGGATGCATCCAGCACCGTCGACGCCTCCCTCTGCCATGTACCGGATGCCACCGCCCACGGCCGGTGGCATAAACGAGCCTCAGGAATGCCCGTACTGCCGTCGCAACTTCTCGTGCTACTACTCCCTGAAGCGTCATTTCCAGGATAAGCACGAGCAATCGGACACCCTGTACGTGTGCGAGTTCTGCAATCGCAGGTACCGTACGAAGAACTCGCTCACCACGCACAAGAGCCTGCAGCATCGCGGCAGCAGCGGCATGCTGAAGAGGCTGCTGAAGACAACGGCGATCAAGAACGTTCTTGGCAGCATGCAGCAGGCACAGATGCAGCAGCAGCCGCAATGAAAATGTCGGAACCGTCTTACACAGCCACCCCGTCCTCCCGGACTCTCAGCATCGTCGTGCTCGTCATCCTCATCGTCCGCCTTCTCGTCTCCGCGCGATCCACCGTCGCCGATCCTCGCGGACCATGGCAGCGCGAAACGCGACGCGTCACCTGCTGCTCGCCGCCATTCAGTTCGACGCTTCGAAACAAGCTACCGTTCGGCGTCTTCCGCGAGGCTCGAAGCAAGTCGCTCGGCGTCTTCGTCGCCACTCGGGAAGGTCGCCACCGATTTCGAGGGAAATCACCACCTCCGAGAGAAGTCAGTTTCCAGGGAAGTTACTCTCGTTTGTTCCGTGAAGCTTCGGAGATTCGAGGGAGGAAGAGAGAACGGCTCCACCATCGAGGAGCCAGCATCGCGTACCGTGAATTTTCCAGTTCCCCCCCGAGCCAAGACTGCGACCGAATCCAAAGAAGAAGGAGGAAAGAATCGACCGAGACACGTAGCCTCGCGAGAATTTTCGAGAGTGCCGAGATATACATTCCACTGCGTCAGGCCCGAATCACGTTCGGGGCTCGACCAAGGTCTTGGATGCAGCGACTAACGCTTTGAAACGCTCGTTTCGTCGAGGGACTGGCTTCAAATGGGGAGGTCGCATCGGGCAACGTATCGCAGAGGCAAAGTTTCGCGTTTCTCCTGTCGTGTGCAACCTGAGAAAAAATGACAGAACAATTGTTCAACGCGTTCGAATTGAATTCGATCGATCTCGGCTAATTCTCCGCACGCTAAAAATTCAAGAGCTCATTCTCACGGTTCTGCTGCGAGGATGATGATGACAATTTTCAAAAACAACATTTCGAGAGGCGCTGACCTTTCCCCTCGTTCCAATTCACGGATTTAGAAGATCCAGTTACGGCTAAACAAGAGAATATTAAGAGAATCGGGGATCAAGTGGAACAAATCGAAATTAGTCGGACGTCCGTTGCTGGAAGCTTTGCCTATGCGATGTACGCGTGTCTGCCGACTCTCTCCAATCGATCCCAGAAATCATGTCAATTTACAAATATCGTCTTCTAGTAACCGTGCTGGACGAAGCATTTCTTCGATGGTTTCGAATCGCGAGGAACTGTCTCGTTCGAAGAGCGAGTGTGCGCGGGTTTGCTTGTATTTGCTCTGTGTTTGGCACGCGCGCGTCTTTAGGACGAGAGAGGAAGGGTTTGAACTCTTCGGAATCGTGGCCCCGAGAGTCTTAGGCCTAAGTGAAATTCAATTACAAAGTCTATACAAAAAATGATGTGCTCAAATTTCGGGAAACCGGGCAGGCGAGGGCGAAACGAAGACCGAGAGTTCTTGGAGCGGGGGATGAAATTAGATTTCCGTGTGAAATTTTTATCGAAGTACCCAGGTATATGGTGCGCAGAGCAGGATAAACGGATGAAAAGGAAGGCAAAAGAGAGACGAAGGAGACGATGGGGAGAGAGAGAGAGAGAGAGAGAGAGAGAGAGAGAGAGAGAGAGGGACGAGAGGCGTTAGAAAAGAAAAGAAGTGCAAGTAGAAGTTAGATAATCATCGGGCTCTTAAGAAGAAGAAGATGATGAAGAAGAAAAAGAAGAGAAAATGAAACCGTGTACAGGTCCGTCGTGCGCGCAAATTACAGACTATATTTTTAACTCTTTAAAAGTAATATTTTGAACTGTACATATATTATATTCGTACGATATTGATAACGATGATATTCTCTTGTTCAGGTTTTATAAGAGTGGAGGTGGAACGAATGCGAAGAGTTGCGAATAAAAAGGGGAAAGAAAAGAAAAGAAAAGAAAAGGAGAACGGAGTTAGTTAAGACGTAGATAGAACCACGCGGCTGGACACAGGGCAGTGTGCCAGGCTTCTTCGCGTCTTTTCTTGATTTCGTTTCGATCAGCGAATGTGCAATATTATCAGTAAGAGAGGGAGAGGGTAAATTTTTTTGGGGGGGGGAAGGGTCGGTTCGCGCTCGTCTCGGAAGACACAATGATTCCACCATTGAGGAAACGTTGTTCTCAAATTCAAGGCGACCGACTTGTTTTTCCGTCTCGGTCTGTTTCGTTCTTTCCCTCGTATCTTTCATTCGATCGAAAGTGATCGTTTGAACGAGGGAAGAGCTTGGAAAGAAGGTCGGAGAGCAGAGATCCAATTAGGCCAAAGAAAAGATATACGGGGGTTTTATATGGGAGGGGGAAACGATTTGCCGCGGAACTGTCCCGACCACTGCCCTGTTCTTTCAGATTTTCGACACGCATCCATGCTATACAAAAGTGTGAAAAAAAAAGAAAAGAAAAGAAAAGAAAAGAAAAGGAACGTACAAGCGCGAGGGAAAAAGTTGTTCATTCGTGCAACGTATTCAGGTTTTAGAACTCAGTGTAAAAAAAAAAAAAAAAAAAAAAAAAGGAGACAAAAGAAACAAAGTTGATGTTTTATCGTGTAAGAAAGAAAGAAAAAAAAAGAAACAAAAGAAATGCCATTATAACTAACGAGCAAGTACAAATTATCGAGAGGAAAAAAAAAAAGAAATGATGAAACAAATTAACGTCTACGTCTAATTCTTAGGTTCCGTAGTGATGGGGAAATTAACGAAATGATTGGAGGAAAATTATTATAGCGGGACGCGCGCGAAAGAGAGTGAGAGAGAAAGAAAAAGATAGAATATGTGAATTGCACCGCGCGTCTTTTTTTCCGGGAGATTTTAGTGGCGGTGGCGCGAGAATAAAGAAGAAGAGGAAACAAAAACGTGTGGGACGAAAACGAGAGTGGAAGGGAGAGAGACGAGAGAATTAAAAGGGACGAGAGAGAAACAAAGTTTTCCAAAACATATCTTCGAAACGAGAAGTATACCGTGAACGTGAGAAGCACGATTTTTTAGATTTAGGTGTCTTCCGTGGATGGAAGTTTTTAAAAAGATAATTACGTATACATATTTCGTAGTGGTAAAAAAAAGAAAAAAGAAAAAAAAAGAAGAGAAGAGTAGCCGGTCAAAGCATAATGTGGAGAGAAAAACACGTTGCTTTCGTTTTCGGGACGATGGCGACGAGAGTTCACAAAACTGGGGCGTATTTGCTTTCCGAAAATTTCTTTTCGACACGGGAGAAGCTGAATGATGTGTAATTCGTTAGTGAAAATTATCCTAGTCATTTTTGGAAACTTTTTATAATTCTGTGATATATGAATATATATATCGAACGCGAACTTAGAGCATCAAGAGTTTTGTATTTGGCGATACAAGGAGGAAAAAAAAGAGGAAAAAAAAGAAAAGAGAAAAAAAAGAAGATAGGAGAAACGAAGACGGGGTAGGGAGAGGGAATTTATATAACGTTCCACATTATGATTGCCGGCGTGCGTGCAGATTGCATATGTACTCTACATGATTGGGTTAACTGATATCGAGAAATTCTGTGATGTCCTTCAGTTCGGTATACTAGATCGAGAAAAATTTTAGAGATATATGGAGCAAAACAAAAAAAAGTATACGGAATTAGGTCGATGTTCGGTGTCGTGTAAGTTAATATTTGTAAAGGGTTAGAGAAGGGGAGGAATGCCGAGACATTGAGACATGCCGAGAGAAGATTAGAGTCGGATGCTGTCGGGACTCTCGCGATTTAGGCGAGCGCTGATCAAGACGACAAAATAGAAAAGAAATAACTGATGCCGCATCGTTGGAAAATTTAACGGGAAAACCGTGTAGAAAAAAAAAAAAAGAAAAAAGAAAAAAAGCGTCGAGCTTATTGGCTCGGAGTGGAGAAATCGGTACGATACCAAAGTGGATTTGACTGCTATTGCGATTAATTTTAATATTTGTTTCTTTCTCTTTTTTTTTTAAAGCGAGACCAAAGGATTTTTTTTCTTTTAAATGGGTTTTCCCGACGATGCAGCGAGATCAGCTGTCGTCACGAATCGAGGAGGAACGAAACGCAGCGTTTTGGGTATTTAACATATCTCTTCAGGGTACTCGACCCACCTTGTACGCTGACACGGTGTTGAATCGAAAAAATCTTAAAAAAATAGAGAAAAAATTACAAAAAAAAAAGATAAGAAAGGAAATAAGTATATCGTACATGTACACACACACACCCACACACACACACACACACACATACATACATACATACATACATACATATACACAAATCTATTCCAATGTGCCAACGTCTTCGAACTAAAGAAAAAAAAAAAGAAAAAAAACGAAAAAAAAAATACAAGAAACTTTAGGTCTTCTACTATTTACACGAGAAACGAATAAAGGATTAAAAAAAAAAAAAACATGATAGTAGTTAGCCGCGCGCGTCGCATCTTCTTATCGAGAAAACGAATATTATCAACATTTATTAACTACCACTAATCGTTTTAGGATTTAACGCGAAATATTATACGAAATACCTATGGAAGAACTTTTTCGAACTTTAATGCATGGATTTTTCGTCTCGTATTTAAGGAAAAATAATAATTAAACAAAAATAAAAAAAAAAAAGGATAAATGGAACATAAGGAGTTTTACATGGAGAAAAAGAAACGAGAGCAAGAGTGGGAGAAGAAGACGGTGAAACGGAAGAGAAAGAGAGTGAGAATATGGATGTGAAAATGAAGAACGAAAGTGAACACACCAAGATTGCGTGTGTGTGTGTGTGTGTGTGTGTGTGTGTATTTGAGAGAGAGAGGTAAGATACAAAATATTTTAAACTATCTATTTTTATTTGCATTCTAATATCTCGTGCGTGTAAATATTATATTATATCGATATAAGCGAAACGTGTACCTCTGACGTGAGTTGCAGAGGAAAAAAAAGAGGGATATTTGTAAATGGTACCGGCATAGGCATTAATATCACTATTGGCAATGGACTGCAATCGTGTGAACCGAACGTTGGCTAAAAGGCTTTGCGTCCCTGCGCGGACGGATACGTGGTTATACATATATATCATTGTCTCGAGGAAGGAAAAGAAAAGAAAAGAGAGGAAAAGGAAAAAAGAGAGAAACGCTGTTTGTATCACGTACTTCCTTTTTTCTTGTCGACCGTGATTCGCGCAACGACGAAAACGCAGAAAGAGAAAAAAAAGAAAAAAAAGGGCACACAACCGACTTGTCTTCTGCAGAATTTTTATACTGTGCAAACCCATACACCGAAATAGTAACCGGAATTAATTGTAAAGAAAAATTCGCGGAACTCGCGCGTGACGAGCACGTATCAACTGCCGCGCCAAGTTCCGCGAATTTTCCGACCACCGCCAAACCACACACACACACACACACACACACACATTGACACAGATACACGTAGATTCTAGCTTCCGTTCGAGACCATCTAGATCCGATTGAACTTCACTACGCAAACGTTTCGCAGCAGAAGCTTTTTCTTTTTTCTTTTTCTTTTTTCTTTTTTTTTTAATTAGACGTCCTTAGTATCGGAGCCCAGCAGCGGCTGAAAAGTGCTCGAACTATAATTTCCTGGCGCTATGACTTTGTTACTTTGAGACATGCGAATTTACTTTTTTCGAGAAGGCTGATTTTATATAATTTTTGTTCTTTTTTTAACGTTTAAATTAAGAGAGAGACTCAAATTTATTTTTACCGATTTCCAGAAGTTTTCTCTCTCTTTTTTTTGTGTGTGTAATTCCCTGTCGTTCAGGGAGAAATCGACTGATTAGACTGTCTATCTTTTTTTTTTTTTTTTATTCTTTCGATTGGTTTGAACTTTTTCTTGATCATGTGATATTGTCTTACCAAAGAGCATCGGGAAATTGTGAAAACTTCTCGGACTTTCGATCGATATCCACCTCGAGTGATGTTTCAATCAACGATGAGATGCAATTTTATCGCTTCGTGATCGATGTTTCATCGACGCGCTTGTACATTAACGATCTCGTGCAATTCTTCCCTTAAAGATAAAAAGAAAAGTAAACGATAGTTTCGAGGGTCTGGGGTATCGCGAGAGTTCGAGAAAGCATCGCGACTTATTATTGTTCGATTTCGATTTGGGGAAGGGAAAACGAGACGAAATTTTTGTACGATTTTCAAAAAGGGGGATCAAAAGCGAAAGAAAAACTATGAAAAGGGGTAAAGAAACGAAAAGTACGAAAGATTCTGTCTTCGCGATCGAAGATGAAATGATGTGTTGCTTGGGAAATGTATGAGTGGAGAAAGAGAGGAAAGAGGAAACGAGCGAGGGAAAAGAATGAAACAAGCGTCGAGCATAGGAGAAAGACTACTTAGATTTATTTTTATTATGTCTTCAAAAAGACTTTAAATATAATATTTATATTGTGCCATAATTAATATTAAACGAAAGGAAAGAACCTTAAGTATAAATTAATTGTTACGAAAGTTTTTAAATTTATTGGATGGGAAAAATTGCAAAAAGAGAAAACATAGGAAGAAGAAGAAGAAAAAAAAGGAACGAGAAATGAAATAAGAGGACGAAGGAGTGAGGGAGGGGGGGGAGAAAAAGAAAATGGGGAATATCTTTACTTGTCTATCGATAATTAACTGTAACGATAGTTATTAAGAGACGAAATTAACACGTCATTTTTAAGTGAATACTGCATTTACAAGAGAAGCTAGGATTACAAAGGAATAACAAAACAACGGTTCATCACAGCTCCGCTCATCAATGTAACATTAAACACGATCCGTGTAGCGCGTGCGCCCTTTTTGTCATTCCTGTCACGAGAAACACACACACACGCACACACACATGTAGAGAAGACGCATATATACATAGAAAAGCAGAATAAGCTTAAAAAAAAAAAAAAAGGAGAGAAGCGAGAAAGGAAGGAAAAACGTAGAGAAAAGCTGTACAACTCTCGCGTAAGAAGCGACGCATGTCACGTTCGTTTCGCGAAACGCTTTCCAACCCTTTCGAGATATGCGACCGAGCGTCGTCGACACGTTTCTTGCCGATATTTTTCTGGGTTTTATTTATTTGGAAGTCCTTTCTTCATCAACCGTCCCGGACGTGAAAGCACGACGAGAGAAACGCGATCGATGACGCGCGAGATCCATGGGGGCTTGTTGAGCGAAAAGGGCGAAACGCACGCGTTCCGTGCGAAAAGGAAATGGCGATATCCCGAAGGGGAATGCGACTCGTATCGAAGGAACGAGCAGAAGTTCCCTTGACGAGAAACGAAGGTGCATGCACGTGTCGTCTGCGTGAATGTCTGAAACGCGAGAAGGCGTAGAAAGGAAATTTCTGAGAGAAAATTCCGTCTGCGTTGGGCGCGGTGGATAGAAAGTCTCTGCTCGCCGTTGAGAGTTCTGCTCGTTTCTTTTTACTAACGCTGCAACTACCAGCGGACAGGGTGCGAAGTATTGCGCCAGAGAGAGAGAGAGAGAGAGAGAGAGAGAGAGAGAGAGAGAGGAAAGCGTGACGAGAAAAGTGTATAATTAAAGAACACAAGTTTTACGCATTTCTGAAAAGATCGCTCGATGGAACTTGCGTCGAAGAAACGAAAGTGTAAAGAGTGGAAAGAAGGTAATGTAGCAAAGAACGTGAGCTTCCGTTTGCACTCGAAGAGAGTCACAAAACTTGAAGAACGCAAAGAACGGAGAAAAGTTTCGGGATAACGCAATAAAGTACTACGCAACAAATTGTTTTATATTTAGATACTTCGCTCAGAGAAATCGTTCGAAAAGTTGTGACGGACCTCGTCTCGGAGAAGCGAGAACGCAAAGAGTAGAAGAGAATTCTCTGTTCAAGTTTAACAAAAAAGAATCGTTCGAGATACAAATTCTACAAAAATTTCTACGAAAATGTTGCGAATTTCGACAGATTCTGGTAGTTTCAGCGTTAAAGGCGCCGTACGTCAGCGAATCGGAAACCGCATCGAATTCATTTCGACTCTACATATCGCCCTCGGTGAGCGTACTCTCACATAGAGACGTGGATAGATCCTCGTGTCACTTCGATATCATCGGTAAGCCGCATTTTACGTTTACTCCTCCGTGTTATTGTCGCGTGAATTCTGTCTGTTCGACGTCTTTTGCCTGTTCAACGTTATCAGTGATGTTTATTATCGGTATGACTATCGCGAGAAACATTAAAGTGGGATAGATAAAAAGAAAAAAGAAAAAAGAAAGAAATCGATCGATTACCAGAGAATAGTTCAATCATTAGTTAGCTTGCGAAAAGAATAAGAAGAAAACGAGAGAGTGAGGGAGAGAAAGCGAGAGAGAAAGAAACAAGAAAACGAATATGTATGATATAATATTTGGCGAGGAGTCGATGGCACGTTATGTTAACTTTTTATGTACATAAATATATATATGCAGATATGTACGTATACATACATAACACGCATAAAAAGAAAATATTATATAGGCCTATTTTGTAAGGTTTCTCCTTGGTTTTATTTTTTATGTTATAATCTTTTTCTTCTTTCCGATTTGTTACAGCGATTTTATTTCTTTTGCCGAGAGTGATTGTTTAAACCGCGTTAAGGAGAACTTACTGGATACTTATTATTATTATTATTATTAATTATTGTCATTATCACAATTATTGCTATTATTATTATTATTATTATTATTATTATTATACTCATGATTATTGCTATTATTATTATTATTACTCTTGCAATTATTGTAATAATAATTCTTAGCACTAGACTTATTATTTTTTTTATTATTTGATTACGATCGTTCAAGTTTCGTCTCTTTCTTTCTTTCTTTCTTCTTTTTCTTTTTTTACGATCGATCACGATGTGCGCGTTTTCGGATTTGTTGCGAATCGCCTGCACATCGTGACAACAACGCAATTGTTGTTTTCTCGCGTTTTTTTACTTATTTTCTTTCTTTCTTTCTCTTCCTTTCTTTCTTTCTCTTCCTTCCTTTCTTTTTTCTCTTTTTGTTTCTTTGCTTTCTTCTTTGTCACGAATCACGAAGCGTCGATGGTTTCCATCCGTTTGTAAAGTTAATTTTAGTCCCGTAATTTACAAAATACGAAGCACAAATTATTAAGAGATAGACCGGGTCGTCGAGCGCAAAAGGATCCACGTGTTGCGAGCGTCTACGTAGAGAAAGAGAAAGTTCGTATCTTCTCTTTCATTTTGGGAAGGAATCACTGTCGCGGTCGGGACTATCGCGCCAGACTATCGTCTCAAAGCGAACATTCGACTCACCGTTCACGATTGGCCACAGTTATCGTTGGACTGCGAATTTTTACGCCAAATTCACGCCCTCGACAAAAACGATTCTGGAAAGGTGGGAAAACTTGTCGAGGAATTTCGTTTTGCCATATCGCTCTGCTGGACATTTCACACGTGTGTATCTCTCACGCATAAAAATCCGCAGTCCGATAATCGTATATTCTCATCGAGATGAATGCCACATTATTCGCCTTATGCTCGTTTTTTAATCTGTCATTTCAACTTCCGTCGTCTTTCACTGAGAGCTCATGGTTCCAGAGAAAAAGAAAAATTAACCAAAAAAAAAAGAAAAAGAAAAAAAATGAAATATAAGAAATGTAGAAAGAGAGAGAGAGAGAGAGAGAGAGTGAGAGAGAGAGTGAGAGAAAGCGCGAGAGAGTGAGAGCGAGAGAGAGAGAGAAAGAGGAAGAGCGAAAGGAAGCAGTAACATGGCGATAGAGATCATTACGGAAGGCAAAGTAAAATAAAATAAAATAAAATAAAAACTAAAATAAGGGACAAAAAAAATATGATTCGCGACGTTGTGGAATCTTTCGTGGACAATCACGGCCCGACTATAATTGTAATTGTAAAACAAAGTGCAACACGCTGCCTTGCTGAACAGTACAAGTACAAAACGAATACAAATACATAAAACATGTCTTCGATTTAATGGATGGAAATACGATTCCGGTAGTTAAGATATCAAAAAAAAAAAAAAAAAAAAAAAGTGTACGAGAGAAAAAAAAAGGAGAAGAAAAAAATGATTTAAATAAGTAAATAAATAAATAGGGGGAGAAGAAAGAGAGGATGACGAAGGGGAATGAACAAAGCGTTTTAATCGTAGGGAAATGGGAAAGAGAAAAAACGAGCCTCCGTTGTATGTAAGCAACGCCGCTGTTCGTCGAAGCGTGTTATAGAACGAGAGAAATGCGACACGGCGTGCGTTCGTTCAGAAATACCTCAGTTGCCGTGGCCTCAGACACAGACACACACACACACATACACACACATATACACACGCACAAAAAGAAAAGAAAAGAAAAAAGAAAAACAAAAACGCGCGTAACCGTTCGTTTCGATCACGCGTCTTATCTATATTATGTCCGTCGTTGTATCGATCGCTGAGAGAAGCTTCCTTGTAAATTTTTTGTACGTACAATTTTCAACGCCGAACGAAACGAACCTGAAACAGGAACAGGAACAGGAACAGGAACAATTCGCTCTGTGTAATCCATTCGCGTGTCTTTCCTTTCCTTTCGTTTTTCGTTCCGCTTTTTGTGAACAAAGAGAGAGAGAGAGAGAGAGAGAGAGAGAGAGAAAGAGAGAGAAAGAGAGAAAAGAAACAAGACCGAACGAGGAAGGACGAAACGTAGAAAAGAGAGACATTGTTCGCCAATGATAGTTGATCGGTGCGTTTGTATTAAATGAACGAACGTCAGTCCGTTTTATATTTCGACGAAATATTCGCTGTCGTTTAGTGTAAGTAGCAGTTGAATGTTCGCGTAGTCATCGTTCGCTCTTTCACTTACACTTTCACTCAAAAGTCTTAGGCAATCGTTCGCAATTTTTAACAACACTTTGATATTTCACGTAGACTACGAATTTCCGATTGTACAGATTTTCTTGGTAAGATTGTTAATATACATCAGCAATGTACACTTTCTTCGTCGTGTAAGATTGATTCGAATTAAATGAACTGTTACAACACGTAGTTCGTCCATCATTTTTCTTCTTTTCGGTTATTCGAGCAAACTGTTCGTGACTGTTATCCTAAGACTTTTGAGCCCTTTCGTTTTCAAAGAGACTTTCAACTTTCCTGCGGATTTTTGTACATTAATTTCGTAATTTCTGAAAAGAGGTTCGTTTCACTTGTTAAACATTCTAAATGCAATACTTCGTGTATTGCGTACATTCGATGCATTTTTAAATATCCCATAAATGCATAAAAATCCGCAGTCTGGTTACATTTGTTCATACAATGATCGATAAAAATCGCGAATAATTCGCAAACGAATTTTTTCCGAAACAGAAAAAGAACAAGCGTTCTTTCGCTCGGTCTGAACGCACCGCCAAAATAATCTCTGATAGTTCGTCGGTTCGAAGCAACACACTGCCAAACAAACAAAAAAAAAAAAAAAAAATTTACATAAAGCCTCGAATAAAGTTACATACGTGGTATAGTCGAGACACGGTAGTCACGGAAATAGAAACGTTTCGCGTCTGAGGCCAGGCAATAACAGATTCTCATCTAAGATACAATAGTGTTGTACTTACTTGTCTTCTATTTTGTCACTACATTGTCTGGGTATTAATGCGAGCAGGGTGACGCGCGTCGTTCCACGTTCGATCAGGTCGCTGGTCGATGTCCAAATAAAAAGATGTAGAAATCATAGGAAACGAGTGACGAGATCCGCGAAATCGTTGTGCAAAAGAACGCGAAACGCAACAAACGGAAAATCGATAAGCGCGTGTGGGAACGTCGCGCGTTGACCGCGAGCGTGCAACAGTCGCCGTATTATTATATTTTACAGAAAATGCAAAGTATAGATATATAAATAAATGAAATGAAATGAATAAATGAAAAAAAAAATATATATATATATATATTGTTCCGTTATCGCCGTTATACCATCCGTGTAACATATACATTGCGAGTAAATTTTTGCAGTTTATTAAGTCGACGAGCAAATATTCGAAAAGAAAAAGAAACGAAAAGAGTAAAGTAATAACGATTCTTCAGTGTGCTCCGTAAACGATTAAACGAGCTTCTTTTTTCCGCATATTAATGATATATTATTGATATATATTTGCGTGACACATAAATCTCTATATATATATAAATAAATAGATATATTATATATATATATATATATACATAAACGTATTTGATTGAAAAATTCTCCGCCCGGTTGTTTCGCCTGTCTATGGATGCAAACCCCCGGGGAAACTTTCGTTTCCTGGTTATCATTATAAACAAATGTACCTCTTGTCTTTCTTGCGTAGAGAAAATGGCGAAAGTGAAACGACAATGGCGAGGAAAGAGACGGAGGGGAACGCGACGGGAACGGGAACGGGGAATAGGGGTGGGAAACGAGGAAGACGAGGAATACCGATCGATCGGTATGATCAATGTGTATTTATCGTGTGTAGCATAGTATATTAATGAAATATTGGGCGAGGAGGAGGGTGGCTTCGCTGCGTGAAACTGCGCTCCTGTGAATCTTTTTTTTTTTCCACTCTGTAAAACGGGAATTATTATATTAAAACTAGGGGATATTATTTCGAACGCGAAGACTGGTTCAACGAACTTGCCGCAAATCGAGCATTCCACGAGTGTGTTGACGACGGACGAGTTAAAAACGGAGGATAAGCTGAGGCGTTTCTAGCTAAGGGAAAAAAGAAAAAAAATGAAGAGAGTGAAGATGAATGAATGCAATTATCGATCGACGGACCGTGCGGCGAAGCCGCGTCCGATCGATCGTGACTCAAGTCGAAAAAAGAAAATGAAAAAAAAAAAAGAAGAAATGTAAACGGTGTACGGAGAACAGAGAAAAAGAAATGATATATATAGTTCAATATATACATATATATACAAAAAATTATATATATATGGCGGATAATGTCGAAATATTTTCTAATGCGCGTCGCGTCTTTAGGCTATTATTACATTAATTGTAAGACATTGCAATTAATTGACATATGTATATGTAAGCGTTCATTCGTATTTTTCGATGCAGTAAACAAACAAAAAGGAAAAAAAGAATTATTATTGTCTTTATTATTGATTGATTGATTAATTGACTATTATTATTATTATTATTATTATTATCTATTAATTATTATTATTATTATTATTATTATTATTATTATTATATAAAAATTCAATAATAGTTGTTGGTGTAATATTATGAAATAAATCTTTAACGATAGCAAAAGAGAACCTTAATCACGATCTGATCTGTTCTTTCAGCCAATTTATCATCCTCCCTCTCTTGTCACCTTCGTTCCATCTGCCACGTCGACCAAGTTCCCGCGAGTTTGGCGAGTTTGCAATTTTCCTATACCGCGTAAACTTCATTATCAGCAACACTACGCCGCGGCCGAGACACAGCGCCCGGTCGAAGAAAGGAACGAAATAAAAGGAGTGAGAATTCCTGATGGATGATGTTAATTGCCGGGTTCCCCCGGATCGGAACGTAGAAATAGAAAAACGGCCCACGCCGATAAATCACCGATCAATAGGATCGCGCACGACTAGCCGCGCGAGCCCGTGACGCAAATAAAGGGTGCAGCGTAACTGGAGATGGCAATTCATCTCCCGAGTCCTATTGTGAAACACGTAGGAAACACAACGAAATGAAATAGCGACCGCGTTGTATGTGCAGTCGAAGAAACGGAAAATGAAATGCACTGTTGATTATGCACGGGAAGCAGACGAGGGATTATTTACGAAAGCTCGTACTTCACGTTACACGTATATGCATATAGCAATTGCTCTCCGGTTCTAGTCTCTTGGTACAGTACAGCCTGGATTAATACCAGATTATATATATTTTTTAAACATGGATCTCTTTTGCTTGAAAATTTCTTTGCCTCGGTGCTTGGGCTAGTATAGATAATGATTTTACGGCACTAATATGAAAAAGAGACGGATTTCATTGTGAAATCTTACGAACAATATTATACCGGTTGCATTTCTCAATATTACCAAATATCAAAATTTTCTATTATAAATGATATATTATCATTACAGAATCCCATATGAACAGAGCTATACTACTTTCTTTTATCATCAGATTCAATTCAACTCTCGAGAAGTATATTCGCATGTGTATGTGTGTCTGAAATTAAGGTACAAAAATGAAATTATCGAAGACATTGATCTTGCTGTTAACGTGTTCGAATATCATAAAAATTAGGTGTCGTCGAGGTGTATTTTGCAAATAAGTACTATCGATCCTCGTTCGATGGTGTACCCCGTACATGACGATAAAATATGGGAAAGGACAACCTTGTGCGTGGGTGAATCGAGATAGGGGGAAATGAATATTTCATCTCTTAACAGGCAGTCAAGTGCAGCGTATTCCTCGTTGGTTTTCTCCGTCTTGGAATATTTTCATAATTTTCATACTTCGCGAACGCTAACACACGCTGCTGACTGATTAAGTGCTCGCTTCATAATTAGGAAGGACAACGCGGTCTCAAGCGTATCGTTTCTACTCGCTGGACTTTGTTCGTTAAGGGAAGAACTGCAAATTAAGCGTTCAGGTAACGTCACTTTCATTTTGACGACGGTGGTTTCTAATTTCGAGGGGTAAGATGCAGTGGCGTGATGGAAAATTATTGTTTCACTAGCAAATATTAATTGTGTCGAGTTTGGCGAATCGAAATTTATTCGTTTTATTTTCCAGATAGTTGTAAATATCGAAATTTTTATGAAGAATCTGACCATTTGATCGTGCAACAGATCAATATCAATTCTTGATTGATGAGAAAACTTAAAAATTAAATTATTTAATTCGTTTATTTGGGAATTTTCAATTTAATATGATTTTATTGCTAATCTCTTTGTCACGAGAACTGCAATGTACGAAACAAAATTAGTTTTCTAAATTTTAGTAATCAGACGTAAGTTATTGTAGTCGTTTATAACCCAATGATAGTATTTGAGGGTTCATACAAAATGCACGAAATAAGACTGCAATATACAAAATTAATTTTCCAAATTTTAGTAATGTATCGGAAATTATCGTAGTCATTTGCAACCCAATGATAGTATTTGAGGGTTCATACAAAATGTATGAAATATTATGCACGGTGTTCCAGTAATCACGATATAACTGGCAAGGAGGTGATTTTATACGGAAAAATTGTTAAAAGGTATATTTCAAATCCTACTTTTTCCAGTTATGTTTTCATGTATCATGAAATACCTGTATAATATTTTGTACGATACAAATACAGAATTGATTAATGTAGGTTCAAAGAAACCTATTAATATTCAATTAAAATATTCAACTTTAAAGCGGGAAACATATATTTAGTAAAGAATTAGTATGAGTCATCTCTCGAACGTTTATACACATTTGAGAAACTTGGGACTGTGAAAATTCACAATATGCAAAATTGGAGAAACATCTGCAATTTAGTAATAACTGTTCCAACTGAATATCAAAGCTCAATGATAAAATAACGAGTAATTGAATAATGTCATAGATCTCATATTCATGACATTTGAGAATGTTTTAACGTAAAAGATTCCTACAAATGCTCGAATAAGCAACTGTAAATCCAAATATCGTACGTAATCGCGTATCAAGATCGTTCCTTTGTTGAATATCCCGATCCTCACGTACGATATTCTTTACCCCTTAAACGTAAATATAAAAGAGAAGAAAGCAAAAGAATCAGAAAGCAGCATCGACAAAGCACCATCGCAAAACAGCAAGAATACGCCTGATAAATATTTAAAGAAACGCTCGAGTATTAGTCGATCGTGGTCTCATCCTCTTAAACGGTTTGCGCGTAAAGCGAAAGAATAATTCCAAGGCTGGCCTTAAAGCATCAAAAGTAGCATTCTGTCCCAAGGAGACGTGCCTCGTATCCTTCGAGAGAACCTCGAGCCATTAAAAACTGACAAAGAAACAAAATTATATTACCCGTTATAGTTCTCTTGTTAGAAAATAAAACGTGTACAACGGGTCACGCAACTGACGGTATAATCAAATAGTGGTTGATTTTGAAGTAAGAAACGAGTGGAAGAGGAATTATTTCGAGGAATCAAATAATCCGAAATTCAATAAAAGAAAAGAGAAAAAGAAATCGTGCAGCAAGCGTTGGTGGCTCGTTCTGAAGAGAAAACTTCAATCTTGAAGAGAAAGAAAATTTATCAACCTTTTGGACTTGTGCAATCTTCGAGTATAAAAGCATCCCCTTGCTCTCAGGTCTGGCAGGGAAAGCGTGGGCTTAAAATAATACCAAGCAGATATTTCACGATATTCTTTAATGAAATTGCAATCACACGGACAGCTGTTGTTGTTCAGTCACGCTTTTCACTGTATAATTATCTCCGTTCCGGTTGCGCGACACCCACCGTGAACGAGATTCAACGTGTACAAGGAAACCATGGACAATCGTTGATGGTCGAGCGGGGTGGAAAACAATGATCGAGGCAACTCTCTCTCTCTCTCTCTCTCTGTCTCTCTGAAAGACGTAGTGTATATATACATATACACACACACACACACACACACACACACACGAGTCGGTCGTGGCGGCCTTGGAACCGCGACCTTGGCACTTCTCTCTGGTCTAGGTGTTCGTAAAGTAGGCGCGGCCCTGGGGCACGGCTATGGCGTCGCGGTGAGCGTGCGCGAGGAAGCACCGTGGTGATTTCCTCGCCCCTCCGCTGCTGCTCGGGGAAACCAGCTAGACGGGAGCAAGCCGGTCAGACGCTACACAGGCCAGAGCCGCGTCAACGTCCTTCCGTTGTACATCCCTCTACGACGTCGCCATACGGCGTCCTTCTGTCGTCGTGTTTCTTTCTTCACTCGTTACCATTCTCTTCCATTCAGGATATCTTCGAGTTACTTCGTATCACGTCTTTCGACGCAGTCTCTCGATCTCGAGTAGCAATTTCCTCGTAGCAACAGGAAAGAGAAAAGAAAGGAGAAACGAAACGAAACGAAACGAAACGAACGGCGAGCAACATTTACCTAGAAGCGCGAGGAGAGGATAGAAACGATTCACGCGATAGGTGAATCGTTCCAGCTGTTGTTGTCAGTTGCGTCAGACAGTTTCGTGCGCCCGCGCTAGTTGCACGAGGCGTGCGTGGACGGGAAGGTTCCGGAGGAATCAACGGAACATCGGCGGGAAAGGTGCAGCAACAACGCGCGACCACCTGTAGTTGTGGCCTCGAGCCACAACCCCTGACTGCTCTTCGGACGAGCCTCCTCCGATCCTCCCCACTCTCCGGTCCATCCGAGAAATCCGTGGCTGCTGCCGTCTTGTAACTTGGAAGCAGCCACGCACACCTGGAGCAGCTCACGTCGTCTAGGAGACCGACGACCAGCGATCACCAGAGCCAAGGCCAACAACATCCTCACGCATCGCGCACCAGCTTGCCAGGATTACCACCAAAATGAAGACGTCGTCGTTTTCTCTACGCGTCATGCGACGGGTGAGCGAATATCATCTCATTTCTGCTCGTTTCTCGTTGCTCGTGCGCTCGTTGTTTCTCGTCGTTTCGAAACGACAATCATGATCAAACGACATTCATTAATACAAGTTCCATTGGACGTCCTGTTTCTTTGTATCTGTTGGAGCGTTCTGGAAAGTTCTCGAGATTTAAATGAGATTTTGGGAGGGAAATTTTGGGTGAAGCGTGAATGGACGAGGTTGGCGTTGAAGCATAAGGGGCGGAGTCTGTGGAAGTTTCTGTAATTTTCATTGGAATTTGGGGAAGAATTTAGGCAATTAAATGTACTTGAATTTGAATTATCAGGGTGGAGTGTATAGAGATTTTCTTCGAATTGAAGATTCGGTTTCGCGGTGATTTTAGATAAAGGAACCGAACGTGGTTCATAACAGAAACTTTTTCAAAAGTGTGGGGAGAATTTTTCATGCAACGAGTGACTGAATAAATTCAAACCTCTTGAAGATTTAACATCATTTCTCCCGTTGCAATTTTGACACGTAAAGGATAAACAAATGAGCAAACGAGGTACCTCTGTCGCGGTAAATATCACAGTTGCACGGGAATTTCCTCGACTCAAGGTATATTTAACAGGTAAATACAAAAGTTTCTTTGTCATGGCAAACATTGGATTGAAATCTCCCTCGCATGGAATAAACGAAATCCAAACGTTCTCGTAACGCAAGTGTACACAAAGCGAAACTTTCAACTCGCGATCATGTCAATTTTCTACCAATTCTCCGTGTCTCTTGACACGTATAACGCCGAGTTATGCGAAACAAAACGTTCACTTCTCGCGGACTTGGCAACGCTTTTCAATCGCGAGACGGTTCGCTGAATTCGCGCGGTGGAATTCGCGAACCACCGAGCGAGAACACGTTGCTTTCATTTGAACAATTTGCGCGTCTTGTTGACGAAATACAACCACGTGCATAAGCCACCACCGTACCATAAATAACGTACTTGGCAAAAATTCGTGCCAAACGTAATACGCGTGAATCCGGTTGCGCTCAAATCCCGTCCGAACGAACTGATTTATTCGTTCGATGGCGTGGCTCCCGTTGCATATTCCATTCGAATGCATATTCAACGGTGATTCGAATTACCGCGCATTGTACAGCCAGAGAGGAAGCTCGAGGCAGGAGAGAATCTCGAAGAACCATCGCACAAAGTTCGTACTCTGGATAGCAGAGTCGAAACGCGGCCGCGGGGCGCGCGAATTGCAAACCTGAAAATTAGACGTGTACACGTTGAGGTTCGACATTTATTTACTATTCTTTACGATTTTTCTTCGGTATTCCACTTAACAAGACGATACTGATTGACGGAATTGATATTGATTTGATAATATATTTTTCAATTCAGGGAATCACCGAATGTTACACGCTTCGATGTTGTAAATGAGTAAATCGATTGACAATCTTGGCGAAATTCTGACCGCAACGGGTTAATTGCAGCTGTTTATTCCAATTGATAGTTATAAATTATACATTTGGTATAATATTCGGTATAATAACATTCTATTATCGAAATTTATGAAAACTCCAAGTCAACCAAACTTCGAAGTGTCTTCCTTCGGAGCGTGGGCAATTTCCAATACACTAAAGTTTCGAGTTTCCGTCATTGAAATCTAGAAAATTCAAAGTGTAGACGATCCGGTATTTTATGTAGATGATTCTTGATTTCCAATATTCTGTCAACGAAATTTTAAGAACCGTGATCTAAGTAATTCTAAGATAACCATTTCTCTTCGTAGCGCAGGCAATTCTAAAGTTAGTAAAATCTACTATCGAAATTTAACAAATACTACTAAAAAGAAATATCACGTTCTTTCGTTAGCCTTCGCTCGAACTTTCCTGAAATTTCCAAAAATTTCTTATATTGACGTTTGTAACATAACGTTGCTGCACGATACGATATTTAATTATCCTTGAATCGTCTGAATATCGCTGGGAATATTATTTGAGAAATAGAAGCGCGCAATATCGATGCTGAACGCGATAATTGAAGCAGCGAGCGTACGCCGGGAAATTGAATTGGATCTACTACGTGACGCGACGTGGAATTAGAAGAGACGGCTACATTGGTTCACGAAAGTATTTGAATATTTGCTATATATATATATATAAAAAAAAGGCTAGATTGTGGTTTTTCGGGAATTTATCGAAATTTGTCCAAAGTTAATTGAATATTAAATTTTACTTCTACTCATAACGCGGTCGTGTTGATATAAGTTTAATTAAATATATACATAAAATTATATATTTAAATACGCAAGTTGGAGCTCGATGATTATATTAAATGATTATATACAGGGTGTGTCGAAGTTTAATGTTCAAACTTGCGTGTTCTACAGGTAAAAATAAAACTGAAATGCTACGCAGTGAAAAATTCATTTGAAAAATCATATCCTCATTTCATTATAAAACTTGACGTTTCAGTCTTTCATTGCTACCTGTAGAGCACGTTGACGAAGTTCGAAACGCAGAGGAGACGAAACAACCTCGAGAGAACAGCGATGACAAAATATCTGCATGAGTTAGAATCGACTCGAATCGAGGTTCGATTATCCCCGGGAAAATTCGACGAATAAAACGGAACATCTTCGAGAGATTTCTCGAAGGAATTGCACTTCGTAATCCTGTCTCGGAGAGGAAGCCTCGCTCCACTGGATTTAGATCCTCTCTCGAGGAACTTCGTCCTCGTAATAGACAATTAAATTGGAAAACGCAGTAGTGTAATAGGCCGGGGAGAGGGGGAGGAAGTAAACTCGAAGCGACGGCTCGAAATTCCGCTCGTAATAACTTTCTTCTGTTACAATCTTGCTCTCTTTAATAACCGCCTAAATTCCTCGTATCTAAATCCCCGGGATCGAGATTCAAATTGAAACGTAACTTTCATTAAAATAGGGGCGGAGGAGGGGATCGTCGTAGCAATTGGCCTTCCAATTAATTATTCCTTCCTTCCGTGGATCGCGAGATAGATTGAAATACTTTTGGCAAATTAGTATTCTTCGGGTTAAGGGTCGTAGAGAGAAGCAGGAGGAGAAAAGGAGGGAGAAATTCGTTTAGGTGTATTAGAGCTGACGAAGGCTGAGAAAGAGAAACGACGTTACTGGAATTCTGTTATCGCTTGGACAAAGTATATAGTTGGCTCACACGGCGGTCGATTTGACTCGATACTCGTATTTCTTTTGCTATTTCTTCGTACAATACTTGGAGGGAAAAACAATTTCGTATTATGTAGATCTTTCGTTCACCGAATACTTTTTATTTATTCTACTTTCTGATAGGCATATTATTATTATATTTGTACTTTTCCTTTTCTATTATTATATTTCATTACAGTATACATTCATTTTATAAATCGTCGTTTGAACATTTTTCTCGTGTTTCGATTTCGCGAATTACGTTTCGTTCGCCTTCGATTCTATCAAATTCCCGAGCCAGGGTATTATCCAAGTATCTTGCAACTGAGAATTGTTATTTCCACCTGGCGCGTGCAAAGTACAAAGAGGATTCGCGAACAGCCGTGAAATTTCGTTTCATCATTTCGACCCTTTTGAGCCGCCCCAGAATACAAAGAGCTATTTCAGAGGCGTAGTACAAACAGTCCGAAATTCAAAGCAACTTCTCTCCTCCGCGAAACCCTTTTTCCGTCTAGCTTTTCTTTATCATTTTTTTTTTTTTTTTTTTTTTTTTGTAGAAATACTTAAAAGTCCATGAAGCCCTCGCCGAGTAGTTTCAGTTCATTTGAAGAAAGCGTTGTCGCTTACGTGAAGTGAATCTTGTGGGCGATCGACGAGAAAGCTCGCAGAAGAGTAGATGCAATAACGCTGGAAATTGTCTCGTGACTAAATTGCGGATTTTTATATATCTAAGATGAAAAGGCGCGCAGAGAACGTACAACGTGCAAAAGCATGTAAAATATTTGGAATGTTTGTTCAATATTTTTCGTAGAACGTGGTTTAGTTAAAAAAAAAAGTCTCTTATTAAAGCTATCTTAATAAGATACTGTTGCACGATGAAGTTTATTTTCGAACATTAGTATGGAATAAAAATTTGGCATCTGTCAGCGTGGAATATTATGAAACAGTTGTTTAAGGATTACATTATTCTCAGCTCGAAATTGTAAATGAAACGTAACATTATCCACAAGCTCTCTTCAATGTACTATAACTCGAAAGCTGTGCGTAGATTTTACTTCGTTGTTTCAGTATTATTGCACATGTATTTTATCGATACGATGTCGCAAAAATCCGAAATGATCTTGTTAAGGTAGACGGTTAAAAATTGTTCTTTTTTTTTTTCACGATGAAGGAACGACACTTATAACTGGAACAGTTTAATCATTTTAATCCGATCGTTACAGTATAATGGTTAAACTGTCCCATCGATTGAAGGTTTTTATAACGAGAGGTTATAAATAAAAGATTGTCTGACATTCTTTGTAATAAATGTGTCCTTATAAATGCGTCGTGAACGTATTATGCAAAATTCCTCTCGAAATTTTACAAACAAAGTACAATACATTTTATATCACCCATAGGACCGAACCAAACCATTTCGCATCATTACTCATTTTCTTCGTTTCGCTATTTTCATCCTTTCGTAACGTTCATCCGATAATACGTCTGATGCACGTCCGCGTTTCCCGGATGGAAATCGTAGAAAACTAACATCTGCCAAGGAAATAGCTATCCCGGTGGATCCAATGAGCAAACAGACACCTCGAAAATCCTTTCGCCATCTCTCGCGGCCTTTTGTTTCCTCGAAGTTTCCTCGTTTTCTCGGGAAAACAGGACCCAACATTGTATCGGTTCCTCTGTACTTTGCGTTGCGATTTTCCGATCGAATTTTCCAGGTCGAATTATTATTCCTCGAACGTTAGTCTGACCGCAACCGGACGATTGTTTCGCTGTTTCTCATTCATTCTGACATACGCTTGAATTATCACGGATAATTTCATTCAGCTGAGTTCCACTTATCGAGACTAAATTTTGATCAACGTCCAATTAACTCATTAGCGGAATCATCGTATAATTCATCGTGTAACCAAGCAGCAATTCGTTATAATTGAATTTTTGTAGATTTCACGATACGTTGAATCTAGCTGGATGAAGAAAAAAAAAAAAGTAGAAATTGCAAATAAAACGTCGGGTTGATTCTCATAGCGAGGTAAATGAATTATTTTCGTGGTTGTATTCACTTATCTGAGCGCGATAAAGAGTAACAGGTAGCCTCACGAGAAAGTGTAACTTTAATAGAATAGAAGAGAAATGACGTGTAATTCCATTATATTCATTCAGTTCCTTTGTGTTCCCAATGTTCCTCTAGTTTTGAAGTAAACTGCAGTGTTTATTCATTTACAATTAATTCGAACGTTGAAAAATACACGTGAGATATCCATAGTGGAATTTTGATTGAACCTCGAAGAGAATATAAAATAGAAATTGCTATAATCATCTGTGAAGGGTTAGTTTCTTCTTTCGTTTACTCTTAGAGTCCAACCTGCAAAGCGAATTAACACCCTCTGTAAACATCTCGTCCTTCGGCAAATTCAAACAAAACGAAGCTCCGTAGCAATTTCGCTGGCTTTTTAGAAATTCAACGTCAATGACGGCGGCGAGAATGGCGTGTTGGAATGTTATTGCAACTTTATTCCCGCCAGACACGTTTGGAAATGTTCGTTTAATTGCGCGCCGGGTGGAAAATCGAGACTAATTTCGCAAAGTTCCGCGCCGCGGCGTCAGCGGAGTTTTTTTTTTTTAAACCGGCGGCCTCTCGAGTAATTTCATTTCCTCTTTGACGACACCGCGGCCCGGAGAGAAACAGGTTGACACAACCCTGTCACATGTTTGTTTCTCCTGTCAACCGTTCTCCGCCACTGTTCACGGATAATATTGACCGTCTAAGGCCGCGCAACATCGTGCAATTAAGGAGGTAGTTAATTGATCGCTGCGTGCATCCATGAAAATTCCGCTCGCTGCGGAAACACGGTAATTTTCCATCGGACGATACACACCAGAGAAAGAGTTTACCTATATATTTACGTATGTGCGGGGCGTCAGTCGCAGAAAAGTTTAGAAAACTGCATTAGCAAGTTTCAAATATTTAAAAGAAATTATAGGACGGCTCGATACGTTTATTGGCATCGATCTACTTACGTTTGGTTAAAGTTATACAAATTCTGATGAAACAAGGATTTTTTTATTACATTTGTCTGTCTGTCGATAAACGCGAATAAATGAACGTGAAGGAGAAAATATAATATATAATTACCATGGACCTTATTGCTGCCACAATTCTGATCAGAATTTCATTTCCTTTAATGTGACGATGCGTGTACAGGTTTTTAATATTTTAAGTTTGATGCAATAGTGTTTTCGATTGGTTTCAAACATTGTTGCTGTTCTTAAAAAATTATAACAACTATCTAACTTAATTATGTCTTTCTTTGCATCTCTCATTTTCCTCTGATTATCCTAATACTTGCTAACGTTGCTAACACAGAGAACAATTCTTAAATATTTATAATAATTACAATTATAATTCCCACTCGATTTTTACCTCGTCGTTTCTAAAAAAAAGTGAAACTTCAACAACTTGACAAAGGAAATTCCATCGCGTTTACCTCGCAGCGTTCCCCCATACGCACCTACACACCTATTTCCCTACGCCGGCTGTGTAATCTTTGGAACTTCGTTCGTTCGCGAATTAAAAACGAAAAAGCTCGCAGAGGGCTTGGGAATGTGACCACCATGGCATTCTCGCGCGGCGATCCGCGCGCAACGTTAACAACACGTACATCAAACTGAATTCCCATTCTGTCACGCAGCCGCGTAATCGGATTGTCCGGGCTGTCGATCTTCGTTTCCGGATTACCCTCCGCGCGATCGTCTCGCCGCCTGACCATTTTCAGTACCCATGGAAATGGCATACGCGACGAAAAGCGCTGGAGAAGAAAGAAATTTCTTCGCGAACCGTTCTTTCGGCGACCTCTTCCTTTCGTTTAACTGTTATTCACGCGACTCACGCCGTGCTCGTGACCGGAATAACCGCGAGACCGCTCGAATTCAGTAGTACCCGGCTTCGTTTTTAGCGAGAGTGTCGCTCGTTTTACCAGCGCACACGCCGAGGCGGAATTGGAAAGCCAGATGCACGATAATGCCAGGGGACTTTACGTCCAGTGGATCTAGGCTTGAAATCGCTCTGTTTATTCCGACGACGTGTTCGTATCGTTGGAATGAAGATTTTCCCTTCTCTCTTTTTCTCTTTTTTTTCTTTTTGTTTTTTTCATTTTCTGACGAAAGCCGTAGCTTTCTGAGTATCGCCAGAAGCCCAATGTCCCTTTGAGAGAATCGAGCAGCTTTGGTTACGATTAATACGTCGCGATCTATATCTGTTGGCTGTTCCTGTCATTCGAACGTAGATCGTGATCACGCGAGATAAACGCACGTGTGTCGGTCAAGGGAACACCAGTACCGTGATTATAATCTTTAGTTGTATTATATTTTAGTCGTACTGCTAGACGTAAAAGCAGAAAATTATTTTACGCGTTGAATATTGTTGAAACTCTACATCTTTCATGGTTGATAAACGTTTGGTTTTAACAAAGCATTTCTTTCTTTAGTGCTGTTTAAGTTGGAATTTGTTCGAAAAAAATTCTAGAATCTTCCTCGTTCCCAAATTACCCAAGAAAGTAGTAACAATCAATTAAATCAAATAAACGTGAATCTATGTTTTACGTCACATTATAGAAATGCAAACAGTCACATATTTCTTATACATCCATTTCCGTATTATTAATAAAATATCATCGAAATACCGAATGATATTTATATATACAACAATTACTAGTTCCTTGCTTTTCAACTGGAGTAAATAGCTATTGTACATTTAGTCAATAATTTTTACAGAGGGGTAGAGCATTTAATCTGATCATACTAATTTCGACGAACTACGTCGTTGAACTACACGCATTCGGTGTAACAGTAACCTTTTGCAGGAAATATTGTCTCTCTTTCTCTTTGAAGTTTCTTTCTGGCTAAATCGAGGATCTTTCATTTCATCTTGGCAAGGCAAGAGTAAAAGGGACCACCACAGCTCCGCAGATGAAATTCTTTTCGCGTTCGTTCGATCGCGACCTACGGTGACGTTCCGCGCATTTTTCGCTATCAGCGCGGGGAATCACGATGAATATCGTGATCCTCCGTGAAAAGGAGAACCGAAAATACGTAGCCGCGATATACGAAGGTTTGCATAAAGTTTCACGGGACGAGGGATCTCGTATGAAAAGAGTTTCTAATATTTGGTAAGCGGCTCTTGCGGGGCTTCGACTTCGATCGAACGATCGTCTGCTTTCATTCAACGAAAGGGACATAGCCGCCTTCTATTTCCCGAGTAGGGAAGGTTGGAAAGGTTATTGCATTTAATGAAAGTGCGCGTATATTTCGTCTTTGAAATTACAACCCCTCGTTGAACAGGTTAAGGGCGAGAAAATAAAAAAATTCATATTGAACGTGCGTTCATATGAAACTGGACGAAACTAGGTTAGAAATTTTAATGCTGTTTTATTTTATTTTATTTTATTTTATTTTATTTTATTTTACGTCAGGGTAGGACATATGGACAAATGAATAAGTCAAGATGGAAATAAAACTGGGGAAAATAATATTTTTAGTTTCCATATATTCTGCATTATAAAATATATACCTTTAAAAATTTTATTACCTTCAATAAGTTCTTCGTTAAAAATAAATAAAAAGTATTCTTTTTATTACTGGGTATTCACTGGGACATGCTATTTATTAATTTTTTTACTAAATATACATTTGCAAATTTGTCTCGTAACTTCCATAAAAATTTCCAGGCTTCTTTAGCAATGTAGTCACAACAGTCATGTTTCATTATATCGTCTATGATGTTTCCACAAACAGAAATTCATTGGTATTTCTCAATGAAGAATTTAATAATACGGAACAATAAAAATAACATGGAAGGAAATGGCAACGAGATGCTTCGAGAAAGTTATGTATCAGGAATTGTATTTCTTCTCTGCGAAGGAATTCGTTATGACAAACGAGCGTGAAAAAAAATCAGGGGACGCGAGTGTCGTCTGGAAGCTTGAGTCGCTTCCCATTAAAGCCGGAAACGTCAGTATTAAGAAATATTGCCTCGTATCCTGTGCATCGTTAGCCTGCCGTGACGCCGTTAAAACGTCACGACGTCGTTGCTCTGGGATATACTCGAGGACCGAAAGGTCAAAGGGCGAAGTGTTTGAATGGTAATTGATGTTTTCGGACTACTAACTAAGGAATCACTGGTAACATGTGTTTCGCTTATCGCACGTAGTAATTCGCGTGCGTTACACGTGGTATCACTTGTGTGAAAATGTCTTGAAATTACTTAGTTATACAATTGTATTTATTCATTCACTTATTACACGGACGAAATGATTATTCACGCTGTATGTTAATTTTTTTCACTGAACGCATATTCGCAATTTCTATAATATATAAATTTTCAAATTGGCTTCAGGCTTCAGTCGCGTTTCATTACGTTGCTAACGAAGCTCCGAATTGTTTTGTATAAACAAGGGTATCGTTTCAAACAGGAATTCACCGATGTTGAACGATGAATTTACTGATGTAAAAAAGACTTTCAGAGATATCGTTTGTAAAAATCAGAAATTGGCTTTCTGAAATATAATGTATATTACGAGTTAGTTGTTATATAATATTCGAAGAATTTCGTTGTGTTGAAGAAATTTTAAAACGTTTCGAAGTATATAAAAAGTATAAGATCGTAGACTTGTGAAACACACCACTGCTAACATGATCCGGAGAATCAAATGTCTGGAAGCCGCTCGGTGATAATTTGTCTTTTCGCTTGGACGATCCCGCAAATTGAATGGAAACACTGGATCTCGCGCCAGATAAAATTTCTCTATTTTTCGTTTCATTAATTGGCTGCAATTGCTGCATTTCCTACGTTCGGAGCAAATTGAAATAAAAACCAACTATTTCTGGTTGATATTCCAACTAGAAACTTTCGGATCTAACGTTCATTGACGTGTGAAAAGCGACGTTCTGATTGCGCTGGAACGATTGTGATATTGAATTTTAGAAATGATTAGGTCGCGAATATTTATGTTGATTCAAATTTTAGCGCAATCCAGATTTTTATTTAAAAAAAAAATGAACAAAATACGTATAACATGCAAACATTTGCGTATAAAATATGGGAATTGGAGTAATTTTTACGACATATAATTTAGATTTCGTTTCTCTAATTGTGCTCATAAAAGTAGAGAAATGCATCGAAATCCGCAATCTAGAAATAACTGGCGCTAGAATGGTGGTCAGTCGAGTGGATAATTTAAAAGTGGTCAGAATGGATATGCTGTGAAAGAATATATTTAAAACATCTAGAGTATGACACTAATTTATTTAATTTAACACTAGAGTACCTGAGAACGGCGAGAATGATCCCATACAAATGAAAACAGATTCGTAATATTCTCACAAAAAGTTTCAAACTTTACAGCCGAAACATTTTCAAAGATTCGCACAAGTGACTCTTCTTAAAATCTCTCAGAGTGAGTGACAAATTCATTCACGCACGTGTTCTCAAAAGAATAATTTTGTAATAATTTATACCAAAAGGTTCAATTACTTCTGTATTTTCATATTCTTCAAATAATCTTCCCAACATATTTAAATTTGAGATTCGTTGTATCACAGATGTGCACTTTCATTATTCCTGTACAAGTTTCATGCTTCGTCCTCCGGTAGTTTCACTATCCATTAATGGCCTTGTTTACCATTTCGTCTCCCATCCTCTTCCGCGATCCTCCTCGCAACATACTCTCGCATCGTGCTCCTGCACACGAAACACACGTTCAATTAAATTTTCCTAAATCTCTCGCGACTTCGTCGATCATCTTGTTTCACGTTCAATTTATCCGACCGGTCTATATATACCTGGGCTTCCTTTAAACTCAACGTCCACAGGTTCTTCTTCGTGATTCACTTTTCTTCTCGGTAATGGGATTTCCTCGTTAAAGTAAACGCTTCTAGAAGCTCGTTCGAGCTATTGCTTCTTTTGTACACGAAATCAGAGCGACTCGTTTCCCTTGTCCGCGAATTATGGCGATCTCGGCGCCGCTTTATCCCACATCCATTTTCGAGTGAACGCGAACGATCAACTTGCGAATATCAGCAGGCTCGTTTTACATCTCATCGAGCGGGCGCGACCGTGATCCAAATGTCCTTTTCAAATTGTCGCGAATTCATGAACGCAAATGGTTTTGTTATACTCGCCCAGGTCGATCGTAACGATAAATGGGCGATAAAGGCGAGTGGTTAAATGCGAGGGAGACGCGATAAACGCGGTCGGTGTTTAGCTTTCGAACGTTAAATGTCGTCGGAATGATTTCCAATGATCGACGCGTTTATCTCTAACAAAGCGATAAATCGTAGCTTTATTTTTCCTGGCTCTCAAGGATTATCTCGACACGATCTGGCTGTAAATCTATCGACGATTTGCTCGTGCAATCAGTTCGATTCTTTACACTTGGCTTTCTTTTTCCATCAAGAGTGAAATGAACAATCTTTGTTTATTTTATTGGGAATTTTTCAAATTTACAAGAGCGCATTTTTGCGGACAAAAATAGAAGCTTGTGTTTCTTTATTGCGTATACAAATTCTTTTTACATTCTTTGATACAAGTCATCGATAGTTCTAATGCTGATTAAGGGATGAAACGAGTTTCTTGGATCTAAACTAATTATGTATTCAATTTTCGAGAAACGAGTGATTTGCTCTCATAAATTCATTTGTCGCGAAAAGATGACGCGAATTTGCAAGAAAAAAGATTCGATAATACGGAACTAAAGACAGAACTGGAAATCCTATTTTCATCGTAACACTTTTATTTCCAAGTGCACAATTTTCGTTCAGTTTATAAGTTCAAAATTAACAATGTAATTGTAGATATATTTTTACCAACACAGTTACATATATTTAAACATATTTATCACATTTTTTGTTAAACGCATAATAAAATACTGTGAATGTACGAATATATTATAAATTGAATTCCTAAAAATTGAATATACATTTATGAGATTCATATCTATGTTCGAAAAAATCTCTATTGATAGTAAAACTGGCGGTCGAAAAGTTTGCAGTGGTACGAAATCATTTCCCCTCGGAAAGCGTGGTTCGTTCCGCGTATTCTTGGCCCCCTGGGGTCGAAATCCAATTTTTTGATAATACGGCGTGGGCGATTCTTTCGCCGTGCACTCAATCAACCCCGGATAGTCCGCGAGAGTTCATTCGCGTTGATTCGTATACTTGTGTTTCCACCTTTTTCTTTCCATTGGAGATCGGGAAGTCGAGATTCCAGCCAGACTGCTCTTCGTTCCTCTTCTCGATCGATGCTGACGGCACGGCAGGAACGATCGTCGGCTGTTACTTTCACCAAGCGAAATCGAAGAGAAGGAGAAGTAATCGTCGCGCCAGATAGTGTCCTCGGCCCACGCGAGATATATTCGATTATTTGAGACTCGATTACTCGATTGTCGAGCGAATTCTGCACAAATGTATAAGAGAATACGGCAGAGGTCAAAGTTATGTCTCCAACTCTGCAATCTACGCTGCGCTTGTGCACAACTAACTGAATAATACAGTTCTCTTCGATATAATCCATGGCCATGTTGTTTATTTAATTCCCATTGACATTTCGATATGCGCGTAGGAAGTTATTCTTTTGAGTTGACTTTTCGTTTCAATCAAACGATTCTGTTCCATTGTATACGTTTCCTTTAATTTAAAAAAAAAAAAGACGTTTGAAGTTGCTACTGAATGAATGTATGAAGTTACTTTTTTCTCCACGCACGTTTCCTTTGGTTCTTTTCTGCTCGATAGCGAACAACAATTTTTATTTCAGACAAACAACTCTTCCCTCCTTTTATTGATTCTTCTATTAGATTTGATACAGTGAATCATACTCTGGTACTATAAACAAACCTGTTTATAGAATTTTCTAAATTAATTTAAATTTCATCAGTAGGCTCCAAATTAAAGAGTTCGGTTAACAGATAATTGTTCATATATAAGAACTCTTCGCAGGAGAAACAATTCATACAATTGGAGTCCTACTATCAGTGAATCTTTCTTTCTGTAATTGGAGTTTTATTGCAAGTATTTTCAAACAGGTTTTCTCAAATATTTTGGATAAATATGGAATTCGATTTTATCGAGCGAGATTTACGCCGAATTTATTCCAACTCGCCGAGTCTCTACCCATTTCGAGAGCATCAATTAACTGCCGATACTGAATTTCCCTTACTACGAATACGAATTGACCCTTTCGATCTCCATTTACCGTGCCAGTAATTCACACTAAAATGGCTGGAGCAACGTGATTCACGCACAAATTGTTCGCCAGTGTACGTATGTTCCTTGTATAAAATTCCATTGTGTATATATATATATATATATATATACACACAATGCGTGCGTAGGTGGCGTCACAGAATTTCTTAGGGGGGAAAAAAAGGGCAGATTCGCGGTATATTTCGTTGGATAATGACGAGAAAAGTAGCGTAGTGACGCGTGGAAGATTTAAACACCGCAGTTTGTGGGCGTGCACGTTGTAACATGCAAAGCATCTTGTCGCGCCAAGTCCTTGCATTTGCATCAGCTTAATTAGAGTAACAAATCTGCCAGCCAAATTGACCCGACTGTTTCATTTGTTATTCCTCAAGGCGGGGCAGACGATGCTTTTCACGCAGTTTCCTCTGTCAAAGTAAATTTTATTTTGCTAGTGAAGAAGTTAAAAGAAGAAAGAAGTTCAGTATCGTGAATATATATATATATATATATATATATATATATATATATGTATATATATAATATTTTTACGTATTATATTTTTTCCTATTGTGAAGGATTTGGGTGGTAGAAATATATAATTTAATACGTTTAGAAAGAACGTGATGTTTTCTTCCCACAACAATGTTAAAAATTGTTTTTCTACGGAGGATTTGGCTTAGCTGTAAAAGTGCGAAGTTTCACGTGACGTAAGTTTCATTTTTGTCGTGAATAAAAATGGAAATGAAGAGGAGAAGATGGGAGAGAGAAATGGCAGAGAATGTGGAATTTTTATGAGGAAAAGGTTGTATAAAATTGTGCCCTCAAGTTTACAATATTTTCGATGTGAATGAAATAAATCGAGTAATTATTAATAAGATAATATCGAGATTAAAAGTCAATATTCAGAAAATTTGTAATCCATTTCAGCGAAGAAAAAGAAAAAAACAATCGGAGAATTCAATCCGACATTGTTGCAACGAATTTTTACCTCCGTAATGTATAAATAAAATGAGGGTACTTGGAAATTTTAAAAAATTTAAGAATTCACTACGGTACAAGTGCCTTGCGACGAAAGTATTTAAAAATTCAACAATGCGCGAATGATTTTCTACAAATTTTAATGGACAAACTCTTGGATGAAATAAAAATACTTAACAAATAGAAATATTTCAACCTAATTGTTATGTTACCTTACAGTATTTAATATTTGTTGCAGTGTTTGAAATTATTGATTGGCGCAGTCTCGTACAAAATTTTCCCGGCTATTCGCCACTCGACTGCCATCAATCAGTGTAGGCTGAAAGATTCACGGATCAATTCCGCTGTTTAGATCCCTTCGAGGATGTCTTGTACGTATATACGGACGAAGTATTGCCTGTCGAGGAGTTGTGTAGGGCTTTCAAATTGATGGCCACAGTAAGCTACGAAATATGTGCCCCTAATTGATCGATTGGTACCGTGAAGGCTAGGACGACTCATCAAGGTGGTCGTCTTGACCTGGTCATGGGTAGAAATATCGCGAGTGCAGGTGTGTAGCCATATACTAGCTGCGAGCCCTTGGTGTACTGTATGTCAATGGTTGTATCGGATCGATAACGCTGGACGCACACGGTGTGTCTCCAGGGGATACGACGAGATAACTCGAGAGGGCCAAGCGGAAGAAACAACACGAGAAAGAACATGGCCTGAAGCTATTGCTCTTTTACGTTGTAAAAAGTTCTGCTCATACCGTATCTTGTAGACGTTTTAAGGTTGACTTCGTATTAGCACACGGCGGCAGTCGTTCGTGGAATTTCTAGCTGGACGCTGTTGTACGAAGTAGTTTTATATTGTCCCATTTTATGCAGTACGTAATTCTCATTTATACCTTCCTGACTTGTATAATTTCTTCGAATTGTGCTTGTCACACTCGGCAACGAATGCAGCGAGCTGACGCGTGAAAGATGGCGACACACGAACAGTCGCCACCTAAAATTACTGTCGCTTCATTCGATATCCTGACCGGATATCAATTTTTCCAGTCGTCGAGTTTCATTTCCGCCTTTCAATTCGACGAATCCGCGCGAAGTTGGACGACGGCGGTCGCGATAGCCCCCGTCGATCCACGCTTTGAATTACCGTGTTTTAATATCGTCCACCACGGTTGCACGCGTCTCGAAGCGAAATTTGCATGCGACGCCGACGTATGCATGCACGTACACAAGCGTTATCGCGACCGGCCGAAACGTTCCGGATTAATATTCATGGGAGACTTATTAACAAAGAAATTGCTCGCCAGCACGGCTCTGTACGTAAAATCGAAAGAAATTATTCATACGATCGACGCCCTCCTGTACGATTTTCGTCGATTCGTGGCAGGAACGAGATCCACGTAGCCAACGTTTTCGAAGCAGCAATTAAGTCTCGTTACGTTTTCGCGTGGCTAGCAAACGTTTACCATTGTTAAAGTGTCAAGGTTCTTCTCTGTCTCTCTCTGTCTCTCTCTCTCTTCAAGCTATCTCGTTTCTTTCGAGAAAGGGAAATCTTTATCCGTGGTTTAATTATGCACGTGTGCGAGGGAACCACGAGGCATCTAGATTTTGCGTTTACTGAATGTTGTATGGAGAGCATCCTGGTTGGAAAAATATGTCAAGAGGAACGTACAAGGTGGTCAGGAGCGAGGTCAGGGCGATTCTATAGCTCAAAGTAAGACGAAAGTGAAGAATGAGGAAGCTGCGTTTTTTTTTTTTTTTTTAAAGATTTTAATTCTTTATTGGTAGCGTTAGATCACTTGGATCAAATTGTTTAACTTTCATTTGACTAAAATACAAGATAAAATCGATTACCACGAATTTTAGTAATCTACAGTCATCTGGCAACCCGATGATAGTATTTGAGGGTTGATGATCACACGAATACTGAACTACTGAGTATTTCAGAGATCGTGATATAATCGACAAGAAGATTCTGAATAAAAAATAAGACTGAATCTTAGACTTTAGAATTTGAAATTTGGTGATTTTGAGATTAAACGAATAACTCCACAGTTTCGTTTAAATTTTCAAACTTCATCTATTTCTGGATAGCTCGGGGTAGTTTATCCCCTTAATAAGTTCTGATCTTATTATTTCATTATTTTTGATTTTTTTTTTTATTTCGCGCCGTAGAATGTTTCGAATCTCACCTGTAGCACGAATGTCGTTTCAGCTTGATACTGGAACGCAATAGAAAATTAAATGAAAACATTACGCGATTGAGCGTCGAGGGAATTAAACAGAATTTCATCGGTATTGCAATTCTACCGCGAAGGTGGATTGCAGTGGTCAGAGACAAGGTGAAGCAGGTCATCTCTTAATTAATCTCGTAACGAACCTTCGTTGATAACACGATCATTTTTGCGTAGGATAACTGGAAGATCCCGCACCCATGCAAGCGCAAATGCGTTATAATACTCACGAATCTATGAAGTCTCACGAATATCCACTCGCACCTCTCGAATTATTATTCTGTGCGACTGCAAACCTTTATCAATCAATTATTCTCTTATTAACTTGTTAAAATTTGCAGTCTGGTTATTAGCAGTCTAATTGTCAAAGTTTTTTATACACGTATGATGCACGTGACATTCAAAAATAATGTAAACATCAAAAGTATAATAGATTTTTATGCAAATGTAATTTAAGACAAGAGTAGAAAATTCTTTTATGTTTTACCTTGAATATCTTTTCTGATTCATTTTATTTTTGTAATTTCAAATTTCTCAGAAATGAGTCTGCATTTCTTAGTTGTAACAGTTTTTGGAGAGAAGTTTCTACTTAGGCTACGAAAATACTTGCTGATAAGACGAACCTTTATGCATATTCATATTTTCGAGGATATAATTAAGGAAAATCCTGGATAGAAAATTATTTCACGCTCTGGATATTAGAGTTGTTCTTTGCTTATTTCATATACGTATCTTAGAATTATCGTAGAATTTCCTACGTACAGATATATAAAAATTTACAAGTTAAATTTCTTTTGTCAATCTTGTACACTATGCTAATAATGTAAAATAACGTTTAACGAGGAGAAGAAATCTCCACGAAAGATTGCTGAGAAATCTTTTGGTAACCCAGCCCGATTATTATCGTTATTCGTGAAAGATCAAGCAGATGTGTCCCAGAGTAAAATATTACTGAAAAATTGTGCTCGCATTGGATGACGATTACTTAACGGATTAATGGAATAAACTCGAGGAGAAATTCAACGTGGTTGGCTCATTTTTTATTGGAGACAACGAGAGCGTGGCAGGTGGCGCCATTAATCACGGTGGACCCCGGATGGGTAAGTGTCGCTGTCGGGGAAATTAATTTTTCTTCGCGTCGCGAGCGTTTCCCATCGATAAAACGGTGTCCCGGCCGACGAATCCGAGGGAAAGGGAGACAGTCATTTAGCCGGATAATTCGATTCTCCGTGGCCGGAAATAAAGCACGATGCCAGTTAACCGCGGAACGCCAAGGATTTGAGTAGGACGCTGAAAATGCAAGAGATCGCGCGATATAGGCCTAGCAACAGGTGGGCTGCACTTTAGGCCGTATATCCAAGCGATGTACAGTCACACAAAGCGCCCATTTCTCTCTCTTTCTCTCTCTGTGAGCACCTTATTACTGAGACTGTAAGTTAGCTTGTAACTTCATATTTCTTCCCTGTACTTGGAGGATTGTGCTTTTTCAAGCGAGGCTCGTTTGAAAATAATGGAACGTGGATACATTTTGCAAGCCATGGTAGATCGAAATATAGGTAACAGGTATTTGCGAAATACACTGGCGGGAAAAATTGAAGGGTCGATTAATTCTCGATGGGAAATTATCCACGTTCGAACTGTTGTAATTTCGCGAATAAGAATCGTGTAATACTTGAACTCATTTTGAAGCACCAAGCCTCTACTTTTACGGTTTATATTCAATTCATTCTTTTTTTCTATGATGTTTGTATTATACATCATACTGCGGGAGATGAAAAAGTGAATATATTTATTTTTCTTAAGAGTTTTGTAAATTCGATTGTCTCTATGGACATTGAAACATTCTTTTTTTTTTTTTGCGAAAGGATCTACTATGAATTTAAATATTGAAATTTCTCTTTCACAACAGAACTCAATGTACGACTTTTTTTTTTCATCGTCCTTCTCGACGTTTGAAGTGTGGGGAATAATCCAAACATCGTGGACAGATATATATATATATATATATATATATATATATATATATATATATATATTAAATATATAATATATTTAAATATATATATATATATATTCAGTGTGTGTATATGTTTAATTAACGTTAATTAAGGTTCAACAACTATTTTATTCGCTGAACCCTGAATAATTCTTCACGCTCGTGAAATTGTCCATTTCGCGTGCGACGATCCGAGTAGCGTAAATAGTAGCGTTTTCATAGTAATTAGAAGAGGCAGAGATATCGACGAAATCCCTAGAGACAAATTCCTACAACGGATGGTTCAGCTCGGAAAATATGGACCATAAAAATGATATAAGGACTGTACCAATGCGTTCATGGATTTTCGCGCGGAATAATAATAATCGTGCTAGGGATATTATTGGAGTTATCGCTCCGTACCAGATTTCCATTGAAACGAAAGCTAAATGTTTATGTTGGAGCTCGCGTCAGTCCTTCGGTTGTGTAAAGTGGCTATAAATTAATAGACTCAGGATTGTCCAGCTTCTCTAAGCGCGCAGCAGTCCCTTCGGCTAACAATGAGTCAAACGTGACTCTTGTTCTCTGCTTGACTTGCCACGGGCTACTAGCTGCAGCTTTCAGTTTGCCAAGCCAGATTGTTGTCTGGTATTTTCTGGAATTTTCAAGAAGGAAAATAAAAGTCAGGATGGGAAGTTACGTTCTCCAAGTATTGCGGAAACTTATCGCGAAAGAAGATTTGTATTCGTAATTTACACTAACGCTGCAACGTGTTCTTTTGACAGAAACGTGTCATTTGATATTACATCGATACGTTGTATGTATAACATATCAATCGTATCACTCACGTATATCAGTTATAAATTGACATATCATCATATTGACATATCGTACGAGATTGATATATTACACTACGAGAGATCGATGTACTTTTATCTTTTATGAATTATTTATTGCGTAGGACACTTTGAAGTTTCATTAACACACAGCTACATGATACGATTATGTCGGTAAAATATGAAAGTTATAAGATACAAAAATATGAAAATTATAAGTCCCTTTGTACTGTATCAAGTACCTCATAATTTTTACACGTATTAATCTCTACAGTGTTAATGAAATCTCAAAAAAAAAAAAAAAAATATAACACGCAGAATTATTTAATATTCATATCTTTCGTAATGTTACACGCGGAATATATTTCTAAAAAGTTTCCATGATAATTTCGTGAGCAGCGCTGTCTCGGTAAAAGTAAGTTTCGCGTAAGTTCTTCTCCAACAGTGATAACAAGTGTCAGCAGGTAGATGGTGGAGTTTTAAAACGTTTTCACGAAGGAAGTCGTGCATCTTCTCGCGTTTTTCAAACGAAAACTTTCAACAGCTTGGCTTCGTTTAAGAAGCGGCACGAAACGAACAACGCTAATTGCTGGAAATTACGTCGGGAACGCTCTCGGAAGTTCACTCGCCGTGCTGCGAGTGGAAGATCGGGAAAGATCATTAAGTACATTAATTGCGCGGTCATTAGTCAAACGACAACTCTCAGTTTCGCCAGAAATTAGTTACAATTACTAGAGATTTTTGGACATCTCTACGATGAGAAATTTGAAGATGCAAAAATTTTCACGAAGTTCTTATTAACGGTCTGGATTTATGTACTGTACACTATAGATGTCTGTTACGATAAAATGCAAAAAAAAAAAAAAAAAACATGTGATATCACACGCGTGGCTCTTGCTAGTAGACTTTTTGCGAATTTTATACATTTATGGTAAATTAAAAAATGCAAAAATACAGGATATACTGGAGTATTTCATGTGTAAAACAAATCTCTGTTCACATTCTATTGCTTCAGTTGTGTTCACAACGAATTTACATTTTCATTTATTTTGCATTCCATTTATTAATATTCAAACGTCGCGGTTTCATCGTTGTTCTGGATATCTTAAACTGCGTAACTTGAAAATCTCAAGCTTAGGTATTTATTGTCTGACGTTATGTTAGAACTCTGTGTACTCTAGTTAATCAAGTGATCAAGTTAATTTATCGACTTACGTCGTTTGAATCTGTTGGTCTAAATAATCTCGTAAATTTTCGCTCAAAATAGATCCGAAGTACATTTAGTGAAACATATTTCTGATTAGATTTAAACTATAGCGTAAATTAATAAAATATCCACTTAGACTGTAAACTAAATTAGTAATAAAAACGTAAATTTCTAAATAACATGCAAACTTCAATTTCTCATCAATGATTCACAATTTGAAGCAACGTTATAAAATAAATTTGTTCGTGGATTATAAAAAGTTTCGCTGTTATTACAATCCCTCGGAATATTTGTTCCGTGTAAAATAAATTTCTCGACGAGCATCTGGTTAATTTCTATTTTCTTAAGAAATTTCCTCAAAACCAAAATGAAGCGAACGACAGACCCGTTATTCCAAGTTCTAAAGTCCCGGAGCAAAGGCTACGCAGTTCAATCTCATTTGCCATCGTATTTGTAATGAAGTTTCAGCGAGTTATCAAGCCACCATAGCTAGAAACCGAAGGTACTGAGCGGTTGCTAAGGGAAACCAGTCGCACATGTCGGCTACGTGATCGTATTCGATTATACGAAATTTCTCATGGGCGTGCGTATCGGCACCTGTTTGATAGAGCCTCGCACAGAGGACCCATCAAAGAGATTATCAACTTTTCCTTTGCCCTTTTCCTTCAAAATTCTTTAAGAAGTTTTCACGAACTCGAAGGAATTAAACGAGAGAGAAAGAGAAGAAATCAAGAGTTGACGAGAGACAAACGACTTTTGTGTTGCCAGACTGATTCGTAATTTTCCACGCAAATCACACTTGGTAGATTTTGTAGAATTTTAAAGATAATAGTTCATTTTTAATAAAACATGCAAATCTCGTTCCTCGTATGTCTTCTGCTCGTTCTACTTTTCAATATTAAAAAAGCTAAATACCGAGAATACTGCGAATAAATAGTAAAATATTTATAAAATGGAACAAATAGAACAATAGAAACTAAATCGATCATTTTCAACTACTTCGATATTTTTGATAACATTAAACATACAAATGTACGTGTACATGGTACAAAGAGATATTCTGAGGGAAAGTCACAGTAGAAAATTTCCAAGACAAAGTTCTGGATATAATCGTCAGAGCGTGAATATGAAGAAGCGAAAAGTTTTAAAGTAATTTTCCTCGAAACTCGTTTTGCAGAGGCATGGTAACTTTATCAATCTCTGATAATTTTTCATAAAACTTGATACAGATGTAGATACTCGCAGTTTGATCTTTCGAGTCATTCTCTTGATCCTTTGATTTCTTCTATTTTCAGGAAAATGTATTTCGAACGTCATTTTACAATTTCAAACGAACATACGCTTCGATTTTGTAAATATCAAAAGATAGCAAATATTTGTTCATGTATTTTCTATAACGAATATGTCAAATGTCATTTTTCAATTTCAGATGACATAACGCTGTCAATTTATCAAAATTAACAATAAGTACAATGTGTTAATAACGTGTCTATTATATATTCATGTGGTATTTATGTCTGAGGATTAATTGTGTGATGTAAATTTGGTAACTCGTTAATTATGCAATGGAAATTCGGAAATTACTATAACACTTTCTCTATGATGTTTCTCGAAATCCAAAAAATATAACAACTATCAAACGTATTTGTTACGCAATTATTAAAATTTTTATTCATTTATGGTACAATAATGCCCAGAATGCATACGATAATAAATCTCTCATAATAGATTTGAATAGCAAATGCATACGAGAAGAAATCTATAATAATGTAAATATCTGTCGTAATATTTAATAGGTAAATCAAATCTTTGTTCAGATTTCTTTTTAGTTACTTTCAAAAAAAAAAAAAAAAAAAAAAAAGGAAAACATGAATTTCTATTAAAAATATATAATTTCACGTATCTTCTTTGTGATGAGAGAAAACGAAACCAACAATTATAATTTAGAAGTAATTTCTGCAGAATGAATTCCTCAAGAGAGTCCATTCTCTTACGCGAGTTAATTTTAAAGAAGATGTCTCTCTCATGTTACCATTTCCACGCGCAATCTCTCGGCACGTGTAAGATACAACGAACACGTTAATAACCGACAAAGCCCCCCTCTCTCTCTCTCTCTCTCTCTCTGTTTCGACGATGAGATCCCTTAAACATGTAATTGCAAATATATTTCGTCGATCCAGAAATTCGTGGTTTCTGCCTTGAACTCGATCCCCATCGAACTCGAGGAATTTGTTCTTGCAACATAACACACGCACACTCGCACACACGACGTTTCATAACATTCGAGAGACACACGTTGTTTCGATGCTTAAAACTACATTTCAGGTGGATTCGCGGATTAAAGTGAATGGAACAATCTGCGACGAACGTAATAGTGACGGTGAATGGTGAGCACATATTTCAAGGCGACGTGGATTACCATTTTATGCGAAACGGGAAGTCAATATCTTGTCTGCTGTTCTAGGTGAATTATACTGCCAGTTTGTTCGACGTTATTTAGCATTTCAGAATCGAATTTCTCTTTCGAATGAAAAATTCTTGTCTATAGTTTGTCCTGATGTTACGAGTATTTCCATTTTCGAAGTGTCAGAAAATTTTGGGGATCTTGATATAAAATATAGCGAAAATGTCAGGCAAACGCTTGATATCCTTTCAAAGCCGCGGTGTTAGAAAACAGAATTCGATAGCGGCGCGTGAACGCAACGTTGCTTCTGAAAATAAATCCAAAAAACGTAGACAATTTTAAATAAATCGAATTGTAATCCTTTCCCATTGAAATCCATGGTGTGACTCGTTGTTTAGATAATTGACATTCAAGAATCCGTGAAAATTTGATATCGACAGTTGACGTGTCAGTTCAGTCGTTCTCGAATTCGTGAACTTCGCGGTGTCCTGTAATAATTCCTTGGTGCCAGTGTCGTCTTTCCGCGCGACTCGCCTTCCTCCTACGCGATGGCTTTCTCCCCGTACCTGCAACATCGTACCTTAGTCCAGTGAAAAGTAGAACAGCCACTTTGTCAGTGTCACTGGTCGCACATAACGTTGCACGGCTAGATATTTATCTAGCTTCTACTCGATAAACGGCCGCAGATGTCTGCCGTTAATATCGCCCCTGTCATTATGCTCTTTCTCCCGTTACGTTGTTTCTCATAGCAGCAGCCCTATTATTTCTTGAACCGTCCAAGTACAAAGTGTCCCTGAAATCACGCCGCGGGCTGAGTCTACGCGGTAAAGCAAGTATAACAGCCCTGCAATAGTTCGAAAATAAAGTCTCGGAAGCATCGAAGTCTCTTTTCATATTTTTCTTGAAATTCTCTAGAAGCTGGTGCTGGAATATGAAACCAAGCGTGATAATTATACGCGGGAAAAGTGAATCTTCTTGGAAGTAAAATCGTGAAAAAAAGAAAAATTGTATTGTTGTATTTCCGATTTTTTCTGGATCTGACCACGATCATGTAGTCAAGACTTTTGCATACAAACCGTGTTAAAGCACATCAGTGAGAATGAATTTCATTTCGTAAAAAGATCGAGCGACGTTAAGTAATTGCGGTCACGTGTCCCGGGATTTTGATGTACGACCTTTCGCGGACTGGTCACGAAAAGCAATCTAGTCGAAATAAGCTCTCGTCTCGGCGCGTCTCGAGGAAGCAGAAGGGGACTCGAGGAAAATATCAATCGAAATCGCCGACGACAACCGAGGGTCAAGCGTTTTCGCCGTTTACGCGAGCGCGAGAACTCGCACAGGCCGACTGAAGCTTTCTCTTCTCCCTTCCGAAGCGATGAAGAGAAAAGGGGGACCAGCCAATGGCGATCGCCTTTCTTCGTATTTTCACGTCCCGACAATTCCGAATAAAAGCAAATTACATCGAATTCCCTCGGAATGGAACGCGTTGCACGCCTATTTAACGGCGATGACAATTAAGTAGTAAGACTCCACTTTGAGACTACGTTGTGCTCTACTTGAATGAGATAGTAGAAATCCTGTCTAAAATTATAGTTTCAAGATATGAAATAACGAATACACTCGAAGCGAAGAATATGTTTTTTTTATATGTATAAAAGTCAAAGTTGTAATTACGACGCTTCTATAATGCGCGACGTTTCATTCAAGTTTTTAAGCAAGAAAGTTAACAGAGTGCGTTATACACTCGTCAATTAAGTAGTAACAGTCTACGTTGTGGCTATGTCGGACATTTGACGTTGTATTCTACTTACGTCGTTTTTTGACAGGAATTTGAAACTTACGCGCCACTTAAACGTCTGAGGACAAGTACTATAGTCGTAAAGTGTCCATATATTAACAAATTGTTTCACGTGAATTCATACGTGAAATTGAAAGGTTGTTAGTCTGCAAAATTTTATGTAAATTCATAATTTGATAAGATAGAATTACTTCACTCACTGACATTACTTTGAACATTTTATATGTATTGTTTCATATAGTGTGAGCAATTTGGCACTCTAAAATTTCATACAAGCGCATAGAAATTCGCAACTAACTAATTTATTAAAAATAAAATGACTAAGGCTTAAATAAGTGTCCTGAATGCTAGTGTGAGTGTAAAATTTCCTCGAAATGAAACCCGTAGTATATCCATTCCGTAGCGATGGCAATTAAGTAGTAAGAGTCTACTCTGAGCCGGACAAACGATGTATTGTGCTTCTATCGATTCTTGATGGGAAACTGAAACCTTGTTGGATAAGTTACCGCCTCGCCGAGAAACAGGAAGCTATATAATTCTGTATCGGTTATGAAGCACTTTACAATAGGCGACAGCTCTATGGTTGACTTTATCACTTGCCACGCGTGAAATTGTCAACCGCGGAGACTTCATTCACAGCTTACAATTAAATATGATATCTTAATTGTTCGAACGTTCTTTTTGTTCGACTGTTATTAATAATATTAATATTGATCGTACAGTCGATTGTTAATCATTTATCGAGTATCGTTTTTTTTACTCCAGATTGAATTATATTTGAAATATTGCTTGGATCTCCGGGGACGTCGTATTTCTTCTCGCTCACGAGGATAAAATTTCTTTTCGTTCGGATGCTGGTAAATATACGAGGATCTTTATGGTGAATGCATACGAGGTAGTACACTTTCGTTCAAAAATCATGGAATCTTTTGTTGAAAGAGTGATGGACTTGAAAGATTTAAATTGTATTATCAAATTTAAACTTTATGGAGAAATAAGTGTTAACAAATGTTTTGTGTATGGTGATCGTGAAAATCAGAAATTTATAATGACTATATTATAAAGTATAGAATTATAAATTTTAGATTTTCCTTAAAATTCATATTTGAAGACAAAAGTGCTAAACATAATACCTTTGTTACTCATTTTATCAATTACACAAATGAACGTGTTGCGTTTGGAGAATTCTAAGATCTAAAATTTACAGTACCATGTTTCACAGTTTGCCCGAGTTTCTCTTTGGTCGCACTGTGAAAGAGTTAATAAAACTTCAGTATTTCATGTAGATAATGCATTAATATATTAACAGCTCACGAAGCACCCACTCTCTCTATCTTGTGAAATATCAAATTAAATGATACTTTATTACAGCTTTCAACATTATTTTTTATCATTCAGTTTAGAATTTATTATTGTATACACTGTCTTAATTCATAGAAGTATGCTGTTGATCACGAGTATCAGAGAAATCGATATACATATAAAACAAATCGAATGCTTTTCATTCTTTTGATTATGAAGATCATTTTTTTTATTACGTTTCACGCTGTTTAAATAAAAATTTTGGTATGAGCAAGAAATATATTTCAGAATATTTCAGATATTTTAGAATATTTCAACGTCGCGACGAAATTAAAAAAATAGAAAAAGAAGTATTAAAAGACCAGTGTGTAAAATTTTGACACTCCGAAGTTCATTTTAAATATTATGAATTTTATATCATTCTTTCTTCGACATGTTGATTTTTTCTCGAGAGAAATGGGAATTTCTCGTAACTGCGTAACAATTCTGTAATATTTTCTGACCATTTTTTTCCCCGTTAAAAAAAAAACGCAGGCACAGATTATACGTTCAATTTGTCATTCCTTTCTCTCGTCGTCGCAAACAGTTATTTGCATTGCGACGGGTACACTCGCGAAACATTTTCAGCGTTAACGAGATAAAAAATTCAGCAGGAGCAACGGAGTTTCCTCGTTGGGAAAACTGCCCGAAGACTTTTGCGCGAGAGTGTACGTACCTAGGTAGCGAGGTGTAGTGGTGTCGAAATTCCTCGGAGATCCTCGGTGGAAAAAAGAGGAGCGCGGGAAACGCGAGGAAAAGCGGAAACGCGACCATGGGAAATTTTGTCTGAGGAGTTTGAAGAGAGAGTGAAAGAGAGAGAGAGAGAGAGAGAACTGGAACTCGCACGCGACCTCTGACATTACCTGCCCTACATAAATGACCCAGATCACCATGGCTCTGTTCTTGCAATTTCTGCTGGACAATAGCCTGATCCAATAACGCCATGAAATGATCGTTCGATTCAACTGCTAACGATCTCGACTCTAATAATTCCAATCGAGGAATTCCAAAGTTCGCGAGGGAAATCGCGAGAACGAGAATCTCGAGTTTATCCGAGTTGCGTGATTCGCTCGTTGAAAACCAGGTAGAATTGCGTCTTCGTGGAACAAGCGATTCGGTGAGCCGTGGAAATTCTCTCGTAATTTTCCTCCATCGATCGGTAAGGTCAAGCACAGAGAGAGAGAGAGAGAGAGAGAGAGAGAGAGAGAGAGAGAGAGAGTACACGAAGTTGTACGTCTTTGTTGAAGTCCTGCTGTGAAATTCTCTTCGTTCAATCTATTTTAATTTAAACGTTCTATCTGTTTTAATTATCGGCCACTTGAGCTGAAATGTTCGTCGAAGTTCTTCTCAATCGAGCTGCTTGATTCTTCAAGAAATTCGAAATATTTTTGTATTAAATTTTATCCGTTCGAGTTGTTGTGTGTTTCTTGAAAATGAATTGATCAGGCTCAGTGCATTCGACACACATTTCCAACAAGTTTTTCAATACATGGAAAATTTCTCGACGAAGTTAAACTAACAAATAGGAAAGATTAAAACGACTGTGTCGAAATTGAAAATGAAATCTGCGGCGTTCAAAAATTGAAGCCGTTCTTTCGAATGGGCTTGTACCGTTCCTCAATTGTTACTGTTATTCAATTTGAACAGGATCGTGCTAATCCTGATGAATATTCATATCTTCCTCTTTGTGGTTCGACTTTATTCAGATCTCTTTGATGATTAAACTAGAACCATTGGATTCGTACTGCTTCTGAATTTCAGTCACATTTTAGATGGGAAATTAAAAAAGCACAAGTTATTTAATTCATATTATTCGTATTACATAAAACATTTTGAATTTGCAACGAGACCGGACGATTATGCTTATGGTAATCAAGTTTGAAATAGATCTGGATAAGAAGAGACAAGACCGTCTTTAACATTTGTTGCATCCTAGGTACTAATTTCTTGTTAAATACAAGACACAATAGCGATTGATGTTTTGCGACTTGTACATTTTTTAATTCGTTACAAATTTAAGTGTAAAAGTTCAGATACTTTCGGAAACTCGACTAATCCGAACAGTCGGCAAACGAGATTAAGATTCACGAGGAGGAAATATCACCGACTCGATAAACAAGCTCGTGGCTTGTAGCTTCATTTTTGTTCTCTTCCTTCTCGGTCTCTCCGTCTCCCTAGAGTAAACCAGGAAGTTCGCCGGAAGGTAATAACGCGGAACTCGTTTCACCATCGATTCCGAACACGTGTCGTGGTGAGCACACGGGAAGCCCGGCGAGCTAAGGAAATTTCATGCCTCTCCGCGGAGGGGAGTGTTTCACGGATTCTCCTTTGATAGCCGAAACCTCTCTCATTTGAAAGCTCCTCCCTACCTCGAGGAATATCGAGGAAGATTCCTTTTTCGTTCTCTCCCTCGCGTCGGTGCACAAAGTCGACGAATGAAGGGAAACTCGATTTCTGTTTCGGAAGAAGGGGAGAGAGCAGTCGTTTTCTTTCCTCCGAGTGAAATTTTGTGGTAATGGCGAGACGCGGCACGCGAGGAAATGATGCTCGTTCTATTTGACTAGCGAAAGGCCACTTTAAAACGAAAGTCGGACGAATGACATTACGTACTACTTGCGTTGATTGTTCAACAGGAAATTGAGACAACGTGCTGTAACGTTACATTTGAACTACACGTTATTCGTTCATTCTTCATCTCGAGATGGAGAAAATTACGCTAACACGTGTGATGTAACGAACGATACAAAATACGAACAGAGTGTGGGAAGAACAAGCACTCGTTCGTGTCGTACCATTGTATGCACGTCCATTTCGTAGCGATGACAATTAAGTAGCAAGAGTCGACGCTTTGAGACGACGTCGAGCAATCGTATTCTATCTTGATTCTTAGTAGGAAATTGAAACCTTCGGTGTAAAGTATCGGTATGAAAGACGAGATACTCTGCGCAGAAAGTGTTCGAACATTATATTATCCTTGTTTTTCATACGATAACATTTCTTTGATTGATTGCTTTTTGCCGAAGAACAAAACGCGAAAGCGATTCTTTCTTCTATTCTCCTTTCTCTCCTCTTATTGGCCCGCGTTGAACAAGATCTCGCGGCAATGGCACGACACACGGGAATTTCACGGTCGTGCGAGTCTCGTGTACATCTTGCCTCGGTTTCCCATTGAAACGGCATCGCCGGTTTCCATGGTGATTCCCGGATATGAAGCGGCTCGTAAAATCAATGGAACGAAGTCAAGCTACCGATAGTCGGCCACTGGAAGTAATTACGGTATCAGGAACAACGAAATCGGTTGATCTGTTCGAGGTAAATTTCCTCCTTCGGTTTTTTTATTTTTTTTTACTTCTTTTTTTTTTTTAGACCAGCCTCGACGTCAGGGCTCGTCACGCCAGATACTTATCGGGAGCGTGTATTTGAGGAAAAGTTGTTTCGTCAACGGGGTGGGGGGCAAATGGGGTCGCTTTTTGAACCAACTTCCATTTTTTCCTCGTACTCCCTCGAGTGTCTACAGATATTTCATTACACGTCGATTTAAATTTTAATTTGTAGTTACAATCTCATTGCGTTTGTAATTTACGATTCAAATTATTACAACTTGAATTCCTCCTATATTTGATTTCTTATTCATTTAAAATCTGTCGAGTTTCCGTGTTTGTCTTCATTAGCCAAGTTTCAAGTTATTTGGTTTCGAGCGACTCGAAGAAATACAAAGGATATTTGTCTTTTCCAGCTTAGACGTTCGTTTTTTAAATTTCACAATGGATACAATCGATTCGCTTCGAGTGGTTCATTTAATGTCGCAGAAATAACAGGGAAGTAAATTTTGAAAAATAAAAATATTTGCATGTATTTATCGGCGCGAACGACAGTAAATTTGCATTTCTCGCAAATTTTCTCAGTTTCACCACCGTGGATAAACAATATTAAATTCCCAGTCGCTTCATTTGAGAAAAAGTTGTTTCATTAGCCGGACGGGGAGAAAATGGGGTCGCTTTTTGAACCAACTTCATTTTTTGTGTTTGTGTTATTCTCTCTCTTTGCACTCTCCTTTCTTGTATACCTTCTCCAACAGCCTCGCTTTGTTTACAAGCGTTTCGAGACAAATAAAAGCGCGATTTTACATTTTAATCACGACGGGCCGTCAGGGGGGAAGGGGGGTGGCGACTGCTTTGAAAGTAAATTGGCTTCCCTGTTGATCGCCAGATTCATTGGTAATCGCGCGCAAACCTGAATAATGATGGATCGAAGTGGAAATTCAAATGGCGGAATTAATCAACATAGCGGAAGGATCCCTCTCCTTTTTTCGGTGAAACTGGGCGAATAATATGAAATGTTTTTATCGCTGTCTGTGCGTTTCCATCGTCTCTTTGTTCCGAATAATCTTTTATTAACTTCGCACATGCAAACACGGACGTGTGTGTGTATAATAAATTTGAATGCGTGAAACAGGATAATTTGTGTTATTAGGTTGTTGCATACGAAATGACGGATTTCACTAGCGTGCAAAATTATTGCGAAAATTTTGCGACTGAAGCGTTGTTAATTCTCTGTAAATAGAGCTTTGCTTATTTACAGGGGAAAAAGATTGTTTGTTAATTAGAGTTGCCTCCGCCAATTTGACATCTGCGAAATGGTAATTATGATTTATAACTTATAAATAAGATGCTTGACATTTCCGTTTATTGAGAAACGTATAATGCTGAAGCAATGAATCTTTTGAAAACGTGGACATATGAATATATAGCTCTCTAGATAATATATATTAGTGGCTGGGGAAAGTACAATAGCATACTTCAGACTCTTAATTTTACAATACTTAAATTTTCAATTAATTAATCATTCAATTGATTCTTCAAATTGTTACTAAGATTGTTTCACTTCTGATACAAATAATTACAGCTTCAATACTGTGAAACAATAGACACTGAATATTACAAATGAAATATTCATTTACTTATCACCGTACATATTTTTATATTACAATTTTACTACAGACAGACCAGACAGAGGATTTCTCATATTTTAAAATGAAACTTATCATGCATGCTAACGAAGTTCATGCTTTGTTGAAACTTGAAATAGTCCCTAATTCTGTGTTGATATAATTCAAGCGAAGCAGGTTTGAAAGAGTCGTTATTCCTTGCAGAGCGCCAACATGCTCCATAGTTTTCAGATAAACGCACGATTTGATCGTTCGCAATAAAGAACCGGGCGAACTTTGCCTGACCACGCGAGCACGCTGTTGAAACTTTCGTCTTGATTAAACGGCGTGCATATTTTCCCTCGAATTTATGGTGATTCGCGCGACACTCGGTCACCTGGCTGCGTTTGTATGCATGCGGCCTCGTCACCATAGACAATGCAGCATCCACGAACACAGTGCAAGCGAATCACGAGTGCAACACGCGTGCGCACAATGGCTGCTACTGCTAGTTCGACATACCAATACTAACTTGACGCGGGCCAAGGTTCGCGGTTTATCCAATTATCGCGGATTCGAGGGAAACGCAGAGTATAATGGAGTATAACGCAAGCTTGGAAGATTGTCTTGCGGGTTTCCTTTGACATTGCCCCGCGAGCTTGCTAACCGAGATCCATCCTTACGATGCGATTTTCCAGATAGTTAGCTAACGAAACTATTCAAGCCATTTGTAGTAAGAGACGATTGGTCGAGTTTAAAACCAATACATAAGTTACACATTTGATACAAGTATACAACTGTTTGACGTGTTGTGTACAACATATTGATACTTCCTTAATACTATAGGGAAACTTAACTATCGTGATTATGTCGGTCAAGTTCGTAACAGATCCAAAAATATGTGTACAAATTCTCATAGAAATATTTGAACGTTTTGTAGGAACGTTTTATCCATTGTTGTGAGAAACAGAACTATTGTTATTGTATTAGTTAAAGTTTGAAAGTCGAAAAATTGCGAGTGACGTGCTATATTTCTGCACAAGTATTCAAATACTTTGACGAACGTGTCGCTTCAATTTTAAATCTTACTACTTGCTCTCGTTATTTTGATCGAACCTGTCTCTTCAATTTTAACTTTTACTACTTCCTTTAATTCTTCCCATTAATTAATCACTCTATGAAATTTCAATATGTTTTACATAACATACACAATATTGTTCATGCAAGTATTCAAATACTCTCTATTTCACTGTCTCTTCAATTGTAAACTTTATCACTTGTTTTGATTTCAATGCAACCGCATCCTATCTAAAGAGCGATCGACGAAGTTCCAAGATGTTCCACGCAACACGCCAAGGATCACTACTCTAAGTAGTGAATACTTTTCGCCAGCGATGTGTAAATTTATCGAAGGAAATGCCTCGGGGATGTTGCATCCACGAACGGAAAATTGAAAGGAGTAGAGAGATCATTGTGCATGCGCGAACGATCGGCATCCTTTCTACCTTGTTTGCCCGTTCTCTCATCCTCTCTTCCTCCGTTTCTGTCACGCATTCATACGTACATATACTATTTCTCTCTCTTACGAATTTCTATCTCTATCTGTCTGTATAACATTCTTTCTTGTGTTTCTATTGCACAGGCGCATCGCGGGCCGGCTGTCGTGCAGGTACAAATCTCCACGCAAACCAGTTCCAAATTTCTCTCTGCACAGAGATTGCCTTAGGCGTCTCTAGTTTTTACCTTTTTTTTTAGTCTTCTCTGTCGGCTATCGAATGTGATCCGACTATCGGCGGATCAGTAGCACTTTAGTTAACGTAGACACAACTCGCGTCTAGACGTTTCAGCAGCCCTGTTCTAGTAGAGAGCGGAACAAAGCTTCTTAGCGTTTGTCAATTATCAATTAGACGTCGTCGTCGTGAGATCCTGTTAGCTAAGACTATGTTCACGATAGAACGCTTTCGTTTCAACACCCATAGCGGTAGCTGAGACACACTGAATGCGTAGTGTTTTTTCCGTTTTGCGTTTTACTCGGATATTTTTCACATATAAAATACGACATCGTTGATGTCGGACGTGCAAACGTAGACACATGTATATCTTTTTGTATTCAACGTTCGATGTGAGACCGAGAGAGACGAATTATTTTGTTCGTTGACGAATTGGACGAGTCGAATGGAAAAGAAAGAGAAAAGAAATTACGCCTTGAAGTTGTACTTGCAAGAATAGAAAAGACATAGAGTTCATTCGAGACTTTGTTTGCGGAACCGTTTCGTTAGCCACGCGTGTACAGCATGAAAGAAACCTCGACGATGCATGAACATTTTCAGCTAGCCGGCATGTGTTTCGTTTTGTGTTCGACATGCGTTTTACTATCGTTAGTACCGCGAAACGCCGCATTAGTGCGATGCAAGAACAAGTTAGAGCCTCTCGCGCTGTGCTCCGAAGCTTAATCTGATCTGTTCTCTTTTGTAGGTAAGTCGACCTCTCGCTCGATGAACCAGTTGTCCGATCGGTAAGTGAGCTTTTACTCGTCTTGGAAACTTTCTCAGTACACGCGAAAGCTCGATGCACTCGTAGTCGGTAAAACAGAAGTGTTTGGAAAGCTCCGTCTGATCGTATACCGACCGGCGTCAGCACTTTGCTCGACCTGTACTACTTGCGCCTGTATCTATCGTCCGAACTACTTACTACGTTCCCTGCCGTAATTGTTGATGATACGTTTAGCAATCGTGCGATTTTACGAAGGCTGGTTCTACCTACCGATGCTCAGCCGTTGTTTATGATAACGTGATAACGTGTTGAAACGATGAAATATCGCTGTTCTTTTCGCTTCTTTATCACGCTCATCACTTCCTTAGATATATCTTTCTCTTTTTGACAACATTTTATTTTATATGAAAAGCGTGAAAGTGAAAAATCTAGTTCCGGATGAAATGGAATGTTCAAGAATTATATATCTGTTGAAATGTTAAAAAAAAAAATTATCCAATTTGAATATCACGGAAAGAACAGCAAGAGTACATCATAGATTTTGGACGAAGACTTGAAAGTAAATTTGACGTTATAATTGGAAGTACGTGTGCAAATTTTCGCAGTGATGTTAGATCGATAGACGGGAGATATAACTCGTATTTATCTGTACTTGCTTCGTGCTCACCCAATGGAATGATACGCGATTCCTTACCCTTTCGGAAATCCACCATGGATAATTTAGCGATTTCAACGAATCCCACTATCGACAGACATGTTATACAAATAACCGCTGTCGACGCGGGTCACAGATATTTTATTACATATCGATTTGCCCGAAGTCGATACAAGCCCGCTCTGTTTCACCTGTATTTTCCTTTGTCCAAGAATCTACGCGTTAATCAGCCAATCGAGGAAATTAATTTGAAACGAAACAACAACTCAAACCACTCTGTTGGTACAAATTTATTTTCAATTTTAAACATTCAAGTTTAAATATTCTTTCAGATTTCTACGCTACGTTGTTACTCGAATCAACATTTGACTTGAAGTGAAGAATTTGAAATTCGAAAGAATTTGCACGTAGAAACGATTTTATGAAGGATGTCGTTAAAGACAAATCGATCGACCGCACGTTTGTTAATTTTTCGGTTTAATTATACAGTTGTCTAGATGATGCAATTATTAATTGATTACATGACTTTCTTAGTAACGAGTTAGCACGTGACACAAGTAATAATAAATTCAATAATAAATTTCAGAAAATAATATTTCTAATAAAATTTCTGTAGAATTTGCAAATCAATTCATAGCTAAATTGGTCAAATAAATTCTTTAGAAATTCTCAAAAAAAAAAAAAAAAATAGACAATTTACATTAATAAGTTCAGTTATCACGATGTAGAAATGACAGTAAATTAATTTTTAATTGCTCCAATATATTACTTTCATATAATTAGTCTAAAATAAATTTCAAAAAATAGTATTCGTCATTTTGCAAATCACTGTTTGCAACACTAAAATCAATATAAATTCCAAAATCAATCAAAAGTTTATTAAAGTTTCAACTGAATCTCGACGCTCTGATGGGCATTGAAAGTACTGGAAGAAATTGATTTTGCAGCCCAATATTGCCATAACTATCGCGTTTCCGCGCTTCTCGACGTACAAAGTTAATCAGTTATGAAACAACTGAAATTTAACCGAGTCTATAGCTGACTTTTGATAAGCCTCGGTAACTGGCCAAGTAGTAATCACGCGGTCGTCTGACTATCGCGGGCCCATACTACTTCACTCAGTCGTTGTGCCGTGCTCGCCATAAAATATTCATTTCTGCGTAGAGGAAAAAGCGTTTTCGTGCCAAGGTCGCGTACTAGCGCAACTCGACGATGGTTCCCGCGGTTCTCCGGCGCGATTCAACGAGATATACACGCGCGCTGATCGTTGCAATTCGCACGACAAACGTAAGCTGACAGACGCGAGAATTTTACTGTTGGATGCAACAGTGAGGATTTCTCTCGTGAGAGAAATCAGTATTTAAAGAAATACATCTCCAAATATTTCTTGTATACAGCGAGATTATCTATTATCTGTCAAAATGTTTGATGTTCTTCTTTATAATTTCGCTAGTATCTGCCATGTATTGCAAATTTTATAACTTCTCTGTTCGTTACAGAGTTTCTCCTTTATAATTCGTTGACTGAACGAATAAAGTGTAAACGAATGTAATAAATTTTAATCACAGTGTTCTGAAGTCGTTTCTGCATTATTTGTACAATATTGGAAGAAGGTACATGGTATTGAAACGATATGGTAATCTCTGCTGTACCATGTGAAGATGTTTTTCTTCTTCTTTACTGCGATAAATCTATTCATAATCGTGACACTTGGAGAACACTCGACCTTTGGTTAATTTACGCTTAACCAACGAACAATTGGACATTAAGCCGTGCAGTATCCTGGTTGATTAATGGTTGGACTCGAATATTCGTTTAAAACAAACGAGAGTATGCGATGTATCTCAGAAGACGCGCGTAGAAAGGAGTAGGTACGGACGCTTTCTAGCGTCGAAACAGTATAATTTTGCGCCTCGAGTCGTCGAGTCGGACGATGTTCTTTTTCCGAGCGAGGCGTTGAAAAAAAATTGTTTGATAAATACCACGAAGATTCGCGTGCCTCGTTAGATAAAAAGTCGCAGCGCATAAATCAGCTGGCTGGCCGTGGTGATCGTTCTCTGTAGCTTCTTATCGGGGCTTTACATCCGAGCGGTGCGCAGCCGGTGCAGCGGAAAGAACATTCCGTGGAGCGCAGCGAGCCATTATATTCCGTCGCAGCTGGCACCGGTGTTATTGGAAAGCTGCGCGTTCAACATGCATAGAATATCCTAGGGTGTCGTTCGAACGGTCAATTAGAATTCGCGAGGAATTCCCTATCGTTTAGCCCGCGTTAGAATCGTCGAAATCCCTCGTTGGCGCAATCATGTACTCCGCGAAAGTTTTTCGAACGGTTGTATCTAGAATTTTTCGAATATATTATGCACGTTGCACGAAACGCATTTAGAAATCTCCTCGGCTCTGTACTAGCGAGATTAGATCGTATTGGTTAAGTTTGGATCGATACCCTCCGTGAAATATGTATATGTTTGGATTATAATTTTTATGTACGTTTTTCTTGGTTTGGTTTAAATTTGACTGGCATAATCGTGATAATTGGATCTTAATGTTAGTGTTGGGGAGATTTGAAAAATTTTCAACGTAAGACGCACGATATTTCCATATAAGTGTTGAAACATTTTCACGAACCTGTTTCACCAATTTCAAATTTTATCGCTTACCTTCGTTATCTCGAAAACTGAACTTGTCTCTTCAGTTTTGAATTTTACCACTCACTTTTCGTTGTTTTCATTAGTGAAATCAGAAAACGTTCTGCACGATGTGTACTACATTTTTATGCGAATATCGTATTTAAATACTTTCGCTATTTCGTTTGAGTTTTAAGTTTTACTACTTATTTTCATCATTTTGTTTGATTATATTCTATCCAAAGAGTATTGATATTTTGTATAACACGCAAAATACTTCCATACAAGTATCTAAATACTTTCACAAATCTGTCTCTTCAATTTTGAACTTTACTACTTACTTATTTTTCATTTCACTTGAAATTTCGATTCTGTACCACTTAAAAAGACTTTTATGTAAGACATTGTCTTCGAATGATCTTATAGTGAGATTCTCTAACGAGAATTGCGAATAACCATGACGTTAGATGGTTGAGAGATCGGTCACCCTTGGCTCTGTTTCCCCCATAGCCATTTTTCGTCCCACGTACACAAGTCGAGTGAGAATATTAACACAAGCATAAAAATCCTATGTTCTGTCGTATTTATCTTATCGAAAATTTGGAGAAACAGATTTTTTTTTTCAAAAAAGTACCAGCTGCATTCGGTTTAACCAGATTTAGAGTTTACTGAATTTACGATGAAGTCGTACAATTTCATGCGCGTACCATATGAGAACGAGAATTTTATTTCCCTCGATAACGAGGTCGTTTCGAGCGATCATTTTTCAATTCATGGAAGAGTTTATGATTCACTGATATTCCCCAAATTTTAATACTCCCGGAAACCATAGAAATATTACCGGCCATTGTTTTTTTTTTTTGTTTTTTTTTAACGTAAATGCATTTTACGTGAATGGACTGAGGAGAACAACAGTTACAATCCGCTGATTTCTTTGTTGTTTCCTCATTGCCGTAGGAAATTTATTCTCGCGGTTGAACGTGCGTTTTAATTTTGATACCGTTCAATTTATGGATTAATTTATGGAAGAAGTTGCCAGCAACGACCGATCCGGCGCCCACGCGTTATGAAAGTATAATGAGCGCGTCATTGACGGGCCAGTTTGTAAACGACGAATGAAACTTTGATCACGAGCTGAGTATCATCTTCCATCGTCGACCATATTCAATTTCATTGCAGTAGTTTTTAGAACGAAATCTAAACTTTTGGCCTCAGAATTTCTTTCTTTCTTTCTTTTTTTCTTCTCATAGGAATTTTCAGAGAAAGTCTCTAATCTTCTGAAAAATTTTTAATTTCTTTCTAGCAATTTTCACCTCGGTCTTTCTCAATTTTAGATATATTTTGACTGGTGACTAGTTATCAAGTCTCCATATTTTTATTCCAAGTTTTCTTAACATTAATCATACTATAATTTGTAGTACTATGGGAAATCCTTAATATTTCTTGCTATATTACCAGAGATACATGTTTTAATATTTTTTATTGTATAATTTATTATACTAAGTCCTTGACGCTCTCTGTATGTATCATTTCTAGCAATTTCTCTTGCAATTTTTTAATACGATTGTTTTAATACGAACCTTTGTCACATGGTCGATGATTCGAATTCTTTAATTGATAATTAACAGAATTCAGTGAGTAATCTCAAATGAACCTTTGGCAAATGAAATTTCAGTAAACTAAACAATCACATCGACGCAGCATGTACGAATGCGACCCACTGAATTCAACAATCAATTTGATGTGATCCAAAGAAAAAATTTCGATTCGTATTACATCATTCGTGAATTGATCATCATGCGTTCGACTTAAAATTCACAGCTATCAGTATCGACGTCCCGTAAGCGAGTATTCAAATTACTCAGGGACAGATTTCCGGCGCGGCATCTCCTCGCTTTAATATTTGATACCCAGGGCAAAGACTGAGAAGAGGTATTTATTTCGCTGCTCGTCTCTCTGCGGCGTTTCTCGCCGCGCTGATGGCAAGCGCATGCAAATTCGCTCGGATTCACGAAGCATGAGCAAGCACTTTGGTCAGATTATCCTCGAGAACGCGACGCTGCCGAAGCTATCTGCTTTACTTTTCTTTAATCAAGGTCAGCAGACATTGCGCCAGCAGACTCGGGAAGGAAGATGAAGAAACACATTCCTCGTCTCCTCACTTCCTTTCTTCTACCGTCTTCATTCAATTCTGCAAACATGTGGAAAATCACACCTCGCTTTCCTTTTCACAAAGATTAAACGACTTCTGTCGGCGTTGGCTTCTAGCTAGCTGATTGGTTAATTGGTCACTGCAAAATTTGCAAATTTCTATTTCTGTGCAAATTTGTGCAAATTTTGCATATTTTTGCGAATCTAACGAAAATCGCGATTTACTGCTCTCAGTAAATATCTTGTAACATTCTGTGTGTATCTTCGGATTTATTTCAAATTTCTATTACCACATCTCGTTATATATAGTATATCATTGAATTTCTAAAATATTTGGTACAATATGTATACAATATATCGCAGGAGAAGATTTCACACTGTCACAGTTTGTTCAATTTTATTATTCTATTATTACACGCCTATTAATTTTAATTACACAAATATTCTTTTACTAAATATCAATGGTTGGAGATCACGCTAGTCCGATGAAACGTAGAACCGAAGAAATGTAGAACCTGAAATGTAGAACCGAAGAAACAACGGTTTATCTATTCTTTTCGTAAAAAATTCGCCGGCGACGAGTGTGTGTGTTAACTTTCGCGCGAACGCAAAACGAAATTAATGCCGCCGTATAACCGTCGACAAATTACTCGGCCAGAAGAAAAACTAGCGCGAAAGAGAGCGTTTTAAGTGGAACGAGTGGATTTTCGCAACGTGGCCGGGCGTCGTTAAGCAAGCTGGGCTTATCTCGGCGAATCGCCGAAAATTTTCCAAGGCGGCCCATAACTCTCGCAGTTCGGGATCCTTAGTCATACACAATCCCCCGCTCGCTGGTGGAAGATTTGGTCGAGGACGAGGGGCCAGGCTGTTGTTGATTAGTAACAGTAATTAAACTTGGCAAGGGCGCAGGCTGAAATTCTCGCCTTCTTGAAGTTGTGGAATTTCGCGCTTGCTGTCTTCGTTCGTCCTTTGGATATATTCTGACGTAACGTTGCCAATACCATATATAGAGAATTTGCATGAATCACGCCGCAAAGTTCAAACGATCAATTATTCATCACATTGAAATACATTTTTCTATTGCAATAAATTGACAAAGATCGCTCGTTACATTAATTACATTGCTTCTACGATACATTCGAATGTCTTCGAGCGAGAATTGAGAATTTAACGTCACTGTTAAATTTCTTTTTCTTCTTCTTCTTCTTCTTCTGCTTTTTCATATATCGAATAACTTCTAATTTCCGCGTGTGAAACAGCAGCTGGACCGTGGATTTATTTACCACGGAGAGCTGTCAACGGGGAATTCGTCGATAACATTGAGAAACTTTTCACTCTCGCTGTGCATACGCGCAGACGCCTGGAAGACAATCGGGTGTCGGGAAGTTTCCGCGGAGTTAAGGAAAATTAAAATCCCGCGTGTTGAACAACATCGCGGGGAAGGAACGCGTCAGAAACGCCGATACATCGACTGACGTTTACGGTGGATTCCGCCGGTGTTTTCCCACGGCATTGTGGCGAGGTAAAGGAAATCGGGGGAGATATTTCATTCGACGTCGGGGGAATAATGGCATCGGAGAGGTTCGCGGCTGGGGCTCTTTCGAGACCGTTTGTGTAATGCACGTCAGGCAAACGCGTCGCTGGCACCTGTCAATAGTTTCCAAAGGAAGTTTCACAAAAGTTTCAGCATCACGGAAAGACAGTCCGCTAACAAAAGCAATCCTTTGACAGCCTTATGCACGTCGACTTCTGTCTATATTTTTTCCACCTCCCGCCTCCCCTTTTCCCCTTATAGAGACTTCGTTCCTTTGTAAACGAAACTCGCGCATAATCGCCAGGACGAGACTAGTCGTTTTATTCGTCATATTCGCATCGTCCAAGTTGTGTACGTTAATTTTAACGAAACTTGGATGACTAAATTCTGAATAAATCAGCCATCGTGTATATTAAAAGGGGTGATTACAGTCTTGAAAATTAACGGTAGAAAATGTAAAGGAATCTTGGAATCTTCGATGGAAAATACGCGGCAATTTTATAATTTATTCGAGATGGAATATACGGACGAATAAATCTGCATCGATTCCCTGATTTTTATATGAATTTTTCACCTCGATTTTCCCTTCGTAGACGAGGCAAATCACTATTTAATAAATTTGCACAAACGTGAGATTGGTCTGACAGTGAACCGAACGGGTGTTTATACTGAATCATTGACGACGAGTCGAGGGTTATTTCGGAGAATCCACGTGCACGTTGGGGTTGCACGTGTAAAGATAGAAATTTGAATTGCACGTGTGCTTTTCGTACGAGGTCTTTATGAGTGCGGTACGATTGAAATACGAGAGGATTTTGAATGAATCGTTGGATCGCGAAGATTCGTTTTAATTACACAATAGACACGTTAAAAGCGTATAATCTGCATTTTCACGGTTACATCGTTCAGTATCATTAATAGACTGCGGATATTTGTAACGAATTTAAACGTGCACGGAATGTATAAAAATATGGAAAATATTCAAAGCTGTGTAATAATATTTCGTTGCAACGTTTAAAAATTTCTTTAATTTTTAAAAATTAAAAATGTATAAAAATGTTTTGAATTTACGTAAATATCATTGAGGAAGAGTAAGAATTCTGTAAACGTAAAGGGTAGAAATATTTTTTGATATCCCAACAAGAGGTGGTCTGGCAGGAGGTGGAAAGTCACTGTGTGTCTATCAATCGATCAGTAAGTATCGTATTTACCCACGCTATCAATTACGGTTACCTCACGGCTGCATAAAGCCACTTATATTCGTTAAAGTGTCTTATAACCTCGCGGACTCGTGGACTTTCATTCAGACTTTATTCCTTCAGTTGACAGATACATCTTCGATTCGTAAATGCTGTGAAATCCGAAATTCGTGAATTCGTAAAAATCGACTTTTCCACAAACGGTAGGGCCAATGTTGAGTCGTCGTTGCGAAACGGAATCGCTCGTCAATAATCGACGGAACCGGCCGATCGATCGACATCAGAGAATCGAGACACGAAGCGTAACCTAAGAATATACTCGCTGGTGTATAGTTTCTAACCACGGTTCGCGTGCAACCGTGTTTTCACGACTTACGTGCTCGTTCGAGGAACACGTCAATCGCAGTCGCCTGTCGGCGCCGTATTTTTCGGAAAATGAGAATCTCCAAAGTGAAAACTGGCTGAGCAGCGAGACGTACGTAGCGTACATGTGCTCTTCCAATCGTACGATGTCGAATCGCCAAGGGAAACTACAACGGTAGTCTGCAACTGCACGGTTTTCGACCGATCGATCGAAACTCCTAGCGTGCGATAGAGACATCTCGCTGCGTTTTTTACACTCGATGGATCTGCCTCTGTATGCCTAAGATCGGATCGTAAGAAAATTCCACGATTTTGAATCGGATCTCCTCGTTTGGATTTTAAACGTTTCATTAAACGCTGTCGCTGTGTCTAGATTTATTTGTTAGGTTGACGCGTGTGAACTTTTTGAGAGTTTAGTCTAGAAATTAGTACAGATCGCCAGAGTATTGTACGAATAATCTTATAATCAACGATAAAATAATTGGCTTACTCGTTAGAGATTCGTGGAGGAATGCATTCTGTATTTGTTACGTGTTCAATATTAAACCTAGAAAAGGATTAAATGTCGTTTCCTCGAAGTTTGAATTTTATCAATTATTAATCGTTAATCACGTTGAAGGAGCAGAGATTTGGCATAAATTGTATGAATCTTGTATTACGAAGATTGATCTATAAATTATATGAATTTTGCATTACGAAGAAAAATGATAGAAATTAATCGCCACGAGTGATCAGAACACTTTTGATCGTGATTGAGCAATCTGTCTGATATTTGTAAAGTGCGGATATTCGAAAATATCCGTTTAAAATTTGGGGGAAATTAATTTAGAAAGTGTTTCGACGCGATACATGTATTAATACAAAATCTGCAAAAACCTACACGTGACAAATTCACTCGGTTTTGATATTAAATTTGTCACTTATACAATCCCCCTCTCGACGTATCACTCGCACCTGTCTCAAGAAGAAAATTCAAGTGTGCCTGATCGACAAATTCCATCCACCGAATCGTCTACGATCGATACGCTGGCATTACAAGTAGTACAAATCGACGTTTGTATTTAATCAGATCGGTCCTCTTTGCTGCGATGTCTTCTGCAATTAAAGCAGCCCGAATAGTCTCGTCGGAGGGAAGTTTCACAACAAAACGAGCATCACCGTTGACACGTTCGCCGAGCGCCAGTGGAAAATCCTCGATCCAGCAAGAAGCTAGAAGGGAGAGGCATTCACCCTGGACGATGGCGTACGTGAACGTGTCGAAGATGCACGTTAGAGCACATTGGTTCGTTGGTTCGGTCGGCCAACACGGATGATGCTCTCGGGGGTCGGGACAAGCTCCGGAGAAGCTCTCAGATCGTGGCGGTCGTGCGGGGCTCCGAGCTTGCGCACTGTCGCACGAAATCGCGGAGTCGGTGCGCGAGGGGCGCGTGGCGGCACCGGGGGTGTCAGTCACGGCCCATCTGCCTACCATCGAGCACGTAAGTCCGCAAGTGGTTACTTTTCTTTCCCCTCTGTCTGTCCCATCTCTCTGTGTGTCCACCGCAATTTCAATTCTCGCCAACGATCCCTCCCTTCCTTCCTCCATTCCTTCCTCACGCCTTCGATCCGACAAGTTCGATCTTTTCTCCGTGATCTCGTTTCTCCGAGAATCTCAACGTTGCAATGTTACGACGTTACGACGTTCTCGTCACGATTCACCATTGACGACCTTGATGCTCGTTTGCCTCTCGGTTCTCTTAAGGGCGATCTGTGCAGAAAGAGAGAAAGAGGGACAGGATTCTCTCTCGAACGTGTAAGAGAAGGCATCCGGCGGCTGTCTCTTTCTCTCTCTGTCTGTCCCTCTCGCTCTTTCGACGGTGATTATGTCAAAAATGGCGGGTACCGTTGGACGATTTCGTGACAATGAATATCCGCAGGGCCCGGGACGCAACACACACCAAGTGCTCGCGCGTTGTTTCTTTTGTGCCGTTTCAAGTGGCCGCCGTCGAGAGCGGTTCTGTCGTTCGGGACGAGAATCGAGCGATGTGGGACGGTTTTCGGATGCAAGGTGCCCTATCTCTTCTCTCGTCCTCGCAGGAAATGGATTTCCTCCGTCGAACGTCTCTTCCTTTCGTCGAGATCCTCGACGAGAAACGTCTTGTGTCGATCGTCTGTTCACGCATTTGTGTTTTGGTTCTTTACCTTGGCGTGAATCTGGTCGCACGAACCGTTGACTCGTGCTACTTACAAGTAAAGGGACGAGCAAGCCGTTCCTTCTCTTCGCCTCTCTGTGAAACTGTCGGAATGTTCTTTCTCGTTTGGAGTCTCATTAAAAGATCCTGAAATTGTGAAAATTGATATTGGACATCGTTTCAAACGACTTTTTCATCCTTGAAATTAAAGTAAAGTAGTTTATCAATGCTCCATCAAGATGCATTAATTTCGATGAACCGAATTGGTTTTAGTTAATCACCAATGGAGATTTCTTCGATTCGATTAAATTTGCAGCATCTTTACGTTGCATCGAGGAAGAGTTAAATCTAATTGTTAATCGGAAGTTATTTAAAAAAAGAAAAAGAGGCACGAGAATTTTACAAGCGTCGAGTTTGTTACGAGCCCCTTTGCTTTTTTTACTGTTTCCCATCAATCGTTCTAGTTTCACTAGAGATAAACTTTGAACTTTGATAGACTTTCTTGAAGGTAAACTAAACGGAGAGATTAATTTGTTAAAAGATCGCGCTGTATATTTCCGTTCGTGAAGCGACGTTCCCCCAGGTGAATTGGTTCTTTCAAAGGATGGAATCTCTCAACTCTTTGAGAGAGAAAAGAAAATGGGAAAAAAAGGTGAAGAGGTAGGTTCAATGTTTCAAGTCTGGTGGCTGATTTCCCCTGTGTGCGAGCGTAACACGTGATGTACGCGTGACACGTTCAATTTTCCGCAGCGTATTTTCATAAAAAATTAGCGCTCGCGATCCCACCCCACAAAGAGTTACGCCTTAATTACACGGCTATTAATCATATCGCGCATAAACGGAAGCACTCTCTTAAAGGTGTGTAATTTCTCGTTGCACGGCTGTCTTTCTTCTTTCGTGCCGCGCGCGCGTTGCGATTCATTTTTCAATGTTGAAAAGCGGCAACAAACGCTTTGTATCGTCGCTGCACGCTCGATCAGTCGAATTACACGTACGCGTGCGACGTTGACGTTTCACGGAAGGTTGAGCTGCTACTTTTGTTTTGAGATTCACTGTGCACCACGTGCGTTGCTGTCAGGCACAAATGCGAGTTTCCAAAAACACGTTTGTTTTAACGCGTATGCAGTTGAACCCTGTTAATCGGGTTGATCGTCGATTGGAAACTTTTACGACGACATTGAAACTTAAAGCGAAGATATGTTACTTTTAATTAGATTCTCTAGATGGAAATATATTTATAATAATTAATAACATGATATGATATCAATTTCTATTAAAATTGGTTCTTGCAAATATGATGTTTTGATAATTAATACAGTGAATCTTTCTTTTTTTTTTTTATTTAACGAAGGTGAAACAACTGATGGAAAAAATAGCGATTAAAAGAACACGATACTTGTCGAATTAAATCGGATTTAGTTTTTCTGTTTGGTGCAGTATAAAGATGCCACAAGATGGTATTTATTTCTTTATTCTTCTAGAAAAAGACGAATACAGCCAATGATTATTTTTGCTAGAAATTCTTCGATCATTACGATCGAAAAGTTGGCAGTTAATTTGCCTTTCTCGGTTCAATGTTTTCGACAGGGAAGTTCGTCTCACTGCGAATAGCGATGAGCAATTTAGCACTGCGAATAGCGATGAGCAATTTAGCACTGCGATTGATCCTTCGAAAATAGCACATCAAAAAAAAAAAAAAGAAAAGAACGAGGCAGTTGTTGGAACTTTTCTTTGAAACGGGAAAACGGTTCTAACCAGTTCTGTAGGAGAGATGAGAGTTGGACAGCTCGCGCCTGGTTCTATCCCTCGACGGTGAAATTCGCTTTATTGCGGAACTTTGTGTGTTTAGTCGACTTCTTTTTTCGAAAACAGCGTGAGAAAGAAGCGAGGCTGTTATTGGAAGTTGTTCGCTGCTTTCTCTTGGAGGGGGCGGAGTTAGACAGTTCGCCCTTGATTATATTTATTCTTCAACATCAAAATTCGCTTTGCGCGAAATTCACCGTGCTCGATCGACTCTTCGAAAATAGCGCAAACGAACGAAGACGAAACAATCCTTGAAACTTTTCTTCTCCATTCGCGGAAGCGTCGGCGTTGGGTAGTTGAATTCCTCGACGACACGTTCATTCTTCACGTTGTTCCAGGGATTTTCGCCTGGATTGATTTTTCGGAAACAAGGTACGGGTGGGGAACAAAGCGATTCTTGCCTTTTTAAACTAACAACAACAGAGATAAAACGAGCTCGAAATCCGCCTTTATCGCGCGAATTTACTTTTAATTGATTCGTTTTGGAAAATGCGCGGGGATTTACTTTTTGATCTTTTAGAAACGATACAAGCACGAAATAATTCTTTTTTTTGGGGGGGGGGGATGAGTCTGTTGAAATTCCTCGACGACTTATGGTTTGGTCGGTTTCTCAAAATCGGCGAGAGAAAGGACGAGACGAATCAGTCCCCTGAAGCCTTTCCTCGACATAGAAACGATTTCAACCACTCAGAAAAGATCGGGCTTCCGTGTCCATTTTCCTGCAAATGCACGTTCCTCTACTTTTCCCTTTACGATTTAATTAAAACCAGCACGATCGATCGTCGAGGTTAACGTTGCCGTTAAGCCCAGTGACTGGACCATTACTGCACCGGTGTTTCCAATCGAAAGGTGTCACCATCTCGAGAGATCGTGAGAGCCGGGGTTCCTAGCCGGGATCATTCGATAACGAACGATCCTCGCGCTATCCTGCCTCGTTTCGCGGGATAATAATGGCCGGCTATTATTCAGCAGCTTGACGCTTAAACGTTCCCATGCGTTTATTACTTTAGGCAATCGACCTGACACACAGCGAACCGTTTCAGCAATCCAGCTGTTCTAGATTCGATTTTCAAGTTCGTTTTTCTTTTTTTCTGGTAGAGTTTTGTTTGCGCTTGGTTTGAAACATATCCTCGACACGAAATCCAGAGGTTGATCTTCGGCATACTTCTAAGTTCAGCGTACTCTCTTTTAAATCGAAATGTTAATCGCAATTATAAAATGGCCAAGTGTCGGACGAAAAAATAGTTTATAGAATATTGTAAATATCGATAACTTACTAATGATATTATTCCATTCTCGGCTATATTTTAACACCTGCTGCTTTCGTCGAATGATTCTGGTTGTGCTACATTTTTTTCTTTCTTTTGTCCATCACTGTATCGTCCACAATGGAAATGGATTGAAGTAACAAAAATTTTCGTACATCTCGCGGAATTTCTAGAAGCCTATGTGAAACGTACTATTTTTGGCTCCTCGATTTTGAAATTGGATTTGCTGTGAAACGAGACGCCAATCACTTTCAAATTGAATCAACAATTGTTAACTTGAGATATAAAGAGATGAGAATACCTCGTTCATCCAGTGTCGAATCGCAATTTTAGACTTTTGTTCCTCTGGATTGTCACTGAAACAAATCACTGTGTGGCGTGTTCGATCACCGAGCGACTGATTTGAAACGTTAGCGCGGCAGCTTTCGTTAATGCTGATTTGTTGTCAGTGGTCAATATCGAAGTCTTTGAGAGAGAAATGAGCGTTGAAAAAGCTCGAGTCCGTTTGACGCGTGTACGCTGGTCGATATTATGGAATGCGTGACAGGTGTAATCAGAGCGATACAGACATCGCTGCGCACGAACGATAAAAACCACGGCCCGTGCGAGAGATTGATAGAGTGCGTCCCGATTGAAATTTTCACCTGCGGCTTTCGTATTCGCGATACTTGTACATGAGCGTGCCGTTTAAGTCACGAACGAATGGACTTTGCAGGATTGAATTCCCACTTTGTGGTCATTTTGTGCTTCTCTCTCGCTTAACAGTCGCTTGTTCATGTGAGGAGCTTTTGCGGTCGCTGGACTTGGTAACAGCGTATGAAAAACGACTTCAAAAGCTACCTCTTTTCTCGTCGATGATTTTTAGTTGTTCATCTGTACTTTCGGTATGTAAAGTGATAACACTTGAGTTAGAAATTGGTATTGTCGCAAGTAGTGCTTATTTTATTTTATTTTTAATTATTAGACGAACCTTCGATTTCACTTTAGTTGGTGGATAGAGATATATAAATGTTTCTTTGCAACGTTATCTTAAAATAATGATATCACCACATGATACAATTATTGATTTAAAATTAGAATACGTTGGGTGTTAAACTGTAAAACTGTAAAATTTTCTTCATAATACATACGGGAATTAAATCGATACAGTTGAATTATCTCTAGCTCAAGAATTTATACATACATTTTAATACCATTTATTTAAGAAGCATTTCATCATCATTTTTATTTCCAAAATTGCATTACAGGAACAACATCTGCGTTACATGTGATCATACTGCAATTAGTTTGGCAATTTTTCAAAGTGCTGAGTCGTGTAACAAGTCCAAATTGTGTTCTTCGGATTACTTTACTGTTTGACGTAATATCTATTCAGTCACACGTAACAAGTAATTAACTCTCAGACGTTCTTCTTTGCAACAGAACTGTCAGTCTTCCCTCTACTCGTTATATACTTTTTATTTTTATATCTGTTGTCTCGTTTCCGATCTAGCAACAACTAAATTAAATAATCATTGTCATTGAACGTTTCTTCACGTTTAAATACATTTTCGATGGGCCTCTCTGGGCGTTCAAATATTTTCGCCAGCTGCCAGCAGACAACATACAACGACAAATTACAACAAGGTTAAAACGTTAAAACGTGCATGCTGGCTGGAACAGCAGAGCGCAGGGGGACATTATATTGTCATTTGGTGGTGGTGAATCGATAACAAGGTTATGGAAGCCCGTAAACCGATAAAATGACTTGTCAGCGTTCATCTATCCCGTCGCGTTCGCGTTCGCGCTCGTCTCGCGATTTTCTTCGAAATATCTCGAAACATCGTTGTTCCTCGTATCGGTATGCCAGGAACCAGTCACCGATCGAAACCTGTTGCCCATTCGTCCTGAATTACTGCAATTAATATCCGTATTGCGTGTCCAATGTTGTTAAAGGCATCGCGCGCGCGCGCGCGCCCGGAATAATTTTCCTCAATTTACCAATTACGCTTGTTTCTGAATTAACGCGGCCGGCGTGATTACGGCCTCCTGTAAATAGCAACGAGCGACGAAATCATCAGACCAGTTTCCTCGTCGTCACGTACACAACTTCCAAAATAGTCGAGGTTGTTAATTCGAGGCGACTGAGGTAAAGAAATCGGGGGGTTGAAGCGGTTCTGATTATTAGATGGTAGATAGGCATGTGAAAAGTATAATTTGTCGTCGCGAGAAAAATATATACGATCGATTGTTGATCGAAGTTCTCGAAATTCCGATTGCAAATTTTCGAAAATTTTTGAAAACCAAGTGTGTTTACATAAAAAAAATGTAAATAAACATTGGGAACCAAAACAAACAATCAAAAAAATGTAAATAAACATTGGAAACCAAAACAAACAGACCAGAGTTTGCAAACAAAGCGAAATTTCAAAGTTTTCGAAATTCCGATTTGAAATCTTCGGAAATTTTTGAAAACAAAATTTGTTTACATCAAAAAAATGTAAATAAACATTGGAAACCAAAACAAACAATCAAAAAAATGTAAATAAACATTGGAAACAAAAATAAACAGACCAATGTTTGCAAACAAAGCGAAATTTCAAAGTTTCCGAAATTTCGATTGCGAGTGTACTTACCTATACTTACCTATACTTACCTATTATCCACGAATTATCCGCAAGTGTTAGAAATGATTTCATAGTAATTCACTTAGAATTAAGTTAACATACGAATACTTACCTATACTTACCCAGTATGAACAGTCCACAAGTGCTGTAGATGATTTCATTGTATAATAGATCACTTAACAAACTACAGCAATTGAAATATATGTATATCAAAAACTTTGAAATTTCGTTTTGTTTGCAAACACTGGTCTGTTTGTTTTGGTTTTCAATGTTTATTTACATTTTTTTGATTATTTATTATGGTTTCCAATGTTTATTTACATTTTTTTGTTGTAAACACACTTTGTTTTGAAAAATTTTCGAAAACTTGAAGTCGAAGTTTCGGAAACTTTGAAATTTTGCTTTGTTTGCAAACTTTTGTCTGTTTGTTTTGGTTTTCAATGTTTATTTACATTTTTTTGATTGTTTATTTTGGTTTCCAATGTTTATTTACATTTTTTTGATGTAAACACACTTTGTTTGGAAAAATTTTCGAAAATTTAAAGTCCGAGTTTCGAAAACTTTGAAATTTTGCTTTGTTTGCAAACATTTGTCTGTTTGTTTTGGTTTGCAATGTTTATTTACATTTTTTTGATTGTTTATTTTGGTTTTGAATGTTTATTTACATTTTTTTGATGTAAACAAACTTTGTTTTGAAAAATTTTCGAAAATTTGAAGTCGGGGTATCGAAAACTTGGAAATTTCGCTTTGTTTGCAAACATTTGTCTGTTTGTTTTGGTTTTCAATGTTTATTTACATTTTTTTGATTGTTTGTTTTGGTTCCCAATGTTTATTTACATTTTTTTGATGTAAACAAACTTTGTTTTGAAAAATTTTCGGAAATTTCCAATCGGAATTCCGAGAACATTGAAATTTTACTTTGTTTGCAAACGCTGGATTATTTTGGTTTCCGATGTTTATTTGCTTTTTGTTATGTATACAGAATTTGTTTTCAATTATTTTCGAAAATTTTGGAATTTCGTTATATATATATATATATATATATATATATATATATATATATATATATATATACATATATGTATATATGAACGTAGGTAATTTTTTCTGAGACAGCTCGTACATCAAATTAGACGTTAATTAGATTCTCGCGTGAGATTCATTTACCTTTCTTTACCAACGACTGTCACTTCCGAGTGTCTAGCTTTCGGCCGACCACGGGCAATTGTTCTTCGGATTCTTCTTGCATACAGTCTACCCTTACTGCTGTTACTTATCGTCGTATCGTTTCTACGTATCGTGCATAGAAAATCAAGACCTCAGAGTTGCCTCGTAGTGAAGTCGTTGCACTCTCTCGGCAATTTCTCCTCTATTTGACCAAAGTTCACCAAGGACGCGAATTATTAACGAGGTAGACGCGGACACTTTCAAATTTCAACTCACGATGCTTCCAAGAGAGATCGTGATTCGTTTTCGAGGAAAACGAGCCTAACAAGATCGTTAACAGGAGAGGACCCCGTTTAAACGATTCGTTCTTGGTCGAGCAATTACGCGAGAGCGGTTTCCACGCGAGACGGTGAAACATAGTCGTGAAATGGAATTCTGACAAACGATATTTGCGTAAAGCCATTACGCTAGATTCGCGCGGAAATATTCCGTCGGTGATGTGGTTCGCTTAACCGTCTTGAGAACCTTAATGCATGCAGAATTTTCTCTATTCCAAAGAAGAAACGTAAGCTGGATATTTTTAATCGTAGTATTTCTTGCTGAAAGTTAAACGACTATCTTTGGATGATTATTTAGATTACGATGTTTCGATAATTAAATGATCTGTGTGATTGAAGATTGTTTAAACAAGGAAAGTGGATCTGTTTCATTAACTCTTGGACAGTGGACAATTTTGCGTACACTTGGAAACAAACTTTTATAGCAGATTTTTCCTTTCTGGAATATTTCAGTTTTTTAAATTGCTCTAGAATATGCAACACACACACATAGACACACATACACACAATCGAAGAGAAAATATTATTTCTTCTTCCAATATTTATTTTATACTCGAAGAGGCAAATTTTTATATTTTTCTGTCGAACATTTTAGTTCTTCGTGCTTTTCCAGCGCGTAACAATTCATAAATATTATTTTCAGATCTTTGCTAACACTAAAGTATTATTTTAAATTTCTCTTCTGTCGAACATTCTAGCCTTTTAAGATGTTCTTGAGAAAATGTGCGACATTGGTGTAAGAAAAAATATATTCCCACTAACGTGTGCCTGTTTTCTATTCAACCAAGTAAACTTATATATATTACGTTCTTTTTTATCAAACGCCTTAGCTGTTCAAATTATTCCTCACAATAATTGAAGAGGTATAATCAAAATATATTTCTATCAACGTACATTTATTACGTGCGTACAATTACACAATTATTCTCCACCTGTATCGTCTCCACTGTCCGAGAACGTTTACTTAACCATTTACTAACGCGAGAATCCGCAGGACGCTGCAGTATAATCCAAGTTAAAACAGAGTTACTCGAGTCCAGTTTAATCCCGAACCTTGATACAATCAAACTCGTACAGCACTCTCTTCCGAGCGCTCAAGCCGCGAGAGCTGCGCTCTCTTTGACGCGTTTCCCTAAGATTTAACGACCATCGTTCTGAACGATGTTGCTCCTCGCAATAGCGAACGAGAGCGTCGTCGAATGACGAATACGAATACGAATTCGATAATTCCCAAGAGTCTGCCGTGTTGTGCATGCATTTTCAATGGATGCTTCTTCTTTCTTTCCCTCCTCTACCACTGTTCCCGGGGGAGAACGCGAAGGTTGTCAGCGACAAACGAGCGACCTCGCCGCGAGTCGTCCGTGCAATCTCGCTTTAAATAGGCCTGATTTATTCGGATAACCAACGACAATCGTGCTTCCTCGCGATGTGTCTCCCATTGTTTCCTGTTCCGGCTTTCCGTTCGTTGTCTGCACTGTGTCTTCGCGCGAGCCGCGCTTCCTCCGAGCACGGAAGCGCTCTCGATCACTCGGTCACGCGACCACGAACCTCGGATTTTTAATCTGAAATCGAAGTCGATGGGTGTCGGCGATATTGTCGTGCCGAGGACAATTTCGAAATATGGCTCTGGTTGCCGGTTCTGTCGTGAGTTACTCCTCGTTACTCATTGCGCTCCTCGGGGAAGAATGTCGAGGTGGTACCTACGAAGGTCCCTCGGTGGCAAAAAAATCCGCGCATGAGTGCAAAAATGCATATGGGACGTCGTTTCGCGATATTTTATAATCGAGTTTTACGTTTTCAATCACTTTAGCCATTTGTAAAGATAGGAATCTGTACAGAAACTTATGGTCTATCGTGTATGATGTGTAAAACGTTTTGAAATTTTAACAGCACCAGATATCATATACGTATACTTGCATAGAAAATGTGTCTTATTAATTAGCGTGATGTTTATTCTTCATATTAACAAATATACATACACACAGAATACGATTAGAAAAATATTTTAAGCATTTAAATAATACTTGATGGGATCATTTCTGATGTTCATACTAGACACTTCTATTATTACAGTGAAAATTTCCAAATGTTTCATCTGATCACGATATACAAAATACGTAACATTCGTCGATAATTATTGTTCGAATATTTCAACCACTCTATATCCGCAAATCTGTCAGGATATTTTCTTCTTCAACTGCTTTATGCTACTTTGAAAATGCTCGACTGTTTCGTCCTTTCCCCAGTTACCAAACGATGTCGTGAAAATCGAAAAATTAACAAAAATTCACTTGTAAATTTCTTGCACTCCTTCGTCAGTCCTAACGCAGACAATCGTCCAAAACTCTTTTCAAGCTCTTTCCCTCCACGCTGGTAATTGGACGCGCCGAGTCTGCAATAGAATCGTCGACGTTTTTCCAGACTCTCGCTGCTTCCGTATTGCAATCCTTTCCATTACGTTCCAGTCGATTACAGGGTCTCTTTCTGCAACAAGAATGACCATACAGTTCCACTTGGCCGTCGTTCAACTGCCTCTCCCATTCGACGAGCAATTTCTCTGCGAAGCATTGCTACACTCTACCTTACGGACGAGCCTATCGTTAATCGGCCCAATTATTTCGATTATTTTACCGAACGGGCCGATCCGCCAGTCGCGGCGCTGTTTTTCATCGCGACAGACACGGCGAAATTACTTGGCCTGACAGTTCCAGCCTTACCTGGCGAGTCACTCGGTCGCGCGGCGGATCCCTTCTCATTACTGTAATTACTCTCCAACGCTCGTTCAATTTCTAATCTGTTGCTCTCTCGCTTAATACGTCCGCGTTGGACGATTCAAGTGTTTAAGTCTTTGTTCTTTTCTTGTTTTCAAATTTCCTTGCGTAATCTCTGACGATGACGATGGAAATAACAATAAGGTGTGTCTGCGTTTCTTTTTTTTTTTTTAACTTAATCGTGAAAATAAATTGAAAAAATTTGGAGCTCTATTAATGCACGTACACGGTGAAGAGCGTAAGTGTTGATACTCATGATAGGAAAATTGTTGTCGATGTTTTATAAATTATTGTAATTTCGTGAAAGAGAGAAATTTATATGGCAGTTTTAATCTCATTTTTATCTCTATTTCGGCAGTGTTGAGTTTATTCAGTTCAAAAATGTTTTTACATCATGTAGGGTGGGAAAGTAAGTGAATGATTGTTTTATTCTCGAAAATGGTTCAAATTCAAACGTCTTTAGAAATTTTTCTAGTAAGTGGATCAACAACGATCCTAAAGAGTGAGGGTTTTCTCTTTGTAACGCGAAACGATTTTTTTAGGGGGTATTTTTTATTGAACTTTGGATATTAGCGTCAGACAACGAAATGTAAGAATTCCTTAAGTTTTCGTCGTTTAATACTCAAAGTTCGATAAAATAGTGAAGAAAAAACCGCAGAGAAAGTTTTAGGAAGTCATCGTAAAGGGGAAACTTCAGTATTTAAGACGGTGGTGAGTCTAGTCATGAGAAAAATTTTTCGACATTTTCAGACACACCGAAATGTTAGATATTCTCGAATTTCCTCGTCGTTTAACTCCAAACGGCGAAAGTAAAAATCGTTATGCAAGTTTCAAGGGATCGTTGTAAAGGGGAGACCTGAATCTTCAAGACCGCGTTGGATCTGACTACAAAAGATACTTCTCAACGTTTGAATTTTTACAACTTTCAAAACTAAACGTATCCTTACTTTCCCACCCGCTGTTGTATTATAATAAAAAAGAATCTTTGAAAAATTAAAAGTCGCGCTAATTTAAATTAAAAAAAAAAAATCACATGTGACATTTTCAACACATGTAACTTCACTTCGTGCAGTTCAAAAAAACTGCCCTACTGTACCCTAAATGTTTCCCTGTTATACGCGCAACACTCGAGCCGATGCGATTGTGTTAAAATGTCGAATCGTCGAACGATCTTCTCGGAAGTCCACCCTCGCAGACTAGCGAAAGAGAAACAGGAGCTCGCGTTCTGATACGCCGGGACGTTCGTAGGTAAATAGTGAAACATTTTGCGAAGTGCCCTGCCCTTCTGCAGTTCGATATCGTAAGTAGGACGTGAACCTGGATGGTAGCGTGCGCGTGCGTAAGCGTGCGCACGCACACATCCACACACACACACACCGATACACGTACACGATTTCGTGCACGTAAACCCCCGGTTGGATAAATACTGCGAAGCGGATGATGGCTTGCGAGATTCCTCCTGGCCGACACCGGTTTGACACCGGCGGAGACGTTGCCCCAAATTCGAACCGTCGCTCTTCCGTTCCTGAACACGTTCCAAGCTTCTCGCCTAAGGACGCGATCTGTCTCTGTAAGCATTTAGGTACAGGAGGTTATTTCACGATCTGTTTCATAAGTATCAAAGGAGGTTATTCCAGTGTCAGTTGTTATGGCTTATTTTTATAGAATCGCGTTAAACCGGAGAAAGCAGATTTTATAAATTGGGAATTATTTGATTAGAAAATGATAGAATTACGAGAGGCAAGTTTGTCACTAAAACTATTGGCAAATTACGATGGTATTGATTCACCAATGTCGTTACCAGACTGCGGATTATTCATGCAAATTCATATTTTCGGGAGCGTAGTTGAGAAATGAATGGAACCTCGATGGGAAATTGTTTTACGTACCGTAATATTACCAAGCACTATATTTTACATGTTTTGTATATTGCCAGCGTTATGTGCAATTTTTCACTTGAAAATTTCCAACAGATTCATAAAAATTCGCAGTCTAATCTCGTTACTGATGATAGCGCTCGTAAAGCGAGAGTAATAATACTTTCCTAAGTTCAATCGTTACCAAGATACGAATTTTACCCATTTATGGAAAAATATCTACATCAAATATCCAAACATGTACTACACTTATATAGATACTTTTGGATTTATTTTTACATATATCGTTAGTGCTCGTAAAAATTTTAAAACGCGTAAAATCCGCGTCCCAGTGATTAGTAATAGCGTCGATCTAATCGCCGACAGTGCGTAAGGAGCCATAAATGCCTCCTTCCATCGTTGCGTGATCGATACGTTCGCCTGCTCGGACGATATCGTTTTATACTTCGATAGCGGCTCGACCGTTTTGATTTACGATCGTTCGAACCTGGTTGTCCACCGGGACCGCGCTCGAAAAAACATCCTCCCCCGATAGCGCTATCCTTTAAACACCGCTTCCGAGGTTGCGTGACGCCAAGACTCGACCAGAGGATTGCAATCGTTGTTCCATCGTTGCTCGACCGATTGCAAAATGTATATACTCGAGGCGAGGTTGATTTATGGGATCACGAGGAGAGAAACTCGTGCTCCGGACACTGGATCGTCGCCAGACGCGACGCCAATCCCACCGGACGCAGAATTTCCGTGTTACGTATCAGCGTAACCATGTAAACGAAATTCTCGTTCACCTTGGAGGAGATGAACAGCGCTTGTTCGACGAGTGGAAGCCTCGATCGAGCCAGCGCCCTTGACGTCACGTCGAACGTGTTCCTTCCTTACGAACGTAGTTCCCAAGGCTGCGATCGGAAAATTGCTATCCACGGAGAAAGCAATTCGCTTCCGAGTGTATCGTGAAGTAAGACAGTGTGTACCTGTTGCCACTGGTAATAAGCTTCCCCGCTTAAATTTCTGTTAGCTGTTCTCACGCCGGAACAAGAAAAAAAGGAAAGACGTCGACCTATTAAAGTTACGTTTAGCTTACGTTGAACTATCTTCGAACTCTCTCTCTCTCTCTCTCTCTCTCTCTGTCTTCTCGCGTGGTCTTTCGGTTTCGTCGAGAAGAAATCGCGACACTCGATGTTCTTTGAAGATTATTAATGGAGCAGCTATTTGCTCCAGTTTAGAATCTGAGGGTTGGTAATTGTCGTGCAACGAGTGTCGCTTCGAAATGTTACTTGACTTGAAAAATGTGTGGTTGTGCAGATATGTGATTTGTCAGTAGTGCGAATTAGTCCAACGTGAAAATTGAGATAATGTGAAGGATCTTCTTTGTACGAAGACACCTTACCATCATTATTTCTAATCTTTTCCTTTGTCGTAACAAGTTCTCTAATCAGTTTGGTTCTTCCAAAAATTCTTGTTCGACAATCCCTATATAATGACAACTGAACTGCGAATTCGTTTTGCATTCACCAGAAACTTTTGAAGTGCAAAAGTACAAAAGTATAACACTTTCTACCGCGTCTGATAAAGTAAAATTCCCATTTAGTTTCCATTTAGTTTCTTCGCTCGCATTACGCAGAAATTAAAACCCAAAAAGTCACGGTAGTCTACTGGCGACTTTCGAGACGCCTAGTTTCCGGTTTCTCGTCGCCGACAGCGCGTGACAGGCCTAATCCCCTCGATTCTCAATTCTCATATTCTCACGGCGATTCGGAGCGACTGCTAGCTTCACAATCGTGGCTGTCGCGGCACTGTGTGTGAAAAGTTCTCCCCGGGAAAAGGGGATTTAGCGTGCACGTAGTGGGAAGTGCCCGGGGGAGGGGTTAGCTCACAGAGAAAAAAAAAGAAAAAAAAAAGAATGCCAGGCGAGACGCGAAAAAGCGGTGAAATTCTTGCCTCCGCCGTTCCCTGCCATTCAGAGCGAGATTACCAGATTTTTCTTTTTTCCCCTTTCTTTTCTGTTCTTTTTTTCTTTTCCTCATTTTTATCAGAAGGACGTTCTTTTTCACGGCCGACCGGTTAGCGTGGCTTCTAGTCGGATGCTGCTTCAGCCCGGATCCCGTCGAGTGGAAAAACATGACGTCAGATGGGGGAATTCCGCGCGTGAAATTCTGCCCGTTTTTTTGGCTTACCGCCGCCGGCTTCATAATTGGGACCGTTAATTTAACCGGGAGAGTGGCCGATGGCTTTGGAATGGTGTTTCAGAAGGTTCGGGAGTATGCTCGTTAAAATAAGTATGTTGGCTCTGCAAATTCTCATTGCTCCTTCTTTGAGCAGGATATTTTAATAATAAATTGCTGTTGATAAATAATATCGGTATATCAGTAAATTTCGTGTTAAGTATTTATACCTACGCGAACTGTAACGAACGCCTATGTTCTTATATTATAATGACACGGATCTCTAATTATCAAGTACCAATGCGTATCGTGTTGATTATGCTTGATCCAACTACTTGCTCGATGCAAGTACATAAAACACGCAACGATGTCTTTTCGTGCTATTACAAAGTTGCAGTTCAAAACTTTGAGATCTTGTTGCTCCTTCTGATCTCAAAATTTGCCATCAAATCTCTTGGATCACCTTCTAAATAATCTCGTAAAATGTCGTTTCGCGAAAGACACGCTAGACCGATGGAACGAGAATATATTGGACGAGAGAAACAAAGCGTGGGTTTTACAACAATAAAACTAGTTACACTCAAAGCTCCTCTTTGCTCCTCCTGGTTCTAAAATTTGGCACCAAGTCTCTCGAATCACCCTGTAGATAATCCCGTAAGAGATGTCGTTTTGTGAAAGACAAGCTGGATCAAGAAGCAAGAATATATTGGACGAGAGAAATGAAGAAAATGGATTTCGCACCAAGTCTGGTTTATCTAAAATTGTGAAAGAGGAAACGAAGACCGATTTCGTCACAATTTAATTAATTCTTTTTACTTGACCTGATGTTGAAGTACACGTTGGATCAAGAAACAAGAATATATGGGATGACAGAAAAGAAGAATGGACTTTGCACGGAGTCTGGTTTATTTGAAATTATAAATGAGAAAGACTGATTTCGTCACAATTTAAACTCACGTTTGTTTAATTCTTTCTACTTGGCCTGATATTGGATCAAGACACGAGAATAGACTGAAGAAACAATACTATCGTAGTTTAGAAACCTCTTTATTAAAACCTCTGAGCTTCTTCTGGTTCTAAAATTTGTCATCGAGTCTCTGGAACCAACGTGTAGATAATGTCACATGTGGGAGGCACGTTAGATCTAGAAACAAGAATATATTGTATGAAGGAAACGAAGAGCTATTCGTACAACACTGTGACTAATTTATTTAAACCCACGTTCATTCAAATCTTCTTGGAAACCAGAAAGGTTCCATTCACGTTTGGAACCTAATTCAATTCTTTCTGCTTGACCCGCGCTGGATCGAGCAAAAGCAAAGCGAACGAGTGATAAATTTTGCAACGCCAAAATTAGTTGCACTCGGAGCCATGTTAAAGTCATTCTGCTTCAGTCAGCCCTAAAACTCAGCAGTGTCTCTTTGGAGCCTAATATCAGCGAAACCTGCCGAGTGAAAGAACCTTTAATAGATGTCCAGTTGCATTTATAAAAAAAAGAGAGAGAGAGAGAGAGAGAAACGAGCAGCAAAATTAATCGTCAGAGGTTTGTCGAAACCACTCGAACACTTTGCTCGCTTCAGTTGTAAAATTTGGCAGCGAATCTCTCGTATCGCCCCGTAGATAAATCTCGTGAGAGGTGCCGTTTCGCGGGGATCAAGAAGCAAAAGGGATACATGCAGGACGAAGCAAACGAAGAGCAGAAGGGAAGATGAAACGCGGTAGGTGCTGGATTGAAGAGGTTGCAGGATAAAGGAGGATGCAGTGCCGAGGATGGAAAACAGAGGTCGGAGGACGTAGGGGGTGGCGGTGGGCGCAGCATGGGAGTGATCAATACTACCTCCACACCAACTTCCCGCGGGAGTAACAAAGATGGGCCAGGACGTACCAGGAGGGTACGATTTTCAGGGAAGGATCCTCTTCGACGGACTCCGTTTCCCACGGAAGTCGACTCTCAACCGCGAGAAGTTAATGAATAAACGTCGAGAAAGTTGTTAACCGGTGTACATAATTCCAGCAGCGTTTTCCGCGGAGGACACGGCATCCTCGGCTCTCGATAATCATCCCTGCGTTTAGACGCTTTAATGAGCTTCAACATCGATGCCTCCAAGCTTTCTACAAATATTTCCCCCGCTGCGTTATGCACAGGCTGCCGGTGTCTGCGTAGTTTGGGAATATTGAAAATTTGCAAAAGATTCACGGTGCGCGAGAAATTGAATGTTTAATTCGGTTGTTCCTCTTTTGCGTTTCTTGGTACAACCGTGCGACACAAGTTACGCAAGTTACGCAGAGTAGAGTATATTTGTTATAAAATGATATTTAGTTTGAGAGACTGACAAATTTCTGCGTAGTTACATTTATAAAACACGTAGTGTGCAAAAGTGTGCAAAGTATCAGACGACGTTCGTGTTTGCTAATTTTTATTTCAAAAAGACTCTAGTGATACTCGTCCTATCGTTCGATAAATTCAGCGTTAAGTAATCAAAGATATACTCCAAAGACGTCTCTCAAGTGCAAGGTATTATCCAATTTATTCCACGTGCACTCGAAACTCGAAACTCGAGGGCGAAGTACCGAGAATTCCGTCCGGGTCCGTAATTTCTAGGAAGCGTGAATTTGACGAAACGTTGAGCCACCTCTCTCGGGTGTTCGTTCCCAACGAAAAATCTACTCCGAAGCTGGCGAACTCGGTCGGTCGAGCAACGAAGCCAAGGATCTCGTCGTTGGCGAGGGGATTTGAACGAGAATTTGAACTCTACGCGAAGCACCAGCCAGTGGCGAAAGTTGAACACTCCTGTCCTGTAATTTGACTCCCTAGCTGGCGGTAGCAGGTCGCGGATCGAAGTCAGGGACACACGAGGTGGCCACGTCGAGCCACGCAGAAAGATAGCGAATGATAGAGCCAAGAGCGATGAGGAAGGGCAGAGGGTGGACGCCGATATAGAACCGGGCGATCCGTTCGCTCGTGCGTGACTTGGGGCTGTTAACCTAAACAACGTGCCACGCCATCGATAGCCCACTGACTCCATTTCTCTACATACCGGACTACGTACGCTACGTGTGGACACACACACACACACACACACACACTCACACATACGCGCGCGCGTGCCTCGTCGTTACGTCGGGGCCAGACACACGGACGCCCCGGCAAACAAACCATGATACACCCATCTCGAACACCAACCAGTTCGACTTCTATTTTTACGACGATGGCTGTTTGCAGCGAAAGAAGGATAATGGATGGAGGACGATGTTCGGGTGTATAAATGCAGAATGGGAAGGTAACGTTCCCAGCCGCCCGTTTATCCGATGCCACACCCTTCCGATCTCGGTCACCATTCGCGTCTCTCACCCTGGCTAGACCGCCGGGTTTCTCTTTTCCACTGGGTGATCCTCTTACTGGTCGGTTTTGAAGCGCTGCGACAGGATGATGCATTGCGAGAGTAAAAGTACACGCGAAGTTGATTGAGAGCAGGATATATGTATATATTTGGAGATTATAGGACGGCGGCGACAAGTCATGTTTCTCTTCTCTTTCTTTCCACTGCCTTCGATTTTGTACAGCGAATTTAATCCATTTTTGATATTATGTAATATCATTCGTCAGCTCGTAACGAATTATTACGGTGACATCGTTCGTCGTTGATCATCGTTGTTGAGATTTTTGCTTGCGCATAGATTTTACATTGTATTTTTAATTGATTTTTAGGTCCGGTGTTTGCTCCGTTTTCTTGAATATTTAAAATAGCGTGCATAGATATTTACGCGGTTACGGGGAATGTGAGAATACACAGAACGCACGTAACAGAACGAAAATATAATGGTCGATGATCTTGAATACTTTATGAATCTTATGAATCTTTAGTATCGTGTTCAAGCACTTATGTATAGAACGACATAAACTTCTATTTAAATTTAGTTTCTTTATTTTCACAGCATCTTCGAACCAATTAACGAAGGGATCACCGTTCGGGCATTAAATTTTTTACTTTCTTCTCGAATTTACCTCCCTCGGCTGTCGGTCTTATTTAACGCGGTTCTCAGTCCCGAACGTACGCGCACGACACTGACAGACGTTAATCCAGTTTCCCGTGGCTTCCCGTCCGATTGACGTTGCATCGGTAACTCGTTTAATCGAGTTTTAAGCTTCCGCCAAGGGGGTGGGGCTGGACGCACAGGCCTGCAACGAGCAAATCGTGACACGAGTAGCAGCTAATTGTAAATTCAGTATGTACCGTTCGAACGAGATAACAACATCGGAATGCGTTCTCATTAGAAACACATTGTACGTGCCGTTTCATCCCACAGGGCAAACTGTCGAAACTCTTCGAACGATGAATCAAAAGTTTCACCCTGTCGGCGAAAAGATCGCACACTGTGCATCCAGCGCGAAAACAGCGTTAAATTGTCCATGAAAGTATGCGAACATTTAACAACACGTTAACGTTTGACATTTTAATAATCTCGTTTTAACGAGACGCGACTACCGCGATTTCGTCTGTAATTGTTTGAAATTCATTTTAAAATTGATATACAAGTTGTTCAATATTTGCCGGACATGTTTCATGTCACGATCGGATTTTTAAAGTTTGAAACCAATTCTAATGCACACTTACAATGTATTTATTTGGTAGAGTTGCATCGACGAAAGTGTGCGAGAATTTACAAGTAATTATCTTCTACGAACATAACACGTGCGTGCAGGAAACATTTTGAAATTAACACGCATGATTAATACGTAGTTTAATGTATAACTGATACGTGATTAATAACTTCTTGATGTATCTCAATTATAAAATTCACAAATCGATTGCATTAATACATGCAGTTCCAATTGATCTCACGCCTGGTAATCGTTACAATTAATAATTCGATTTAATTGATCTTCTTTGTTGTTGTCGATGTTTCATTGCAATTGATGAAACCTCGTAGGATCCACTTGACAAAATTCATATTTCACTACCAAATTCACTCTTCCTAATTCGAATACTTTCGCCGGCCTTCGCTCTATATCCTTGTTTCACTCGCCGCGAACTAGGCCAAGACGTTAGATTAATCTCTCTCCTTGGGCGTGTCCGTCCCTTTAAAACCAACCGAGTTTTTCGTCCGTCTGAAAATGGGACTGCTCCTCCTCGAGAGATCCGCATAATCTTCCAAACCTTGCTGCAGCCCGACCCTCCGCGCACCCCCGAACTCCCCGAGTTCGTTATCGACGATTCGATTTCGCGGCTGATCGCTCGCATTTATCGTCGATCGGTCCGCTCCGTGGAATTTTTCTGCGGACGTCATCCGGCAGATAGCCGACTCTCGGGCTTAGAAGCAAAAATCGGCAATGGATCGGAAGGGAAATAGACGTCGGCGAATGAAATACATTCGTCCAATTCGTTTGCACGCGCGAGGGGGAGGGGCGAGACGAAATCCGATATTTTAATTTCGAGAGGAAAATAATTCTCCCGGTCCGGGTCGATACACGCATCCGATTAAAATCGAAGTTCGCCTCAGCCGAGAAGAAGAGAGAGAGAGAGAGAGAGAGAGAGAGAGAGAGAGAGAGGCTGTTAGCCCTTGGACAACCAGAAATTGCAATTTTTCACTGAAACTGATCCTCGAGAAATCTCATTGGAGTTTCAATGGGCCGCTCTTATCGGCGTTATTACTCCGTCGTTCGAAAAACTATCGTTTACCCCGCTTTCAAATCGAATCTCTTCCTCGTCCCTTTCGACAAGCCTCGCCGAAAGAGAAACGACGGGAGAGGATTTGGCGGTGAAACAACACGCAGGTGAATTAACGGTGGAATATCGTCGAATGTTTCTTCTCTTATTCTTTTTTTGTGGAAGTGTTCGTTCAACCTTCTGTTTAACATTGTGTAACTCGCAAGTTGGATAGAGCAGCTCACGAAGATGTTCGAACGCGTTAAAATATATATTTCGTTATTTTATTAACATTGCAACGAGACGCGATCGTTGTGACTACATTTGGTAACAAATTTGAGATTAATTTGGAAATATTTGTACTTGGTGGAAAATTAATATATAATATGCATTACATCGAAGCTTGGTAATATAATGAACAACAGAATTGGTAATGTAAGTTCTTTAGAATTTAAATAATTCTGTTCATTGGATTTGCCTCGAATTTGGCCGTGTTCGTAAAATTTCAAAATTCATAAATTCGTAGAGTTTTCGAATGCGTTATTCGAATACACCGGCGGTGTCATCGATAAAACGCTGCTGTAAATATTGGATCTATAAAGTTCCTCTCTGGAAAAATTATGAATTTTTCGGCCGTTCGGGCGATATTCAATCGCCGCGATACCACCGAAGTTTTATTTCTACAAAAAACCGAAGCTTCCTTCTTTATGGAGCAAGCTTTGTACATTATCGATAGCGACGCGTCATTCAGGACAGAAATCCGATCAGATACGATTCGCGGAAACACGTTTCGCGCGTGTCTGATTTTAGATTACAATGGTCCAATCGATAGTGGACATAATTTATTTAACCGTTACACGTGAACCGAGTAACCGTGACTACGAATTAAACGTACATTGTGTCCGAGATCTCGTCAAAAACTCGTCGATGTTGTTTCGTCCACGTAGAGAATTCGATAAATCCACCGGTGTGTTCACACACACGTGGACTCGATTAAGTAGATGGAGACGTGCGTGTGCGGCCATGCCTTGAAAGGGCCAACGCATGGATAACACTGTGGATAACATTTTTATCGCATAAAATTTTTTTCTAACGCTTTGCACCGTCGTTATAATCGTAAAAGACTACTTTCAGCTCTCAGGTTCGTTATCTGAACGCCATTCGATTCTGTTGCTCGTCATTGACCGACATATCATCGCGTAATATCTTTCTGAAAATGTGCATTGCTTCGCGGTGATACAGGATCTCGTTATCCAACGCGGTGGAAAAGGTTGAACGAAGAGGTTTTTGCGAAAATAAGTCCATAGTTTAATTCATGCAACGACAGAATGATAAGAGCGTTAGTCACTGCTATGTAAGAAGCAAGTTTTATAAATATACTGTGCGTGTTGCACGGAATATTTATTAGGTAAATGTCGAGTGTATTCTGATACACGTATACACACACGCGTATATAAATGAAATTTCCTCTAATGTGGAAAGGGATCTGTGCCCTGATTTATGGTTGAGTGAAAATTAAGCGGGCAGTCTTCACCGTGGTCCCACAATTTCATGATTTAATTAGAGACAGCTCTGTGGTATAATTGCAGCCACATTTTCAGTAATTGTGCAGTGTAACGAATATTTTGTTGAATTATATTGGAACGTATTAACCTTTGGATAGCGGCGACGGGATTATGTATATAAATAATCAATTAACGCGATTCATCATTTTGCCTTGCATTAATTTAATTAGTTTTTCATTTCACCTTGTGAGTAGACTGCGGATTTTAATGTCGTTTATACATTAGATTACTGTATTGTTCCTTCAGTCAGATTGATTGTACAATATGGTAATAATTCCATAATCCGTTCTTCTTATTAAAAAATATGGGAAATTTAATTATTTAGGAATTATTCGGAGAATTATTCGTATCGTTCATTGGTCAGTATGTGAAACATCGCCTCACAATCCAATTTTCTCGTCACTGGTACAAACTGTTGTTAATTACAATGAACTTTTATTATGAACATCCTCAGGTAATTATACTATTTATTGCTTATTGTGGAATATTGCAGACGGTTCTACTTCTTGTCTCTACCAATCTCTACTCTAATCCTTCTTTCTAGGAAGCACGAGAAAGTCGTACAAAACTTAAAACTGTATATACTTAAAATTCTACGTCCGTAGCTAGAGAACTTAATTATTCAGAGGACTGAACTATTGCTAACGAATAAGTGTAGCTAAATTAAACAGAGCGTAATACTCTGCTATTGTCGCGGAGATTGAATTATTTGACACTCTAGCAAATAGCGGCATCACGGTTTGAATGGAGTCTTTCCGAGGAAAATGCTCGAAAGCACGCGCAAGATTTACGCAAGTAGCCGAAGCTACGTTTTTCCACCGAGAATTCTCATGCTTCTTTCGCGTAAAACCCGCGAGAGCACACGGTGTGAAAAGGTTTCGAGCTCTCCTCGATTTTCTTTCTTCTCCGCCCTTTTCCTTATATATATATATATTTTTTTTTTCTTTACTTTTACGTCTCCCTGCGAAATCTATCGAGGCGTTAGGCAAGCGAATTTAATTAGAAAAGTTTCACGGTCCAAGGCGGGCACAAGCACGGCTCTATTCTACTTTTTCTCGTTTCTCGTCATCTTTAACGAGGCTCGTCTGCTCCTGTTCAAAACTCGTCTCGCCGTTTTTTCCTTGTTCGCACCTCCATCACCGTAGAAACGAACAGTCAAACAGAGTGGAAGGACCATTGTTGCACGCGATGGGACTAAAAAAAAGGACTTTATAGAATTTCATTAATTTACCATAATCCAAATTTTCAGTGTATTGAGAAAGTTTTCTGCACTTTCAAATTGAAAATCGAAAGGGAAAGACGTGATAATCTTGGATTTCACGTGAATGGAATTTTAAAATCCAATACCTTGCGTTAATTAATTATACGTTGTTAATATTCTCTTTTAATTAAGTTTGATTATTTAAGGGTTTTCTCGGCGAGATATTCATAGTTATTCCTTGTTAAAAAGCTCATATTTTTCGACTGAGACTTCTCTCTCTGAGATTTCTCTTTTTATCTACGTTAGATAACCATTTTATTCATTAAATTTCATTATATTTTATTCGTATCAACGTATTTCGTTAAACAACGCGAAAATGAAAGAATCGACATAATTCTACTTTTCCAAGTATTAATAAAAAATTATAGCGTAAGTCACACGATACGATCGCTCTTCAGTCGCTTTGAGAACTAATCAAATTAAATAAAAACGAATTTACTCCGAGAATGGATAATTAATGTTAACGAGTGAATTTAATTTCAATTTTCTTCGCTATTTATACGAATTTTCATCAATTTTCTTCACTGTTTGTACAAATAAAGCTTCCGCAAGCTGTCGTCTGGTCTTCGAGGCCAACGTCCACTGGCAACAAATCCGAGAGAAAGTCAACTCGCTTTCAGTAGTAATTCACGGTTATTTCGGACGGACTGTCTCGCGGAAATAACCCGATGAAACGACGCTCACGCTCAGGTTCGTGTTCAATTATTAAAACGACCAACCGGTTTGTTTCGTTCCCTCCATTACCGAAAAGTACACCGGTTTTCGACGATCGATCGCCACACGACGTACCTCCCGATTTCCGTTTTCTCTCCGCGAAACGAACCTACGTTTCTTCATTCTAGATCCATGGCCATAATTATAGCAACTAATGACAGATCGATCGAGCCATGAGGACGCGTCAGTTGCGGCTCGTGTCGCCTGGAATGTAGTCGTTTAGAAGGCCAACGACTATACGCGCACGAAGAAAGAAAGAAACACGGAAGGGAGAAAGAGAGAGAAAGAGAAAGAGAGAGAGAAAAGGACAGAGGAACGTTGGTGCATACTTATCGAAGGAACGTCGTGAAACGAGAAGAATCCACCGGAAATAACGGTGACGTGGCGACAGGCAAATGTCCTCGTCGAGCTTCCGCGAGAGCCCGTCGACGAGCTACTCACGAGAAGCGGCAGGAAACAGAGATACCGACGGCGACGCCAGACGTCGCTCCACCGCAGTGTCAATTTCACGATAAAACTGGAGAAACCAGGAGACCCAAACTAGTCAATCCGCGATTTACTCGATTTATCCCCCCTTCCCTTTTTTGGCTGTGTTTATCCTTAACAAACAAACAAAAAAAATATATATATATATACATCGTAATCGATAGTGTTCAGATCGTACGATCTCTCGTAAATATCTACGCCTTCTCGGAATGTCCGGTCGCGTGTGAATCGAATTCTCCTCGAAAGGAGAAAGAGTCAACGACGACGGAGACCGAGAGGAGACGACGTCAATATTAGTTGTATAGTCTAGTGATACAAAAGAAAAGAGAAACGAAGAGTCGTCTTAGATATATTACCGCACGTAGTGCAAACGTAGCGAGTTCGAAGTTCGTACGATTTCGCGCCGTAATCGCAAATCCAACGATAATCCGTGTGATCGACGAAAAAGAAAGCAATAATTTAAAAAAAGGAAATCAATATTCGTAAGTACGCGATCGACGCGATCGGTTTTGCCCGGTGTGTTCCGCTGGTGTGTTTCGCCGTGTGTGCATCGACCGCGAGCACGCGTCACGTGTCTCGTTATATCGAAGCTGCTGAAGGAACGAGGGACAGTGCATCGGCAGAATGGCGTTCGCTGCGGCGAGAATGATCCTGAAGGACAAGCGACGGAAGGCCAGCAAGGAAGATTTCGCGCCAAGAAACAGGAGCAAGGTAATGTCGACGTGATCTTATTTGCAAAATTCGGCTAATTCGGCCACTGATCGATGATGGATGTCACTAGCTCCAGAGGACATGTTTCACGCACACACAGGATACTATTTATGATTTTTTTCATTGTTCTTTTTTTATTTCTTTTTATTTTTTTTTTTTTTTCAATGATTGGGAGACTCGGAAATTTTTCACGACAAATAATGAGATTTCTCTGGCTAGTTTTATTTGGTACAATACCCACAATCTACAGACAGTGACGAAGGTTTTTGTACGTTTGTCGAATTTCAAACGATTTGAAACATTTTCAATTTGTTTGTTGGTTGGAGTAGTATAAATTTTGAAAAATGACGATGACTTTTTTTGTAAATAAATTGGAAGGAGAAATTGTTACACAATTATCGTTGGAGTTAACAATTAGAATAACTTTCATTTGCAATGTACATGTTAGAATGTGATAATTACTTATAAATTCTTCGTGTTCCTTTAAACAAATTTAAGAAGCGCAATATTTTAGAATCTGGTCTAATTTTGAACCAACAAATTGAATTAGGTTCCGCAAAATGTTCAAAATCATTGTTTGAAATTTCCATTTGAATATTCTATTCAAATATTTGAAATATTCGACAGATGTACATACGTAGACTTTGGTGGCTGGCTGTATTTGTAGAAATGACGTTGACGATGTTATCAAGACCCGACACGTGTCCGTTTTTATTACTCTCGCGTATTATCTGAAGATCGAATTTAGATCGGGCTTTAGACTGACTCATAAAAGTATTTCAACTCTTAACACGAAACGACTTTTATGAATTACGTGTGTTACATCCAACTTCTTGAAATTTTATTAACACCGTAACGAGGCTCAATAATCGTGATTGCTTTAGTAATATCTGAAAGCAATTTGATAATATGTAATATAAATTATTGCAGTTCATTTTAGATCATATTAATCCACGGATAAAATGATTTTAGAATCACGGAGAAATTACAAAAATATTTTCGTGATTCAGAATAAATAGCTTGCACTCTGATGTCTCGTTTTAATGCTAATAAAATTTACAAAACCACACGTATTTGTGAAAGATTTTTACAAATGTTCAAATATTTTCATGAGCATCAGTATGTTAAATTTCTTATGAAAGGATATATTATATATATATATATATATATATATATATATATATATATATATATATATACATTCATACCAGATTAGTTGCTGTCTCTGTAAATTATTTTTAATTATTTTAATAACAACGTAAAGGGAACGTAAGGTCTACGTACTATGTCACAAATCAAGAAGAGAAAGAAACGAGCAACGAAGCGTCCGCATGAATCTTATTGCCTGCACTGGCAGCTGTATGGCAGTGAATTACGTAAATACAATTGACGATGCGCGAGAAAGTAGGCTGTTGAAAAGAGTGCGACGAAAATAAAAAGAAAAGGACAAAGAAGAATTACAAGCGTAGGGTGCGTGCTAATGAAGTAGATCGCGTGTTAAATTCATGCTGTTTAACGACGTTAAAAACATTTCTTCCCAATTCCCTGTTTCTCTGCGTTGTTTGTGTCGTTCTCGATGAAACGATACGTGATTGAAATAGTGACACGAAGATTAATCCTTTCGCTCTGGGGAACGCAAATATAAAATGGACGAAAGTACACGAAGAACGTGATCAAAAAATATAAGAGAATGCATGTATATATACTTTTGTTCATAAATATTGGAACATCTTCTCCTAGTTTCATACACGATGCGACAATTAATTGAAAATATCAGATGTTTATGAAAGTTTGCAGAATTAATATAAAATTTGTTCACATCATTTGGACGAATTGCAGTAATGCAGTAAATTATAATGATCGTGTGCTCAAGTCGGCTGAAAATCTGAGTCTGTATTTTAAAATTGCTCGTAACACCAAGATTGATAAGAACGAGTATCGGAAAAATTCAAAGTTGAATGTTCTTCAAATAGTAATTTTTAACAATTTTAATAATCTTCTGACCGTCACTCCGATTCTACTCAAAATTTTAAAAATGTACGTGTCTAGCCATAAATTACTGATGAGATTGATTACAAAATAACCAACTGTATCAAATTTCAACGCAAAGTTTAGCGAACGAGAAACACAGTAACACTTTCTATTAACATTGTATATTCACATTTCGTTATAAATATGCCAGAACGAAAGGATTGAAACGAGTCTCGAAAAAATTGAACTTGGTTGGATTGAAGAAAAAATTGCGAATGAATCGGAAAAAGAGAAAGGGAGAAAAAGAAGGTCATCGTACATTATCGCCTTTGGCACGTAGACGCGGCCAAATGGCGGTTTCCATCTAATCGTTCAAAGTTCAGCCGCAACCGATGGGCATCGAGCAGAGACAGACAGAGCCAGCCAGAGGAACGATAAGAAAGTTCGTTACCAGGTTGTGTCCTACCGAGCACCGGAAATTAAATCCGCCCTCACCGGACGACGAACTTTCCTAAACCCCGTTGTTCGAACGTCCCTTTCCTCGACTGTACTCCCGGCTCTTTTTCCGCTTCCTGTTCCCGACGCTAATTAAGAGCCTATCGACGATTGGCCATGTCATGCCAATCACTTATTTCGACTCGTTCGAAAGCCAGAAATCGATGAACGGGACCACTCGATCGTCGCGCGCGAAATCGAGGCGATTTTCGCGATTACTTTTCCTCATTTCATGTTCATCAAGAATTTCAATTACTCAGAATCGAAGAATTTTACTTCTCTTTTATTTTTGGATTAAGGATTCAATCACTCTAAACTGGACATAAGAATCTCAATTATTCATATTTGTTTTTTCTTCGACAGTTCAAAAATATTGTTCGACGATATTCAGGATTTCAGATTTTCAATTAGTTTCTTTTTTTTTTTGAGAATTTAATTACTCAGGAATTTTCATTTTCTCCCTTTCATCGACTCGGAATTTCTATAGCAATCTGTTTTTTTTTTTTTCGCGAAGCAAGTATTTCGTTGAAATAGTCTACTTAAAAATAGCCTGAACATCCTGAGATCCATTTTTTTTCACATCCAATAATAGAACTTTGCGTGTTCACGGACGAAAAATTCGCTTGTCTCCACCTTATCGCGCTTCTTTCACTACGCAACTTTTCGGTAGATTACATCGTGTCCTTCTGAACACACTAACCCTTAAAGCCGCCAACAACGTGTAAACCAGGCTAACGTCTGCCGTTTTATCGTGCCACGTTTACGTTAACCAAGCCGTTTTGTTCGCAGTAACTTACTGTCGTTTACGTTATCGGTGCTTCCACTGACTCTATACGCGCGTTCCATTTTCTGTCAAACCGTGGACAACCGGTTGAGGGGCGATTTTGCATGCAAAACGCGAACGAGTCGAAACGAAAGAACGAAGTATTTCAAAACAGAATTCAATAACCGATGAAAATACGTAAAAAATAAAGGAAATTTCTCCCCTTTAAGATCTCATTTTCAAGAAAGTAGAGTTTGAATATGTTTATCCACGTTTTCATCGTTTTCTATAATCATCACCTCGCTATTAAATTTTGCCAATGCCTAATTAGAAAAGTACCAAAGGTACCAGTCTCGTGAGTAAGCGGAAGTTCTAGTTTACACGTTGGACAAACGCTCGATCAATTTTTTCGAAAATGAAGCACCTTGTGGACCGAGATTGTATTTCACGCTCCTCGTACGCGAGCAACCCGCGATTATAAATTTTCAAACTCATCGAGACTGAAGCCTCGGTTCAACTGTTCGGAGCAAATATCTTGCACCCCTGCCTGAATCTTCTCGAGATTCGTTCTCGCGAGGACTCGAGGGCGAGTATTCGATTATTCAATAACGCTTCGCGGACGGCTCGCGCGCGTCGAACGCGGCGCGTATGCGCGCGGCGACAAATTGCTCCCCAGTTGCGTAATTGTTTTGCGAATTTTCGCTCGGCTCGTTGGGCGAAAATATATTCAGCGTGTCCGTCGCGCAACTCCCACGGCGAGCATCCAATTAGCGAACGTTTACGGCTGACTGGAATTTTAATGATCTATGGACGTCGTCGTGGCGGCGCGCCATGGTTTTTCAACGAGAAAAGCTACGAGGCCACTCTGCCAGCTTTGCTCTCGCCTCGGTCCAGCAATTAACCGCGTTTCGCGTTTCGCGTTTCGCGCGCGCTGCCTTCTCGTGAATAATTAAGAAATCAAAGCTGAAAGGTATTAACTTTGGCGACGGGGAAGCCGCGCCACGGAAATCACGTTTATGAAGATCGACGCGCGAGAGTTTCCAAAAAAAGGAAAATCTTGTTCGGGGACGAACTGTTCTATCGAGGCGAACGCGAGCGCTATTGGAAATCGATGGCGTCGTTGCTCGTGTATTTTTTTTTTTTTTTTTTTTATTCTTCCACCGGCTGTGGTTTACACATTTTCGAAAAAAATGCTCGTCGCAGATGTGACTGAATCCTTGCGTTCGCGCAAGGAATCGTGACACATTTTCGGAACGAAGGCTTAAATTCCTCTTGGCGGCAACCGCGCGAACAACGAGATGCAAATTTATCGACATTTCAAACTGTTTTAACTTCGTCGAAAAGAAATCCTGTAACAATCCACTTGTCCCCGTTTTGAAGCGCGAAGTCTCTCATTTTACAATCCTGCATTCGTTTATTTTAAAAATGTTTTTACATCGTGTGAAGCGTGGAAAGTTCTCGAAAGGATTGTCCAAATTTAAGTGTCTCTAAAAATGTTGGAAAAATTTGTTTCGTGACTGGATCTACCACGGTCTTAAAGATATAAAATTTGTACGACATTTTATTTAGCTTTGAACGTTATAGTCGGACGACGAAATGTCGGGAATTTTTGATTTTTCGTCGTTTAATATTCAAAGTTCGATAAAATGATGAAAAACATATAATACAGAGAACTTTAAGGGCTTGTTATAAAGAGGAGACTGCAATTTTCAAGATCACAGTGATTTCAGTCACGAACAGGATTTACATAGTATTTCGCATTTTTCGTGTAACTTTTTAATAAAATATCAAACGACTTACATACGTTTATACAAAATTCTTTTATTTTTTAAAAAGTATGGCTAGCAGTGATAAATGTAATACGCTTCTCGACCGTTTGATTTCGACATGATATTACCAATCAGTGCATTTTGCTTTTCCGATAATTAAGCAAATATTAATCGCGTAACATTGAGAAAATCTCAAAGCGTTTGGGGAAATGGCCAGCGGACTCGCCTCTTTCAGTCAAAACTTTTGATCGAGCAACTTGAAAGAGAAGTTCGAGTACTGAGATTCAATCGTCAACATTCGAATCTAACTCGCGTTCAAGCATCGGTTTATTTTTCCGCTCTTCGTTTCGAAATTCGTCCGCGTGAACCGTCAATGTGAGTGGAAATCGATTAGAAATTAATTAGATATCAATGCAGAAATCAGTGAGTAATTGATAAATGCGAATTCTTCATACGAATGTTTTATGTTTTGGGCAAAGCGGGGCAGGATAATTTTTTTTCGAGTAAAAGTTCAGATATTCAATGAAAGAAAAATGTGATACGAAATTCAATTATTGAAACTGTCCGTAGTCCGAGGCGGATTAATGTTGATTCACTTCAACAAAAGTGCCATTTATTTTCATTATATCATTCCACTCTCGATTAATCATTGATGAAACATTCTGGCACACGCGAGACTGTTGATAAATTCCATTATCGCGCGGGAGCAAAGAACCTTTCAAAATTCAAACTCTGTTTTGTCGCTGTGGAGTGAAATATCGGGGACGCTCGCGACAATAATGGCCCAACCTCTGCTAAACGAGCACGCGATGAAGCTTATCGGCAAATAGAAGAAAAAAAAAATACTATAAAAAAAAAAAGAAAAAACGAAGAAGGCCGAGGAAAAATGGAACGATGATCTCTGCGCCGGGGTTAATAAACGTGCAAAAGGGACGAAACGTTCAAAATCCGATTGCCATTTCCGTTTCGCTAGGACAGATACGGTAGATTAATTACGTTTACGGCGATCCAATTAATTCGTCCGGACGGAACACTATTTTAAAAGTGGGTACATCCCGGGAACGCGAAGGTTTTCATATCGTCGAAATGCAATCGGGGCCTCTATAAAACCGGCAAATTAAGCCTTCCGCCGGTCGGCGGGTACCGCCTCGTTACCTTTGACAAAACGAAACCACGGTCCAATTAGAACGACAATGCTAGGCTCTCGAGTAACCGAGTACACGTCGCGAGCAGCAACGAAACTTTTGCTTTTCCTTTCTGCCCTCTCCGTTTCCCCGCCCCCGCCCCTTTCTTTTTTTCCTTTCTCTCTTTCTTTCTATAAAGGGAGGACTGCCCTTCAAGACCTGCCCGCGGTAAGTGCGTGCGTGTCACACACGACCTATATTCGCGGCGTGTGTGCATAGATTGTCGCGAAGCAAGTACAGACGAGCAGAGAATTGCAGGTTCGTCTTTGATTTCAAGAAACAGATTTTTGGCTAATGGAGACTAATGGGAAATTGTAAGTCGAGAGAAAATGTCGTGGTATAAATATAAAATATCTGTAGATGTGCTTTACGTTTGTTATAACACGAGGATATAAGATAAAGTTATATAGTGATCGACGTGTCTGTTCATTGCTCGGAGTAAACTGTTGCTTGTTCGATGGAAAATTTGGCAAAGTTTGACGAAACTTGTAAAATTGTCGAGAAAAGATTAAAATTAATATTAAAGAATTGCGAGTGTAATTTAAAATATGTGAAACACATTTAAAGATTAATGTGTATCACTTTCCAATTTGTTTCAAACTTTATTCTCAAAATTGGAAAATAACGAACGAAAGTTCACTTTTATACCAAATCGTCCGATGCCATTGCATTTAGTCGGATACTTATTGCCAGAGTTATGAATAAGACACGAGAGTTACAATTATCAGAATCGAAGTATCGGTGGCGCGAGAACTAACGTGTTGAGCCAAGTGGCTCGTAAACGTCGAGGAAACCGACGCAGGAAGAAACTGTCGTGCGCGACAGTTCGGGCAAGTTTGAGATTCATGCGGACGATCCGGTGGCTGTCGTGGCGAGAAAGCTGCGAGTCCAACCGGGACAGTGAAAAGTTCAACGTTGCGCAAGTTTCGCAGGAACGAATCAACACGAATCACTTCCACTCTCTTCTACTTTGTCATGAGTGACGCTGTCCTCTCTTTCTTTCGCTTCTCCTTTGAACGCTTTGATTGTACAGAAAAGAAAAGAAAAAAAGAGAAAAAGGAAAAGAGCGAAACCGAGCTAAACGTATGACTGTGAGAAACACGAAAACTGGCCTCGTAATTGTTCAAACACTTGAGAAACCCACGCTATGCTGTCGTGTATGTTCAGTGTGCACTGCTGTTAATACGCTGTACTACCACGAATACCGTATTTTTTTGCGAATACGACAAGCATCCACGAGCTCAGTTCACGTATATACCTACTGCCATTAGGGAAGATCTCGTGGGGATAATTTTATTTAAGACTGATATTAACTTCGTGCTATGTAACATCGTGTCGCACTTGTGGATCGTGATTGTGATAAATTGTACTTGTACGAAAGTCAGTGTGAATCATTGGTAGAAAAATAATTTGTGCCAATTTGTGCCGGTTTAATTGCCAAACGATTGTTTAGTCATTTGGTTTCGTTATTAAATTTTGATTACAACACGATCGTTATAACGTAATTACACGTTTGTAATGGTATAATAGTTCTCGCAGATGAAAATCACATATGGTTTTGAAGTATATTTGTACAATCTCTAATGCGTATCGATGCAATTTGAAAATGATGCGATCTGCATCGATCACTTCGTTGGGAAATAATATGATTCCATTTTGAAGAAAAACCTATGTGATCATTTGCGGAAGAAGAAATTGATTGCACTAGAATGTGTCTCCCTCGGGACCACATTCGATTCTTCTTTCACAGTGATAGATTATACGTTATTTGTGACTTCACGATGGATTATCTAGCACATTATAACTATTATTACAAAATTGCAAATTTTGACCCAAGAAACTGAGTATAATATTAATATTTATTTATACAATGTTAAAAGATATACGAAATAATTGCAATCGCCATCCGTCAAAGCCCCGTTAACAATTGCAGTATAAAATAATTGAAAATTTAAATCAATCTCGAGGAGATCTTCCCTCGCTGGCACACCTGTCAGACCAACATTTCTCGTAATTCGTAACAATTTTCTCTTTTTCCTCCCTCTAGCTTAGGTGTATCGCAGAACAAATCATACGATCCGCGACTCAACAGATATCAGCACAGTCGTACTCTCTGTCTTACCCCACTCCTATTCTCTATTCTCTGTCTATACTGTGTTCGTGTTATTATATGTAACCACACCTACTACTACTATTCTATGTTGTCTACTATTCTATACCATATCTCTATTTTGTTACTTTTTTCCAACTGCAGTGTGTGGTGATTGGTGACCTGTACTGTACTTGTGTTTACAGGCCCGCAGCGCCAGTACAAGTAGCTTTAGAAGCCTGAGCCAGGTACATACCAAAAATGACATAATCCACATATATAGCTGAGAAATTAGTTAATACTTTAGCTACTTTAGCCGGACGTTTTAGCTAGATACTTAGAATCTAGACGTTTGATTAATTAATTCATTAATTAATTCGTTAATTGCTCGTGCGTAGATGCGTAGAGCACGCGCGGATCTCCCTCGTGTTCCAGTCTCTCCGACAATAGAACACGACGATCCGCGCGTTCTACTGTTACGTTCTACCATTACGATTGTCGTCAGAATTATTAGCATCGAGAGTATAGACGATCTTCGCTGCGAAGTTAATCGATCGACGATCGACGAGACGACGGTTTATTGTAGTATTGGACAGTACCATGTGGATTTCATCTCGCTGAGAAATAATCAGCGGTCGTGTACGATGTACCTGTACGTTGCATGCTGACGGTTTTGTCCTTCCTACACGCAGAGATGCAAGAACAATGAACGAAGCATGCCACTCACACGCACGCCCTTTGTTTGTATACGTACGATCGCTGACGAAAGTGTTGGAATATTTATTGCAGCCTCTTTCTGGAACACGTCGCGTCTGTCTGTCTGTCATGTAAGATATTTTGAAAATTAATACCGCAGTCAGTCAAAAATTCACGGAGTGTCTCTGAAACAGCGGTACGACCGATGGATCGTTTCGTATGCAGAAGTAAGTGGAGAAGAAAGAATAAAGTACACTCGAGTGTCTAGTTTCGAATTGGGCGAGGAGAGAATGATCGACTCGAGGATACTCCGCCGACGCCTCGTTTTCAAGAAAATGAAATTTAAAGATTTATCAGGTACACGTGCACACGTGTAAACATCATTTTCTTGGAAACAAGCTAAATAGAAGAATTTTGCTCTATATCTTTGCGATGAGTAACCTTCCATCAATTATTCGCTACTCTTTAAATTGTTTTTCTTTTAAATATCGTTATTTTACATTTAATTTAAGCTGTACCTGGAAAATTTTGAAACTCAGTTTTCTCGAAAATGAAAAAGTTATTCTCTCTTCCTAATTTATTTGTACGTGTGAAATTATCCTCTGTCGTACCACAGTTCCGGAAACACCTTGTATATAAAAACCACAAGGTATATATTTCGCAAAGATTACGAAGTGTAAATAAATATCTTGTCAGATTAATTGCAAACTCTACCATCTCTCGTTACAGTTTCAACGAGACTTCAAAATATTTTATACGACAATTATAATATATTTATAATATATTTATAAAATTCCTCTGTAGCGAATATTCGAATACTTTCGTGTATGATACTCTTCACTAAACACTGAACACCACTCATTGTCAGTAGAATGTGCATGTCTTCCCCGCCTGCCTTACCTTAGGTCACTAATCTATTCGTGCATTTCCTCTTGATCTGTCTTTTTCTTTCACCTTCTTCTTCTTTTTCTTCTTCTTCTTCTTCTTCTACTTGACACAAATCGCGCGCAGACGTTTGTAAAAGGACCAACGTAAGTATACACGTACACACGGAAAGGAAAAGGATAGAAGTTGGATTAATGTAAGGATATGGCCGATCAGTGACGTTCGAATTGCAAGTGGAATTGGCTGTTTCTCGTCGGACGTGAGTTTTAACTTTTGAGACTTCGAGTCGCCCTGCTCGAATCGAACCGGCGACACGAAGACAGTGTGTGTCATAAACAGTGACGCAATATATCCGGAAATATAGTCATTGTTTGAAGCTTCACACGTTTGATTGCCACGTCCGTCTAGAACAATTGAAGCAAAGAATTAGTTACAAAGTTAAAAAATAAAGTTAAAATAAGTTAAAAATTAGTTAAAAAAGTAAGTCAGAAACGTCATATCTAATTATGTTGTTAAAAAATATGTTTCAATCCATTTTTTCTAATACTTTTAAATAGATCTAAATAATCAAATGTATAATGAATTTTTCATCCCAATTCAAGCACTGTTTTAAATCGTTATATTTTTTCATTGATGAAGTATCACCACGTTCGAATAAATAACTCTCGCAGCAGGTGTGACAACACTTTCCATATTCTTTTATTTTAATTCTCATCACTAGCAAATCTGCCTGAATCGATACGACAGGATGTGACTCGAAATCATGGCCGAAAAAATACATTGCATGCAATGTCTATTCATATACCTCGTCTGTCGTTATATTATATCGAACAATCGAAATTATAGTCGTAATACTCTTCTTGGAAAAATGTACGAAGAAATTTATTCGATCCAAAAAGCAAAGGATACTTCGTACATTTGCTTGTAGGAATGTTTGTTAGTACACCGATACTTTACACCTTCTTTGTCGTACAAAGTATTAATCAATTTTCCAAATTCTGAAACGAGCGTAACGATCGTCTTAAAAACTTCTGAGCGAGGATGCGAGGCTTTTAACCAATCCGTCTGACACACCTTTGAAGCCTTTTCCTCGACTCGGTAATTTATTCTCATCTCGACTTTCAGTCATCATTCCGTTTTGCATATTAATCGTGCGAAATCGGCTCAACCGAGCGACGCGTTCTGCGTTTTTCTGATCCTCGCGAGACACCTGGTCTCTTTCGATGGAAAAAAGAAATCGAATATTCTCAACAAAGGGAAGAATATCGACGAGCCTCTCGGAGGAAACGAGGATATTTCGTTACGGCAATGTCCTCGACATTTGTCGTCGCGTTTTCACGGCTGGCCGAATCCCATTCGTGAGAAGACAAAAATCTCGATCTTTCTGTAAGACGTGCAATGTCGAGCGATCCTCGCGAGAGAGAGAATCTCGTTCGGAAAGACAAACGGGCCGGAAAAAAGCGGCCGGTATCGTAGATTAAGAGAAGAAAATCAGGTGAATGGCATCTTGGGCTGCTCTCTCGGCGAGCACCCTTCTCCACGAGTAGTCGTCTCTCGGTGTATAAAAGCAATAAGAGCCGCGGCGAGAGCCTTTGAATGTAGCGAGCGAAGGCAGTAGATTCGAGTTGAGGATGGTTCGGGGTTGAGAAGGCAACGGGGCGATCGATACCACGAGCTGCACCCTCGTCGTCGGTGTTGTCGTGGCCGTTGCTTAATTATTAATCGTCCTCAGACCATCGTTTCCAGGCTACTCTGTCGTAGGTGCAGTGACACGTACCAAGGTCAGGATTCTCCATGTTTATTCAGTCGTTTCCCTCGTCTCTTCACCTCTCTCTCTCTCTCTCTCTCTTTCTCTGTTCATTGTACAAGCCTTTACGCTTTACCTTCGACGTTGTCACATTTTCGCGCTTCGTCGGAAATTCGAACGAAGGTATTCGAAGTGTTTGCACATCGTAGAGAATTCACGGAAGTGTATATAAATCGAGTGTTTAAGAGGGAACGAGGATTAGGACAGGCAGCAATTTGTTTATGTTCGATGGAAAGTAACAATGGTCCCATTGAATAATAAAATCGCAGATAAGAAGCTGCAAGATATTAAGAAATTAAGAAATTAATTTACAGCACCAACAACTGTCTTAAATGTATAATAATAATTATGACGGTGTAACGATATATCTTAGAAATTGTGCATATTGAATATTGAAGCTCGTTGATGCAATCTGATTTTTATAAAATATATGCATTTCCCACAGTAATAATAATAACATCGTAATACGACGGAAAGTTCTGTCAGCTCATTAATTTGTAATTTACAATTCCTACGGGATATGTCCTTCCTCCAAATACCTCGTAGCTTCTGCGAACGATACGATTACACGTTCGTTTCAAACATCGTTAATATAATCACGACAGTCGGCTCCCCTGTCGACGTATTGCTAATGAAATTTCAGAACGTGTAACACATCGTGCGCGTAATGGATGTTAATAGAACGTTTCCGTAAACTGTTCGAATACTTTCGCAGGCCACCGTGTATCGTCGTAACGTCGCAGCTAAACGTCACCCACCTGAAATGTTAAACCGCGTTTCTGCAAATGCACTCGACGGTTGCTCTACTTTCCCCTGTAATTTCAACAGACGAAATCGTGCAACCATGAGCTGGCACCTGGCTGCGTACCGTGCCCTGGGGGGGAACTATTATCGGACAACCCGTCACTCTCGATGACACTATGCCAATCTGTCCGTACGATTTAATCGACTGCTACTCTTCGCGCATCGACGCATTGCTCATCCGTGAACAACCGCGCCTGCAAAAATTCCCTTTCGAAGCGGTGTGTTCGGCGAGCATTCACGTGGAAAACTCGTATAAAACAACGAAAATAGAGAGAGAGAGAGAGAGAGAGAGAGAGAGAGAGAGAAGGAGGCGGAGTGTAACAACGTTGCGATTGTGTAGGGACGCAATCCAGGTCGCAATTATTGTAACTGCTCTTCAGGGTTATAGCACAGCCCCTTTCCTTTCGTTGCCTCGTGTAACGAGTTTTAACGCCTTCTCGCGGTGAAAGGGATTTTTCGAACGAGTTTCGCGCGTTTGCAAGCCATCAACTGCGCGAGTTAACCTCGTGAGAAGAGCACGCTGGAAAGTTTCAGCCAGCTGGCTCGTTGAAATTGTCGAGATATTAATTACTTGAGAATCGGATCATTAAATAAAATTTGAAGGGATCAAATTCAAATTTATTTATTTATAAATGTTATTTGGAACCGAATGAGAAGGATTTTGGACCACTTTATGATCTTTCGATAGTCGTAATTCGATCATTAATTGAACGATTTGCTCCAATGCAAAGGTATGCTCGATCTTCTCGTCTTACTTCCTCGGAAACCTTCTTCACGTTCTTGACTTATTTTCCTTCTCAATCTAGGATTAGCACGCTCGTGGAATTTTTTAAATTCAATCTTCTGGAGATATCCTGTCTCGTTGCACGCTCTAGAAATGCTTCGCATAGTAACTCGCTATAACTCGTCGAAAGTATTTTTAAAACTAGTTTTCTAAAGTGTATCGCGAGAAACGTTTTGAAACTTCGTTCAACTCGAAACATTCAGACGTTCAGTTCAAGCGTGACGATACACACGAAGGTTACAAAAGTATTGAAAAGAATCGATCTTCCACGATGTGAATTTAACAGGACGTCTCTGGCAACGATAAATATTCTGTCCAAATGAGAGAGTGTTAACAGAGCGTTCTTCGGATAACGAAGATTCGAACGAGAGGGTTTCTGCATGAGTGTGTTTCTACGTGAGCTATCAATCCTCCGGATCGCCTACCCGGTTATCGGTTTTCAAGGGCGGTTCGCAGCCGGCCCCAATTATTGATCCTTCGGAAGCGGTTTCCGGGTCTCGCTCGCGAATACTCGGACAAAACTTGAGTGGGTGAAACGGCCGGGGCCAGACCCGGAGTCCTCACTGCAGCGAGAGAGGAGCGAGAGAACTGAGTGAGTACAAGGAGAAGGAAGGCAGTCGAAGGGAGCAAAAGCTGAAAGCGGAGCATGGCTGACGATGGGAGGGGGTGGCGATGGGTGTTTCTGCGCGTTCTCGCCGGATCCTTGACTATTCTCTCTCTCTCTCTCTCTCCGTTTTCTTCAATCTTTCAGATTTCGAAATCGATCAACTGGAATCGCTCCGTTGAGACAGTCTTCGTTTATCTTCATTGACTCAGCTTGATAAATCACTTCTTTCGAACCTAATGACGATTTTTTAACGACGAATGAAAGAAATTTCATTGCCAGATTTCTTCCTCCGATTTCACGTTTCCAGTTTTTTTTTTTTACTAGAATGAACTATTGAAATTCAAGGAACGTGACTGTTAGCAATAATCGAGGGAATCTGACGATGAATTTGTTAATTTGACAAAGTTTTTCGATAAACTATATCAGTTATATAACGAACTTTATCAGCAGTGACTACCAAAATTCTATGTCTATGTAATCTGCATGATACGTCGATAAAAATTCTTCTTACGAAAATTTCTGTGATTTCGTATTCTGTAAGACGGTATACATAAATTCTATTTGCGAAATTGCCTCTTAATAGGAAACTTCTGGTAGTCACAGTATTTCTCGATTGCTAGAATTAGTTCTACAAGAACAAGCTTGAAAACTTTTTTTTTTTTTTAGTGGAGTAAACTCTTGTCAAGTAAACCGAGTTATTCCTGCGTAATATATTCATTATAGTAGTCTTTCGCGTATCAATCATTCAGTCTTCTAGTATTCTATCAGCATTTCACTTTATTTACCAAAGTCCAATTGATTCGCAGTTCCTACTCTTTGGCTCAGGCGAGAATAAAAATTGTCAAATCAATCGGAAACAATTTCAATCGTGAGGTCCACCACTTCGACACAAAAACGAGTGAAAATTTTTATTTTGATCTCGTACGAACTCTCCAATAGAAAATGTTCCACCAATAAAATATATTTTACGATGTGTGTCATTGGCTTGAAATTACCTCGAATAAATGTCAATTTCCAAGCTGGCAGGGGAAGAAAATGAAGGGAAGGTTCCAGCAGCTAGATAGTCGTTTTCGCCACGGCGAAATCCCATCCCTATTGTCTTATAACCTCGATAACCAGGCCGATACGTGCACAAGAGCGACGTTGTAAAGTATAGAGACCTCGAACCCTGCCGCGAGTCGATGCCCGAGTTGATCGAATGAGTGGCCTTCGCGGAATTCGAACACGAGTGCCTCCTGCACGCTCAGCGATTTGCTCGCCGGAGATCCTTGATTAATATCCCATGCAAGCTCACCGGTTTCGAAGCGACAGGGAATTATTAGTCGCCACGTCGGGGTCCAACCACGTAACGGGTGTCGTTATCTCTAAAATTCAGAAACGCCGTCATCGTTGCGACGAGCGTGTTGCGACTCTTCGAAAGGGGGTTGCTACGATATCTTCGAGATTTTCGTATTCTTCAACTTTATTTCTCATTATTAGGGAATTTTCATATCTCGATTTTATTCGCGAGGTACGGGAGAGGACTTTGAAAACGTTTCGAGAAGAATTTCAACGTTTAGAAGAAAATTTTAACGCTCGAGCTGATGATTTGGAAATTGATTGGGAAATACTATGTGTACTAACTACTATCAGTGCTATCGCAGATTTCAATTTCACTCTCCGTTTCAAGTGTAACACGGGATGCGAAGTTTTGAGTACCTTCGTGAGCCGCGGCTATAAAAATTCAATATAAAACGTGGAGTCCGTTAAAGAGCCGTTTGATCGTAAAGTTTCAAATGGCTGGCTTAAAATTTGACACTGTGAAAATAAAATACGAAACTTGTAAAAGGAAAAAAAAGATAAAAATAAAACAATAAAACGCTTGAGTGGAAGATACGTATGTACATGTACACGAATATATAAAATTTCGAGTATTTTCGTGAATTATATCGTGGCCGAAAAAAATTTGAGAGAACCATGAGAATAAAGTCTGCCAAACAGAATTTAAAATGTATTAATAAACAAATAAAACAGACCATTGAAAGTTTACTTCGTTAAAAAACAAGCCACTGCAAAATGATTGCCATGAAAGTTCATTCGTTTCGTACGCGCGAATTTATTCTCCTGCATGCATTGCTTAAAAAAAGGATCGATTCCGGAAATAACGATGCATTCGCGTGGAAACGCTGATTTATCACGAAAACTGGGAAGAATGATGGCCGCGCGCCGATTTCTGCGTACTGCCGTAACTTACGTCGTGATCACGTCACGCCGAGTATCAAACAACTCGAGCAACGTGTCCCATCGTTGGTCTTCGATCGGTGCGGAATAAAAAAATGATCTCCTCGATACGATCGGCAAAGATAACGTTTAATCGAACGCTTCATGATTTTTGTACACTGTGAGCGAACAGACACGGCAGGGAAAAAAAGGAACAATGCGTGGATTCTATTTGTATCTTTTGCTCGTTTTATCGAAATGAGTAAATGCGTAGACGACTTTTTCCCGTGGAATTTCAATTTCAATTTCAAAAGAGGGAGAGAGAGAGAGAGAGAGAGAGAGAGTTCTTCGTCCACGATTAATGGAAGTGTCGTACGAAGAAAATGCAATCCTCTCACGCGAGACGGTGCATCCGTGGCCGAGCTTAATCACCGGTCATCATCTCCATAAACTCTGCAAAACAGAAATTAACAAGCTGTGAATTTTCACGCTAGGAGAATTTTACTTTCCATTCGCGAGAACGAAATTGATTATTTCGCTGTCAAATGGAAAATGAAATAACGGGATGAACAACGATCTTTCGATTCGATTTCATCAACCGAAATTTCTTTCAAATTTAACGCACGCGAAAATACACAATATCTGTTCTAATATTTTTAATGCACGAGACGAGTCTCGGAGTTTTCGTTCAGCTGCGAGATATCCAAAATTTATTCATTAGATGTGCCATGAGAATTACTCAAAAAGCGCGTTCGCGTGAAATTCGCGAATTCATCCTTTTACAAGTTTCACCACCGACGGTTAGTATAGTCGACTAAGGTGGCGTAATCCGAAATATTATTGTTGGACGTTCCTTTTCATTTCGTCAAAGAGAGAGAGAGAGAGAGAGAGAGAGAGAGAGTGCGCGCACGATAGGAGAATATTTCTCCTGGAAGGCAAGTAGGTCGTATCCTTGCCCCTTTATTCGGAGGTTCTTCGGAGTTTTTTGAAAGAAGCTTTGGAAGGCCGGTATTAAGACGTTCGGAGGTTTAATCAAGCCCTCGTACGAGCCACCGTAACGAGCTCTATAGACGCGAGAAGCTAGCAGAAAAGTTCGTGTTGCCAATATCGTACACCATTCGCTCGAATCGCCCTTGGTAACGTTTCACTGCCGAAAATATCATTAAGCGCGTCGTTGCAAAGCTTCGAACCACTATCTTTAATCATTAAACCTTCTACCAGTTTCGTCGTTAATTTTATGCGACGTTTAATCAACGTGTAACATATAAATGCGACGTACAACAATGTTCAATTATAATTTTTTAATACTATCGAATTTTCTTTAATTATGAACAATTTCAAACTATAACGCGAAAAATTGCTTCTTGTATCCACATGATATTCTCTCCTAATTGCATTTGATCCAAAACTAAGACTGGACGCTGTCAATAGTGTCTAATAGCTTCCGAACATTAGCGAGTTCTCAAAGTAGTTCTGACTTACAACTTCTCTTTGAACCATTGACTTCGCAAAGAATATTTCTTCGTTTTACGTGTAATTACAATAGTCACGTGTACGAATGCTCACCATCGAAGTCCACCGTGCCAGAGCCGTCGGTGTCAATTTCAGCGATCATGCCGTCCATTTGATCGGGTGTTATCTGATCATCCAGGGCGGCGAGAATCTCCCTGAGAGAGCTCGTTGGAATGTAGCCGTTGCCCTCCTTGTCGTAAAGCCTGAAAGCCTCTTTCAGCTCCTTCTGCAGGGCCTCGTCGTCCTCCTCTTGGAAGTGGCAAGCCACCCGATAGAACGAATCGAAATTTAATTTGCCGTTGCCTGAAAGCCCGACCCAGACCACGATTAAAAAAAAACAAAAAAAAAGAAAGAGAGAAAGGGGGAAGAGAGAAGGAGAGAAAAAACAAAAATTCATCTCTAGATACTGCTTAGATTCCGCCCTCTCTTTCTCGCGGCAATTCATTCGACGTAGTGTAAACAAGCTGGCCGCAACCTTCTTCCCGATTTCCCCGTTCCGCGGTCGCTTTTTGTCGGCCGGGTGGAAAAATATCCGAGACGATATACTTGGTAGCCTTCCAAACGCTCTTCGACCGAATAAATTTGAAATTTATATCGGCCATCGCGGGATATAATTCTCGTCGGTTGGACGTGGTTCGGGGACGTGTGTCTTCGGTGGTGGACGAGGGGGATGAAATTTTCGTTTTCGAACGCAGAATGCAACGGGGACCTTTTGTTACGGGGGTGGACAAACTTTCACTTCGTGCAGACTTCACGTAGCAGAGTTACGCGAAGTAGATCAGTCTTACAATATATTGGAAATTGTGAGATTTCTTTCGTTCTTCGAATTTTTCAGTACTCGAATGTTGTATGGGTTACAGAATGGAATTGGAGGAAATTCGTGAAATTATAGAACCCACGTGAAATATCTGAATGATCTTCGAAGTTATTTGAAAAGAAATTGGAAAAAGAAACGAATAATATAATATTCACCATTATTTTCCTTCAATTGTTACATACTAGAACAACAGAAGAAAAATTTCCTCGACGAATCTCTCTATTTAACTGCAAGTTGTGCTCTCCTTTGTTAAACTGATGTTCAAAAATTCATACGAAATTCTACTCGTAATGCCCAGAATTCTGTCCCTCGAAATTAGCGGCTGACCTCGCCCCTTTAAATTGACGTTGAAAAATTCATACGAATTTTATTCTATCACGTGAAATCTGCTTGCAACTTCACCTGAATTCTGTCGCTGAAAACTGGCGGTCGTCCGGACGACACGATGCCTTAACAGAGAATGGAAACGGGTACGGGCAGATATGTCCCGGCACGACGTGTGTGTCGATATCTGCATAATAATGCGTGTTGATAAAGCCAGGTCGCGGGGCGCAGTGTCAGCCAGCGGCGTTGTCTCGATTTCCGAGGCAATTCGACGGGCTTACGGTAATTTCTGGCATTCGGTTCGGTGTCACGGTTCGACGTCATGGTTAAGTGCTCCTCGTTCGAGCGTTGTAGAGGCGGACACGGTGGCTAGAGCAGTTTCGATCGCGGCTTTTCTTCGACAACGTCGATGCTTGCCCGACTTCCCTAATTCGACCTCGCATTCTGTCGGCACGAAATACAATTAACGCGCGACCGGTCAATTTTTGCAAATATTTGCCTTCTTCCTTTTTTTTTTTTTTTTTTTTTTGATGTTTTATTTGTTCGTTGTAAGAGTACACTCGTTAGTAATCGAAACTACTGGCAGGTGTTGGTACTTTTAAATCGTTGAGATTTAAATAATAAAAGCTCTCAGCTTTCAAAGAATTAAGCTGCTTAAGGTATTACCGGTCGTCAAGACCGAGGTTTTAATCATTAGTTTCATTTCATTTCATTATTAATCATTATTACGCGCAGGACTTAAAATACGAAGTGAAATTGAATACTCGAAATTACCATATTGTTGGACATTCTTTCGCATTGTTTCTCTCGCAAAAGGATGAAACTACGTTAAACAAAGTCTTCATTTGTCGAACTAAAAGTCGAGACAAATCCAGCCATCTAATCATTTTATTGACAAAAAAACGAAGTACTCAAATATTCCTTCAATTTCGTTTCTTCTGCAAGGAAAGAAAAGTACTTGAAAGAATTTTTAAGAGTCACTGTAAATAGTTGTTAGTGTCCGTAACTTTTTTAAAAACGAACAATGCCGATTTAACTACTTGGAACACCACGCTGTGAACTATCGAGTACTCCTTATGAAATATAGAGGGAAATTTACATAAACGCAGCGTCTAATCACAGAGGGCGTTTATACGAGTTTCGCGTTCTCGTTCTCACCTGACTTTACATCTATATAAAGACCAGGATGACCTGATACCAGAAACTAATAATTGTGAAATATTTAACAATTTTCTAATAACTTGTCTTTCCATAAGCATACTTATGAACGAGCGTATAACTCGTTCTCAAATGTCAGGATAGTAGGTACTTTTAAATTAGTACATAGAATCGAGCATGTAATAATTGTTGATGATCAAACGTAACAAATGTTTTAATTTGCAATGTTCGTGAAATACGTGAAACAAGTATTTTGCACGTGAATTATGACGAATGAAGATCGAAAAGTACAATATTGTAGGCGTGAGATGCTAAATACAATTTAAGAAACGAGATTTTCGAAATATATGAAAATGTTCAGACGGACGAACAATTATGTCGCTCTTCCTGATTTATGTGACAACGTACTGTATGTATTATTATGAATTTTACTGTCGACTATCTTTGAGAACGTATATAAGGTGAAAAATTATCGAAAATTGTCAATTTTTTTTGTGAAACTTTAAACTCTTATAACTTCATAAGAAAAAGTTTTAACAAATTCTAAGAAATTGTTATAAAAAGAAAATCTACTGCAAGAACTAAAGTAGATTTATTTATAAAAACAAAATTTCCAATATCTACAAAGACGTTTGAATTTGCAAAATTTTTTAGAATGCAAACGTGCAGTACCTTTGCACATCCATTTTTCAAATTATGTGGCGATAAAATGAGAAAAAAAAAGAACAAGAATTTGTTTCGAATCCGATTAATTACTTTACTAGCCAATCCATCGGAGAGCGTGAGAGTTAAGTTTCTCCTGGATACGAACGCGTGGGTGAGAATTCTTCGAGGAACGCACTATTCAGACTCTGAATCGCGATTTGTTCAACAGTGACTCGATGTGTAACGTGAAATATACGAAAATGTGGACTGGAGAAGTTCTCGACCCAATTCTTGTTCTACGGTGAGAAAGGAGCCTACGACGAAACTCCGTGGAAGGATATCTCCGGTAGAAATCCTGAAAAGGAGCGGCTCTTCTTTTTGAGAGAGAAACTAGTCAAAGAGAGTCTTAACGTCGACGTGATACGATATCCGATCGTTTCAATAAGCCTGCTGGCTCATGAAATAGGGGACGAATTATCTTTTCCCTCGACGTGTATCTGATCTAATTTCTAATTTCACTTCAACACTGCTAGAACCGTCAAAGTAATCAAAATGATCATCTCGGGTAGCGTTTTCGAGATTTCGAGATTTCGAAATTGCATTCAACAAAATGAAAGCGTGCACGTTATTCCTCACGATTTTCAAATTACTTTCATTACTCGTACTTTATTGCTTGAATTTAAATTCATAATTTCAGTCGTCGGGGTTGTACCGTTCGTCGAGTTCTAATTTTAATTTCAATCCAATGTGTAATTTCATTCACCAGATTGATCCGATCCAATTCATATCTGATTTAAATACAATTTAAATGTAATTCTAATCCCAGTTTGTGTCTGGCTGAATCTAGTGCCTAATTTCTTTTGATTATTACAGAAAACGCCGGGACGAAAATAGGAAGGCTAGGAACTATAGGCAGAGAGCTATTAAAATTGATTGGTAAAACTTAAACGCTGCGTGAAACGAACACCGACAGTCGCCGGGGCGACGTTGGGGAAAAGTTTCCAACGCGTTCGCGTTATTCAGCTTTCGTTACCTCTATACACGTGCTTCCCCGTGTCTCAGCCATTATATCATGAATTATTTGGCCCCGTTCGGTCGAACGGAGGCATCGATCCGGTCGCCGTGCAACCGACGTCGCGTTCCAAAAAATTTGCTATAAAACTCGCGAAAAGTTCAGTGGAATCGGAATTCCCGAACGCCGCCGTTCCCGTCACACTGCAGAATTTTCTGTCGCCGAGAATTTGCCCGTTAAATCGTAAATCGTGGCGTACGTACAGTTTCGCGGCCGTGAACTTTCATTAAACTTACATTAAATCTCCGATCGTTTCGAAAAAGGAAATTGGCGACATTTAAAACTGCTTGAATCTCGCAACGCGAGAAGCAATAGTACAGCGATGAGTCTGGGCTCGCTTTAAAGCCCGAAGCTTCCGTCTTCGCATTCCGAATCACACGAATGTACTATAAATTTCAACGTCCCTCGATGGACTTGAAGATCGAAGCTCTACAACGATCCCCTGAAACCTGCCGTGGAATTTCTTTTCGACAAATTATTGAACTTTGGACTTTGACAAAGTCTTCGAATTTCTGCAATTTTTGTCAATAACTTCGCGAAAGAGAAGAAAATCATACAGAAAACTATAGAGGATCGTTGCTTATGCAGAAATTCAAATGTCTCTGAAAATTCTTTTTCAGGGTAATTTTTACTCAGAGGTGGATGCTTCATAACGAGAAGCGGAAGCTTTAAAACGAGACCAACTCGATTGCTATACGATCTTTTTTACGAGGTTGTAACAGTCTGAGATATAAAGGAATTTTTTTTGTAGTTGGCACTACAGTTGTGATCTTTTTATTGTCTTCCTATTCGACTAGTGTTTCGACTAGTTTTTCAAAAAAATTGCCATAAAACTCGCGTGAAATCGGAATTTCTAAAGAATATTCCGTCGTCTTTCGGGATCTTATCCTAAAAATTGTTGTGTACCTTCCTCGTCTTCCTGTTTGAGTAGCACTTCAAGCTCGTGGTCGTCGAAAGTGTGCCCCAGGGTGTTGAGGATTGTCCTTACTTTTTCCTTCTCGATCCGGCCAGACTTGGTTGAATCGAACATGGAGAAGGCTCTCCTGAGCACTGTAAAACACAAACGGATCGCAATAAATCGCTTCTGTATCGCTAGTCGTTCATTCGTCCACATTATCTCGCAAACGATTCACGAAAACATTCCAACAATTACTACGTACGAAACATTTCGAATTCGTTTGAAATTCTGCCGATACACTCACGAGAATCATTTCTTACTACAATGACGATAAAATACCAAAATGTTTCTCTTACAAAATAAGAGAAACTTGTCCAGTACATCCACGAAGTTCCGCAAAAATCAACAAAAAAAAAAAAAAAAATTCAGAAGATCACTCTCGCATATTTCAGAAGATTTCAAACCCAAGCAAGCACGTTACATCCATTTATTCATCTTCATTTATTTACCCAGCGTGGCCGGCGTACGTACGCCGGTGTATTAAAATAACGAGGCCAAGTCAATCGGTGGTTTATTTCGCGATACAGATGCTCTCCGGAGTTGCGCAATCGGAAACCATGGCGTAGGCGGGAAATAAGAAAAAACGCCACGAGAGTGGTGGCGTTTTCTTTTTCTCTCTCTCTCTCTCTCTCTCTGTTTCTTGAGAAATCTCGCGTTACGCGTTCTTCAAATCGTCGCCGCGACAAATCGATTCGATTTTGGCAACGGCTGGCAATCCGGCCGGGCCACGTTCGCGCGACAAATCTTAACGAGCAACCGAGTGGAGAAACGGGCCCTTTGAAGTCGCGACGTGTAAAATACACGCGAGCCTGCGACCTAGATCTTCGACATTCTCGACCTCTTTTCTCGACCAAATAAAACCATACTTGTTGACGCGCAACGTCTGGCGACGCTGGTTACGCGAGCGGAATTCCGTTTTCGCTCCCCCCCTCCCCCTTTCCTTCTCGACTGCAAATCGACTTACTTTTCACCTGCTCGTCATCCTGAAACAGAAAGAAGAAGAAGCAGTTCCGATGGAGTTCGAGGATGCTCGAAACGAAGGACACTTTTGACCCCTTAGTAATGAGCTTAATTTTACAACAATTGAGAGGAGGATTTGACTCTTTGAAGATAAGAGGGTCGCGTATTCGCTGCAAAATCAAAATCCGTCACGCAAAGGACAATATTTTTTTCAAACCTTCGTGCCATTTGGAATTCAATGGAACCTTCAACTTTGAAATTTTATGCCTGGAGAATTTAATAAAGCAAAATTCTGTTTCTTTTCCCGCAGAATTTAGTCCGCCGTTTTAATCGACAGATTGCTTCTTCGAGTGGAAGAATTAACTGTTACTATCTAGAATCAATACGTAAAATTTCGGCAGTCAACGTTTGTATAGTCTGTATCATAAGAACGTGGACGCAATAAATAAATATTTCTCTGCATCGTTCGATCTCCATCGTTAGCGATTTTTTAGTTTAACAACGTTTACGTATATTTTTTTAGCACAGATGGAAACTCATCTTTAGAAATAATAGAACATTTTCACTAGAGAACAGAGAAAGGGGAAGCTTCGATAGACAATTTTATATTATTGTACTTGGTTAATTCAGAGTAACTGCAAACGATATACGAACGAAAACTTGCGAATTTTTACGAAATTCTATTTATTCTATTTTCAGATGTTCATCGAGTATTAAGAATCGTAATTACTGATTAACTGAAGTTATAAATTACGCTAGGATAATTTTCTCTGCCCAGAGGTGTGAAACGTTCGCCACGTGCGTGTCGCCGAGCTCTGTTCACTCGAGAAACCCGGGAAACCAAAGTGTTCAAACCGAATTTCGACAGAGTTCCTCGCTGGAGATTTAATTCTCCATCAATTACTTCCGTTATGGAAAATCGATCGGAGAATCGCTGGCGTTGCGCCAGACTGCACGATTTTCTGCCGTTTCGTCACTCACTCTCTCTCTCTCTCTCTCTCCCTCTCTCTTTCTCGATTAATGCAACGAAAAGCATTCGACGTGTATGTATAACAAACGTCACGCGACTTCTCGTTTCTCACTTGTTAATTGCAAATTGACTAACCATTTCCCAAGGCTTCGAGCAAGTTGAACGCACGCGTCGTGTTTCCTCGTTCTTCGCCACTAATGGCCTATCCGCGCTGGATATCTTTTATAAGCTCAGCCAGAACGCGTGGAAGGGGAGGCGAGGAATTCCTCTCATCCCTTCCTGCGAACTGTCGAAATTCCCACAGCTTCTCCCGCGGCGCGGACGGACGACGCCAATTCTCCCTGCTATAATACTGCGATTCGTTGTGTAAACGATTAACTAACGCCATTGAAGCCGTCGTTTCAAGGGCGCTTCGTGTGCGAGCAACCTGGACGATTCGCCCTTCGAATCTTCGATAATGACGAATGTAAAATCTGCGTCGTGAATAATTTTACTTTACCTTGTGAGAAGAAATTGACAATTCGTTTGGCAGTTTTTTTCTTTTCTCTTGCGAGAGAAAACCTAGAACGAGACCTGCGTTATGCAAATTTTTCTTTCTTCCGTGACAAAATTGGTAAATTTTCAATTTTGTTGGCGCGTGAGGAGCCTAAATGGTATGAGAAAAGATTTTAAATTTTATTACACCTACAAATGGTCAAATAATGATCCTTTTCTCTACAGAGGCAAGGATTTCTTTCCTATTGGCAATCTATAGTCGATAGTTATAGAAGGACGAGAGCAATGAAAATAGAAATAAAAATCGAAGACTCGCCATCTTCTCGTAATGACTAGAGTGTGAAACTCATATCAGAGATGATCGTTTCAAGTGCGAGGAAAACAGGTGAAAATTGCCAATGCAACAACGAACGCAGGGTCGTTTGAATTTCGAAAGATGGACCGTGTGCGAATGAATGAAACTTCGATGAACAATCTCAGAATCGACGGTTCTGAATATTAACGAAGGAACGAGGTGGTCAAACGCAGGTTCGTCGACCGTGTTCGCCCAATTACTCCGTAAGGTAGACACCGGTGTAAATATAGAGCGACTCAATTGGTATTGGACATTCCGAAAATATCGCCGGTTTATTCAAATAATAATTCAACGGAGAGATGGCACGCCACGCGTAGGTGGCACTGACAAGATAATTATAGCGTTTGCCGTCTACCGCGTTCTTACGAAAAGCACTATATATCAGTGGGAGGGCGTGCGCTTCGAGCCGAAAAAAACGCAGCAAGAATTCGCTGCACTTTGCTGCCGTTTGCCATGCTCCACGTGCGATAATTGTTACGTAATCGTTGCACGAAAACTGATTAATCTCTTTTTTTTTTTATTAATTTCAGTATAAGATTCAGTTCTTAAGAAACGAATAAAAATAATTTTTAAAAGTCGACGCAGGTAACGATGAAATTAAAGAACAGTGTTTGTAACAATGTTGTCATTATTCTGTTTGTGTTTTGTAATATATTATAGAGTTGATCGATATGGCTTCTGAAATCACGCGTACATACATTTGACGAATGTTCTTGGAATTTCATTCAATTACGTGCGTTGCATAGAATATTTCGAGATTCCATCAACATTTTGTTAATAGAGACACGATTGGAGCCAATCTGAGAATGTATTTAGGAGATGCAAGATACTTGTTAATTAACATACACGTTCACATTAAACGTATGATAAATATTATTAAAGTGGCCTTGTTTTACGAATACAATGGACAATTGATTAAACGATTTTATACGCTTGTTCTAAATATCTTGTAACTTCTATATGTATTTGTTTCATGTCACAGTCGTTGATAAAAACGTTGGAATATTTTACATAACGCGCGCGTGATGTGTTCGTAAAAAAAATTCCTGCGAGCGCTCGAATATTTTCGTGAGCAACTGTATGGACTTCCGCCGAGTGGAATTTTAATTATCTCCCGGTCGATGTAGTCGAACGTAGGTCGGCTACAATTTCGTTTATTGCCCAATTTCGTTCGATCGCACGGAGAAATTGTCTCCTTTCCTCTCGACAAGAGCGAGCCCGCGTGTTCGCCGCGGGATATTAAATTTCTTGGTAACCCGGTGAAAAAGAATCGACGATCGCGCCGGACCGATGGAATGGTAAGCGGTAGTATCATAGTCTCTGGAATGTTTTGAAATAGCAGCGCATCCCCACTTCTTCAGCCTCCGCGCCGCTGTGTTTCTCGGCCGCCTCCTCGCGGCCATGTTTGCGGTCCACGAAAATTTTATTGCTTCTCCCCTCGGGAACTTTTTGGCAGGCCTTGCCCAGCCATATAGAAAACAATCGTATAACAGTAAATTTCAATAATATCCGCGTGGCGCGATATACATCGGGCATCCCCTGCTTTCTATTGCACGTAATAAATTTTTTCTCGAAACCGAGTGTTTCGACGTTGGTAATCTCGGGCGATCGCGTCTTTGATTTATGGTTCACTCGTATTATTGCTGTTGTTCGTATATAATAATGTTAACGAGATAATTGCGGTGTATCGTATTAAAGTGAACGTCGTGGTTGCAAGAAACATAAATTTTACTTATACACGCGTGTTTGAAAATTAAATATCGTGCACATTTTACGTATCGTGATAAATTTCATTAACTGACTGGCCGATTGATTATTTTCTGTTTTGAAGGATATTACAAGTGAGTGTTAACATGAGAGAAAGTACGAAAACCAATACTGATACTCCAAGTAATTCTTCCTACTATTTTCCCTTAGTTCTAGTATTCTTCTCATAAATATTGTTCGATTGTTATCATCTACAAATTCCTTATGAGGTTCAAGTCCATGGTGGTCAATTTATCAATTAATGTCTTATTCAGAATTTTATTGACAATAATTCTACTTACGAAATAATAAGTCACAAGTGCCTCTCAACATCATTAAACCCAAGTTTAATTCCAGAAATCAAAAAATCCAGTCGCGAGAACGAACGAGACCAGCTTCACTGGCTCTTATCGTTTGCGATTTGCAGATTCGCCTGTCTGATAATTTCCTCCGAAGGTTTTTCGAAATTGCACATCGACGATCCATTTCCACCCCGTACGTGTTTACCGATCGTCGCTGGCTCGATCGTTACGCTGGCAATCTTTATTTCACGGACGTAAAACAAAGACAGTTTCCGATCGTCGAGACATCGCGATAAAACGAGTAACGCGTCAGTCGATTAATTCTCCGCGCGCTGGGAAAAATAGCAGGGGAAGAGAAGCGAGGCAAGAAGTTTGAAAGCTTCGAGACTCGTCGAGCGACTGAAATCTCGGAAATTACCATGGATCGTTCTGCTACAGCGTGTCATTAGCAGGGGAGCCTGAGAACAATAGAAGCGGGATGCACCTCGACCTCGAAACGTTGACTCGACGCTTACGCCGGATTTTTCGCCAGTAATTAAGGATATTGTTCGTCCTGCAAACCTTAGATTTCTATCTCGCCAAGGGAAAAGAGAGCGAATTTTTATTTCAGAGGTGGACGCTTCATTTTTTCCAAAGGTCTCGTTTCTCGTTAGCGCCACGCTCGCGTTTCCTTTTTTCTACCCTTTTTTTCTCTCTCTTCTATATCTCTCTTGGTTACTCTCTTGGTTGAACGTATTGGAAAATCCTTCTTCTATTTTTTTTTTTTCTTTTTTGGATTGAAACGTTTCGAAATAGAGATTTGTTCGCAGATTAAACGATTAATTGCAGAACGTGGACAGAAGGTTGGGATAACTCTACCGATGGGTGGGGAGAATGTCATCGGAAGTTCTTTTCGAGTGAAATGATTAACACGGTGATTTTTAATACTATACAATGGAAAGTTTTTACTGTACAGTTCATCTAAAACGTATAATTTTGAAGCAGTGTGGATTAAAATCGACGGAGTTGATTTTATAAATCAAGTATTGTCCGGCTCGCGCTAAAGTTGATATTGGAAAAATAAAATAATATTTTGTACGGCAAAGTAAACAACTGCGATAAAATATGTATTCAGTTTTATTATTCACGATACACACTGAATATGAAGTGCATATGAAACGTCCATTAGTTACATGTAAATCAGTAATTCGCATTAAAGTTTAATTTCTAAAACCTTTAAAGTTTCATATCTCGTTCTCCATTTTGTCGGAGGCTTCAATTAAATATTAAATAACAGTTTGATGATTTATTAATATTATATCATACCTTTCATTGCTCATTATCGTCTCGCAGAAAGCTCCAAATTTCAAATTTAAAAAGAATTGTAAGAAAATCACCGATTCAAGGCAATTTTTAATTAAATAACTGTAAAAAGCCGTGTGAATCACATTTGTCTCTAAACTGAGACCCTCCTTCGAATCTAGTATCGCTTCTCGATCAATAATTCGAGAAACTCTCTGCAACCTGACACACAATCTAACTTTGACGGATATGCAGATTTCAGCGATCGAACTCTATCTGGGGGAGAAAAAAAATATTTTTTCTATACGGGCTAGTAGACTTGATCGCAATAGATAGATAAGGAAATGGAAAGATAACTTTGTGAACAAAAGAGATTCGTAAACGGTAATGGCCCAGTTTCGCTTTTGGCTGTAATGACTGAGCTACGCTACGGTAAACAACATTATTTTGCAATTCCTAATGCCCACTTTGTCAACATTCTGGCGGGACTTGTAAAACTTTCTCCGTGAGTAAACGGCAATCGTTAACGACCTCCTTCAAGAACGTTCCAGTCCAGACTCGGAGCCCTTGCGAATTTTCATTCTCCTATTAGAGAGAGATTGTTGCGCGTGAAACGGACGATCTAAAAGACACGTGAAAATTATTCGGAATTTAGTGACTGAGACCGTTGTTAAATGCTCGTCGGACAAAGAGCTTGCGATAAAAAAACTTTTATTGAAGGAAGTCGAACAAAATGTGATTGATATCTTGTTCACTGATATAAATCCATGCATTCTCTCTAAAAAGAAGAAAAAGCTATACATTACGAAAATGAAATTCCAACGATACACTTGAAATATATTAAATGTTCAGCCGAATTTAGTCGAATCAGGAACTAGAAACAGATTCGCATAATGAAAAATGGTTACACGTTTTAACAGATGAATAACGTCGAACGAAATGCAAGTGTGTTTATTGACAAACGTGAGAAACGTTGTTAATATATTTTAGAAACGATTTAACCCTTTGCGCTGTAACTATTTTCCTAGTTTGTTCTCGAACTCTGATTCAATTTTTGAGCTAATCTGTTTTAGCGACTGCATGAAGCGTCGCGTCAGAGGTGGACTCCAGAGTTCTAAAAAAAGATAGTTTTATCCAGAGACCGGAGGTGACCTCACGTTGCAAAGGGTTAATCATGAACGACGAATTAATTAAAATTCCAACAAACTAAACTAATTAAAGCGGACGCTTCTTTTTCTATTTTAAATATTTGAAGACTTCGCGCGTATACTGTCGTCGAGAGCGCGGCAACGAGGGAATTTTCACATCTCGCAGAACATTCTCGCAATTGTTCTCGATTGCAGTCCGGTGTTGAAAATCGATGTGAGAGTTGTTCACACGTCCGAGCAATTAAACTCGCCGGAGAGAAATTAGATAAACGCGAGGAGGCGAAATTTCCCTGAATTGCGAAGCTTGCAAGCCGAGGGAAAAAAGAAGGAAGAGAAGCTTTCAACATGACTTCGTTCCGGCTGCTAATTTCATTCGCGTCCAATAAAGAGAGAGAGAGAGAGAGAGAGAGAGAGAGAGAGAGAGAGAGAGAAAGAAAAACAATTCGAACGATGCTGGAAATTTCATTGATTCATTTACCTGGCAAGGAAAGCGCGACAGACCGTATATACATATATATATATATATATTCTTTTTTTCCCTTATCGATCACGAACGAATCTAACGGCTATGTTTTTCCTTTTTATTTTCGATGACAGGCTCGCAACAAACCGGCAGATGGAGTAGGCCACGTGAATCAGAAGGGCTCGACAGGTCAGAAAGCGCCGCTGACTGCCGGACAGAAGGTGCCGCCTGGCGCCAAAGGTGCAGCGAAACCAGCTCAGAAACCCAGTGCTCAGAAGGGACAGGTGAAGGTCACGCCTAAAGCCGCTTCCGTCAAGACTGGCAAGAACAAGAAGAAGGGACAGAGGCAGCAGTACGATCTCATCGTCACCATCAATTTGGTGAGTAAGAGTAATTCCCTGTCGTTTCATTTCTCGACGAATTTCTTTAAGTTCCAGAACGTCGAGCTTCACCTACAATGGTGATTTCTCAGTGAAAAGAAACCTTGTACGTACGACTGTAATATCTTTTTGACGAATTGAACATTAACAAGAAGTTAATTCTTTTTGACGAATTGAACATTAACAAGAGAACAAGAATAATTTCGCTGAAATTATTTACTTTGATCGTTTGTATTTCTTTAAAAAAAAAAAAAATTTAGCGAGATCTTCTACCTCTAAGTACAATCTTTCTTTAATTTCTCATGAACTTTCCTCGTCCAATAAAAAATTAAATATTGATCGATTATTATAAGAAGCATTATACTCTGGATATTATTTATATTTTTTCATATTACGTGTATTATAGCATATCCATATCAGTACATTTTCACTTTCAAATTCGGTTAAATTAATTATACTTGTAGACAACAATTAATTTTGTTGTTTTAATTAATTTACTTATATCTGTTTAAATAATTATTTCTGTTATTAAAATAAGAAAGTTTTTAACGCTACGTACAGACAGGCATAGTCAGGCCATTCAAATGATATATTTCCACAAATAACTTTACATTAAAATAGTTATCAAACAATTTAACGGTTCCTAATAGAATTAAGCACACACTGCAGTAGAAACAGACAGTCGCCCATCAGACGCGTCTCTGACCTATACTTCTTCATTAAATGATAGCACGAGTCGATAGATGCCTTTATTTTATATTTAAACAATCGTTTAAATAAACGTCAACTTAAATAACATTCAATATTGTACACAATTAACGCGTCATGCTGCAGTAGAAACGAACACTCGTGATCAGCGCGCTCTACTCTGATGCCGACAAACCGCGGATAAACGTGTCTCTAATTTAGATCATCCTTTTTTTCACTGAACAATAACATGACTCGATACGTAGCTTTGTATTTGAACAGTCATTTAAATAAAAATAAAGCTAAATAACATCAATACTGCGCACGATTAGATACATATATACCAGAGTAGAAACGTACAGTCGTGATCAGACGCGCCACGCTCTATTCTAATACCGACTAAACCGCGGACAGTAGAAACGGACAGTCGCTTGGCAGACTCGTGTCTCTCGTCTAGACCATCCTTCAGATGGTAGCACGGGTCGAACAATGAGGACGTTACGAGAGCGTACATCTTTATTACGTTATGCCGCAAGTCGTTACATCTCAATCGTCGTTTTATTTATAATCGGATAGAATCGAAGGAGAGGCAGCTCGATCATTCGCGACGCGGGCGCGTGTCGTAAGCGAAGGTTAATTCGCGTGACGCAAGAGCGGCGATCTGTGTTTTCCATTATCTAAATTGCGTTCGTGTATATTGTTGTTTTTCAAACGTTGGGCGCGTTTTGCACGAAATTAAGCTCTGTAAAAATAACCGCGTGGTTGCGGTTGCATTTGAGGAAAATTCACACGTGGCACACGCGACGAAGCAGGTCAGGGAGTCCGTGGTTTTTCGTCGCGACGCTCCAGAAATAGTTGCAGACGCTTTTATCATTTCTCTCCTTTCTCTCTTCTTTCTCTCTCTCTCTCTCTCTCTCTCTCTTTCTGAAGCAACTAATAATTTCATTGCTACTTTTATTATTAATCCTCGTCCGTCCTTTGTTTTTCCAACTTGATTTGTCCCTTGATATGAAATTGATACAGTGAGGAAAATATCTACAATGAAGACACATTTGCAAGTTCTTTTATTGATTTCTAAAAATTTCTACGTTCGATGACGTGTCAAATTCATACGAATCTCACTCTCACGTGTAAGCCATGATTTTCGTATCGCGATTTCAGTTTCTTTAGTTTCGTCTAACGTTGTGAATGTTGAACTACAGGTTTCTATACACATCTTTGAAAAGATGGTGCTTTGAATAGATAACTGTGGTTTAATTAGGACACGTGACTTCTACGGACTTGAAAACGAATTTTCAATTCTGACATAGCAAACACATGTTCTATATTTCAAGCATACAATATAAATATCGAAAATATTGGTTGCATCTTATACATAATATACTAGAATGTGTACATTACGACATTTTGCAAGATCAAATGTATCAAATTGACAAAAGGGACGAAATCGTTAAAGAAAGTTATTTATCATTGAAGAAAAGAAATATAGTTAATGAACGACAATATGTGACAATATTTCGAGTTCAAGAAACTTGACTCTCATTGCCACATGAGGCACAGTGTCGACTCGGTTGTGCAAGAGCTAGTTCGTCCAAAGTTAGAATATTCGCGACAGTGGTCATAATTACAGTTGATGTTCGTTTAAATCATGTGCGTTCATTCGGAACATTAGCGTACCTTGCTATTGCCAATCAGAAGTACTAGAGATTCTTCTAGTTGAGCAGCTGTTGAGTGAATAGGTGGCGAATAAAGGTGGTTCTGTTCCTTCGAACCACGGACAGTAGATTCTACCCTATCTTCGACTGCAATACAATTATTTGAAAAACTTTATGTGAACTCATCAGAAAAATGATTTGTATAATTTATAATTTATCATAAATATTATTATTATTAAATATTATAATATATGAAAATATTATAATTTATTATAAATATTGTTATTAATTATAATTTATAATTTATACATAATTTATACGTTGGAGCTTGTGCAATATGCTGTAGGTCGAATTTGAATACAACTGTATTCAAATACAACTAATTTGAATACAGTTTGAATATTAAAATAACTTGAATATTCCAAATTTATGTATAATTGAAAGAAAAGGAAACTCGCGGCGAAGGAAAATTTATTGCAACGTGTTATTTCTTGACAATGAAATTTTACTATCTTGGAGGTTAACACGTAGATTAATATTTATGTAACTTCAAAATGCTGTAAATTTGGATCAAATTTGCTTTATTTTTAATAACTTTTAGTGCACGTAGATAGTATATCTAACACGAGTTTTCTTTTCGACCATCGAAATTAATTTTACAGTTTTTTGAAAGTGAACGATTCTTTTCGTTGTCTTGTTTATTTATTCAATCACGTTTGAGAATATTGTATGATATTCATTGCCCAATGTTCATTCATTCTGCCCTTTAGCTATGATTTTTCATTAATAACCGTTCAACCGATTGATTTGAACACTATCTAAAATTCCGTTCGATTGAGCTTGTATCAAGTTCCACTCGAACCGCGTTTTTCGACGTAGCGTCGTCATTTGGCAAAGTGAGCCACTCGCCGTTAACGAGACACGACGGAAGAGAAAGAGAGACGGAGAGACGAGGTAAATAAGGAGAAGACTGCCAACCAATGGTCGGGGACCGCTGACAAGTTAAAAACAGCCGAAGGTTACTCAAAAACCTAACGCGAATAATGCGACCGTAGAAAGTCGCGAGTGTCAGTTTCGTAGCTCGTCGCCGCGGACGAACTGTTGAGATCGCCGTCCTACGGACTTCCCCTTCCCCTTCGGCTGATTTATCGCCCGTAGTATGATTTAACGCCGGTATATTTCAAAAGTAGTCCCGGCCGCTACCGTGAATTTACGTTCGCGTGAATCGCGCGTGACATCGACGCTCGAGTAGAGTGGGAGAGTCAGAATGAACTCGAGGCGAGACGAAGGACCCGCCACCGTCGCCGACGAAACGACGTGACGTTACACCGCTCGGCCAGTCCATAAATATTATTTGTGTCCGGGCGTGTGTGATCTCGCCGGTTCGATTGACGAACGCGCGAGAGTCGCGGAGAGACGCGAGCCGCGAACGTGAGACGAGAGAAGTATTTATTCGCGCGACGAGAAGAAGGAGGCAGAGAAAGAGAGAGAAAAAAAAGAAAGGAAAGAAGGAGACGAGCTTGGAATTAAAAGGCTCGGGTGAAATTAAAGAGAAATAAGCGACGAAGTTTCTGAAGAGGCGAAACATCGCTCATGGGCCAACTCGCCGGGGACAAATGTAAATTTAAAAGGTGCCTTGTACAGAGAGCCAGGCTGCAGTCGTGTTAATCAGTAGAATTAGTGCGCGCTCGGTCGTCCCCGGCATGACGGACACGGAGAAAAAGTACACCAGCGCCTATGGAAGGCTGCGAAGATTGACGAGCACTATAGACGGCCAGATCCGACAGATCAGTGTGAGTAAAGGGCAGTCGGAATATGCAGAGATACGATTTTTAATTTCTGGATTTGTTTTGTCTGGATTTCAATGTTGCCCTTAAAAGCGATATTAATATTTTTGAGTATGTTTTCTTTTTTTTTTTTTTTTTAGACAGTTTTCCGTCTGGTGACATTGGGAAATTTGTAAAAGAATTCTGAATGTTGGAATATTCTTAAACTTAGTTGACTTCTGTTGGATAATCGTAGCATTTTGATTGCCTGTACGAGGGTTAATATGAAATTGACACAAGAAATAATGGACACTAGTAGCAATTGATCTTTCGGGAAGTCAAACTGATCCCGACTTCATTACATAAATGCACAATTAACTTTCGATTTTCAAGGAAGAAATAACTTACTATCACAAATTCACATAATACGAGGTTCTGAATTTATGGAATACTTTTCTCTATTTTTTCAAATTACATCAGTGTAGCTTCTAAGAGTTCACACTTTGCTTAAATTTGACAAGATTAATTTCTCGACAATCTATTCCAACTAAACTGTAGATATTTCTATAAAATATTCTACTTTTGCAAATGTAATGAACAAAATGTAAATTGAAATTAATTTTAATCTTTGAGTATCTCACGTATTTTTGCCTATTGCGAGCTGAAAAAAAGTTTAAAAAATAGATGATAAAAAATATTTACATATGTGGGATAGGCAGTTTTGGGAAAGAGCCCAAGACTTTTCTTGGTGCTCGACTGCAGATGTCCCGAGTCGTATAGCGTAAACAATAGAGAAAGTTGGGCCAGCCCTTCAGGCCTAACGTCTAAGACTAAGAGTATGGATGCGTTTGCGTGTATGTATGTATCTGTGTACGAGTGATGAATTTTGTGCAGAAGAAAGAGAGTGAGTATCGAGAAGTCAGGGAGTGAGCATCGAGAAATCAGAGAGCGAGAAGTCGAGACGTAAAAGAGAACAGAGTGAGAGTTGCGAGAAAGAGAACAGAGTGTATCGAGAGTTGCGAGAATTAAGAACTCAGTATACATCGTTATTCATTATTTGATATTAATGAACCAGTCTTATTTATTCAATTCCAAATAAACAACAATCATTTCATAAAATTCCTATAAATTGGAATCTAGTCCGGGATACCTAAAATTGGTGACTCAGCCGAGATTCCTACACATATACATATGTTTACCAAAGAAAATTACTATCACCGATACCACAAAGAACACCAACATATTTACCAAATCGTCAACATTCATAATTTCCTTCACATCGAATTCCCATCCCATCAGTTTCTCGTCTTCCGACGCGTCGCAGTTACGGCGCCAGTGCAAATTCGCATCTAGCGAACCGGCATTAGCCGCGTGTTCGACTCGCCGGCATAGAAATTCAAAGGGATCGGGTAAATATATATAAATGCAGACACGTACACTCGTAAAACTCAGCCGACTTTCGGGCTGAGTTTATGCGAGCCGGTCCTCGCGACTGCTGGAAAAGGACGTGACCCAGTTGAATACCAACTCTATCCACTCTCGTAGAGGAGCTGCGAAGCATCGGGGCGAGAGCTTTCGACTGTGAGGCACGTCCGTTTCGACCGACTCCGCTGTCTCTTTCCCACAGGTGCTTACGATTACACCCGTGCGATATCCATAGACGTCGTCGAAATCGTTTCTCGAATACCGGATCGTAGGGTATGAACCCTCCGGTTCGTCTTGGAATTCTCGATTAATGCAAAAACCAAGCGATCGCGCGCAAGCTCGCGAGAGCATTCGAACGGAAGAGTCGCGGAAGAGTTCTCACGTGTTACACTGAACGTTTGGAAATCGAGACGATCGATATAATTGGTATTGAAAAATTTCTATTTGAAACCAGAAAATCGGAAAATGTACGTAGAAAATACAAGGTATTGTTTTTTTTTTTTACAAGAGAGGAATGGACAACTCACGCGTGCAATAAAACGAATATGGTTCTATTAAATAGGGTAATTGAACGTTTAAATATTTTTGGGATTTCTACGAAATATATACTTTAATATGCATTAAATATCCAATAATTTTTATACATATTCATAGATTCGTTTGAAACCTGGCCAATATAATCTCGCGAATTTTTACCCATTCATAGAAATATTTAATGCAGTAATAAATTCCAAATTTGTTTCATTTACCAAACATAATAATTAATATACTGTTTCATGTATATTCTAGAATCGATCTCTGAATTCTAGTGATTTTCAGACAGCCTCGACTCCCCTAAAATAAATAGAAAATATCTAAATAATTGAACAGTGTAACTTCGAGTGAACAAAGACGCTAATTCCTCTGCGCCATATTCATCGAATCTATAGATCGTCGAAGATTGTATCCTTATAAAATTTGTACTTCAACTCACGAGTGTAGTACCGAAGGAGAAAGCTGAACCGCAGCTCGAGAAGTATAACGCGAATAGTTGCGGAGATGAATATTTTCAACGCAATTGCTACGTGCCTGGATATATAATCGCTTTACGGTGTGCCCGAGACAACAAATCCCCCGACGACTGTGGTCGCTACGATCGTCTTAGAAATAGTTTCCTCGAACCGAGCGCTAATGAAGCTCGCTATAAGCAGTACGGGTTAGTTAAGCTCGGTCGTGAGTTAGGTATCGAGTGATCTATAGCTACGCCCACACCGCGGCGGTGTGGCAATTTTCACTGAAATAAACGGTTGTTTATTCGAGATATCCCATGTACAATTGCTCTCAGCGAAAGTATTCGAACGTTTATAGAATCTCGGCGCGTTGATTACCCGTTGATTTTAAGCGAAGGATTTAAAGAAAATTGTTTCAAATTAGTAAATATCATAGAGAGCTGTAGTTTATGTTTTTCCATATTATGTGCATTTTGTGGAAATTTTGCACTTCGAAATTTTCTAGTCGAAGTTATCTAGTAAAGGATCGAGATTCCTGAAAGAGAAAAAAAAATTTGGAAACAAGCTTAAAGCCCACGCTTTCAACTATATCGAAAGGTTGCAGATTTAGAACCATCATTCGAGCAATTCCTCCTGTTATATAATTCGGTTTAACAACCTTTCGCGCATCATTTTGTACGTACGACAAATTTTATATCGATTCAATTTCTTTCTAGTACATGTACTTATGTTTGGATGTATATGGCGTAATAAACCAGTAGTATTTGCATACTTAGTTTTAAATTCATGGCAACAATGTGTGCATTCCTTTGTATCATCTTTTTCTTGAAAATGTCAATATACAGAGCTTCTTTTTACCTTCTTCCTTTGCACGATATCTTCTGCACTGCTTCCTGCTACCACAACTTCACTCCCACTATCACTCGACATTCTTTTTAAAGATTTTCAATCTCTGTTAAATTCACACAGATTTTGAAATATACGTCTGAACTTCCCGAATTTCTCAGCGAGACTGCTCTACAGCGTACATAATATCCAAGTACTAAGCACGCAGTCACACGTTTGTATACATCAGGTCACACGATTCTTAGAATCCGTGTTTCCAATAACTTCACTGGCAGAACAAATTGAATTACTGTGTATTTACATATTTTGTAGACTGCTATACAGCATTGTAGAGTAGTTGGAGAAACGGTAGCCGGGTAATCTCGAAATTTTCGGGACTCGAACCCGACTCGACCTCTTCCCGATTCGTCCCGACCATCGGGTTCCCGATATTTTCGGGTTCTCGCCTAGTCACACCTTGTAACGAGATACCACTATCAGAATTACACGTACAGGCCAAGTTTGATAGAAATTTAACAGTATTTGTATGTACAAGTAGAAATTACAAGATATTTAATACGACGATTATCATGTACATTTCACGCTCGCAAAAATATTTAAACGACAAATTATCCATTATATTAACGAGCTTTTGTATTGATTTTATTAAATCTATATTTAAATAAATATCTTGTTATTTCCATATACATCTGGAATTTTACCGATATCGTCACGATATCTCTTATCAGATTTTTTTAGATTAGATTTCTCAAATTTATATTTCCAAGAGTTTTACCTTGGATGAAGAATTATTTCACCAAATACTCCGGATATTTTTTCATATTAGTATCATTATTGTAGGAATCTCGACTTGAGATCTCAAGTCATAGGAATTTTATGAAATGGTTGTTTAATGTTGAATAAAGAAAATTCGTTGAATATTAATTATAAATGAAAAAACTCTCTTTTCTCTCTCGCGCAACTCTCAGCTCACTCTGCTTTATTTCACGTCTCGACACTCACTCTTTGATTTCTCGACACTCACTCTTTGATTTCTCGACACTCACTCTTTGATTTCTCGACACTCACTGCTTTCTTCATCCTGCACAAAACTCACACGCACATGCACACAAACGCATCCATATCCTTAGTGTCAGACATTAGGCCTGGAGTGCTAGCCATAAACAATCTCAAGACCCAGGCCTAACTTTCTCTATTGTTTATGCTACACCACTCGAAACATGCGCAGTCGAACACTGGAGAGAGTTCTGGGCCCTTTCCCAGAACTACCTATCGCACATTATTGTTTTGTCTTTATTATTTAATAAAGTTGCTTCGTGATCTAGTAATCGGTGACTCTTTTCCCGCGTCATTGAAGGAACGTTAAAAGACAAGTGGCCAAAAGTCTGAATGGATAACTTTCTCGCCATCTTCCTCGTTGCGAGTCTTATCGACTAAAGAATCAAATCGACTATCTGTCAGATTAAAAAGAAACATTCGACGTTCCATTTGCGTTGCGGATTTCGTTAATCTCGCTTTGACGGATTTTATTTTCAGTTGGACAAGAATTTCGATCTAAACGAGCATTCCTCGTCGCTCGACGATTTTTCACTGAATTGAAAAATTGAACGAACGTTTTCACGAGAGTGCTCTTGAAGTAACTGAATTGACTGAAACTACTTCATTAAAATGTGCGAACTCGAGTGATGAAAGAACGAATAGGTACGATGAATAAATGTATAACGAAACAAATGTACAGATTCGACGAATGTAAAAATCAAATTGTTTAATGGGAAACTGTTTAATTCTTCTGAAAAAGAAACATTATTGCTGTCTTTATGATTGAACAAAATAGAACGTAAAGGAGACAATTCAAAGAAATATTCCTCTTAACCGCTAATGAAAACAGAAGCTTAACTTGAATAAAAAAGAAGAAATATAAAGATTATAGAAATATTCTAGTTTCTTCTAAAAAAAAAAACTTACTACAATCGCTAATAATAATTCTCTATAATTGAATAAAATGCAACGTGAGGGAGACGACTCGAAGAAACGTTCTCTTAACTACTATTAATAAAGAGAAAACTTGAATAAAAGAGAAATGTTCAAGAAAGATTCAATGAATGTAAAAATCAACGTAACCTTCCAACGTAATCTTCTGAGAACTTTTTTTACACTCACTAGCCGAATTTTCTCTAACCGAATAAAATACAACGCGTAGGAAACACAGGTTCTCCTGACCATCGATCGAACTATTAGTCTCTGTCAATGTGTATTTAGGACCATAAACGGTCTTACATCGGCGAATTCGTTCACAGTGGAATGAACGTGCGAACATTGATAGCGGTCCGCGGAATTGCTGTTAAGTCAATGTTCCCCTAATCGTGTTAGCGGCACATGTGTTCCTTTAATCCATTAATGTCTATTAATGCTGATTTAACATTAGTCGGGCACAGTCGCCTGTAGAAGGTGGATAAGCCGACGTGGCGTTATCGCGGGTCAAGCCATTCGCGAGAGTTGGGACAGCAATGTTAATTGTGCGAATTATGCGTACCCGCATCAACGTCTATCAACGTTGATCAAACGTTCGATGAAAGGCGGACAGAGGTTCATTGATTAACTTGAGTACTATGGACAAGGGTCTCTGTGTTTCTTGGGCGAGCCAACGAGTTGAGTTTTGATTAGTGTCACGGTTAGTACGATAGGTATAGCAAATGTTTGCTGGTACAATAATCTGTTTGTGATATATGTCAGAAAACAAAAATAACAAAATTGAAGCTGATGGTTTATTAATTTCTAAATTAGGAAGAAAGGAAAACTGAACGGATCCAAATTCGGCGATGACAAAGGAATATCTTACCCTCAAAACTTATGTGCGCTCGTATGCACTTTACACACTCACACACTCACACACACACACACACTCACACACACACAATTGCATGCTTATATTTTAGGTCTCAGTTTAGTAATAAAGTATTGAAGAGTCTCAAACTGAATTAGAAATAATAATATATAATTAGAAATAAAATACGATGAAATGAAGAAACAATTTCGATAAGTTTAATTAAAAATTAATCGAACGGGCCACTCTGTAAATCGCTTTTGTCGAGTCGCGAAAGGATTGATCAGTCGGTAATTACCAAATTTCGTCAAATTAATGAGATTTCGGTCGAAATTGGCACCGTTCTGCAAACGAGGTCACCGGTGCGCATTAAGTTTTGATGCGACGCCACCGTGACGTTTAAAACAGAATAATGTTTCAATTAACGCTAGACCTATCGGAATGATGAAAATGGCCAATTTGTAATTTCACAAGTTTCAGGAAGGTCTGATGTACAAATAAAAGCTCGTGTTGCAAACTTTTTTCTTTCTTCGTATTTTTTTCTATCCACCAATCTATCCTTTTCTATCCTTTGATGGAAGTTTCACACTTCAATCGTGTCGATAGTTCTAGCGTTAACACCAATCCAACTTGTCTTACGTCTTTCTCTTTTTTTTTCAGTCTGAATATGGGCTCACGGAGGATCAAGTGGCCGGTAAGTGGATCTCGAAAATCAAGCTCACCATTTACACGCTCACCGTTTCGTGTAATAAAACAATTTTAACGATCCGTTCTCCCCGGAACAACAGACGGGAACGCGTCAGACATTTCCTCGTTCGCTCAACACTGCGCTTCGAAAAGTTTCTGACTGAGAATTCAAGTGTCTACGAACGTACGTTAACGAGTTGGAACGAACTTTTTCGCGACACGTGGCAACGCGCTTGTCAGGTACTTGACAGGATGATTTTTGTGACACGAAAACGTTACGTCACGAACTGTTTCCTCCCGTGACGTGTAAAATAATTTCTGCTCCTCGAATATTTTTAATTTTGTTCGTGTTTGTTCATTAATCTCTGCTGAAGGTATTGTCTCCGTTCGTATATTCATTTAATGTATTTATTTGCTTCGTAATCATAATTATTTATAAAATATATATGAGTATATAGACACGTTTTTTAAATATCTTTGTCTTGAAAATATTTTCTTTTCATTTTTATAGCCCAGTTGTACAAGTACTTTTGTCTCCTTTCGTATTTTAATCAAATTGAGATGAATTAAATTCAGAAACCTTCACAGAATTTTCATTCATCTTCTTCAGTTACTCCACTCTTACTCAATTAAAACTGTCCATTTCGACAACATCCATCAATTGGATTTGTTCATTTCAACCACGATCAGAATTATATTAAAAAATTCTACTTGAAGTACAGTTACTCAAAGTATCCTACTACTTACAGAAACTCTTATTTCGTGGGTCGTTTTATTTATTATGACACGCGTCATTTTGAAATTCTGTCACTGTAATAACACACGACTGTCACGGTCAGATTAATGTACGTTGAAGCAAATCTAAAAATATTCAATTTACAATAGCCATTTAATACAAATTCACGCATGTATTTACGATCGCGCAAATCTGTTCAAGTATTCTCATAACTAAAATATTAGCAAGGCACAATCGTGCAATTTGCGAAAGTAACTTTACGTAAGTGACATGTCCTGTCACTTCGCGCTGCTACACGTATGTACGTACGTGTTGCACGAAGTATCGTGTGTTCCGGCCTGACGTGACTGCGATCATCGGCCATGCGAAGTTGATTCCTTCAACGAGCAGGAAGCTTTTCGAAGTTTTTTCTCGCGATGGCACGCGAACGAGAATATGTACGTACATGTGTCTGTAATCGAGCCGGGGAAACGGCCGGTAAGGTGAAATTGCCCACTCGTTTATGCACATTAATACATCGTCCGGTGTTTACGTGGTGATAAACGCAAAGTGACTGCAGACCGATCTATGCGGCAAACGATAAGATCGGAACGACTTTGTCTACTTTAGTCTCTTTATTCGCCCGCTATGCGCAACTGTTGTATAATCCGTCGCCACTTTTATACCGGATCCCTAAATTTCTCTCCCCTCGCGTGACTTATCGCGTCGTTAAGAGAGCAGTTGTACTTTCTGATCGACAATTTACCAATCTCATCGTGGCCTTTCTAACGCTTCGTTCTTTTGGTACGATTGGCAAAGAGGCGATTCTACGTGGAACCATGAGTCGAAGGTGAGGAGTAAAACACCGTCGTGCCAGTTCCTTTCATTATTCATCTTCGAAGCAATTGACAATTGACAATACATAATTGCGTAATTAATGATTGCACACGATAATTTGTTAGACCCAATTTTCGTGGAAAGGGCTCGAGTAGAAAACTCTTATTCTCCAATTTCGTTTTATTTTTATGTATAGAAATATCTCCTGTCAGGATACTTGATACTTTTGTATATTTTTATAGAATTACCTTTTTGTTAATTACACTCTGTTCGACCATACTTATTTCTCCTGGAGACCTTCGTTCCACCATGGAATTTCACACATTTTTTAAAGATTAACTCGAACGCTACTAAACGAAACGAAAAAGAAGAAACACCATCTAAACAGAGCCATCGAGGCATTGATCGATAATACGCATCAATATCCGCGAGAATCGAGAACACTTGTTCAAATCCGCTTGTTGTCCGACAAGCAGGAAGGAAACAACGTTGGGTCTCTCTCAGCTTTCATCTCTCCTTGTCGAAGTTTTCTGATTTTTCAACTTTCGCCAAGGGAATCCGAAACCTTCGATCCAACCGGGGCTGTTGTCATTTTTATGATGGAAAGGCTGTATGTGTGTAAGGGGCGGTTCTCTTGATGAATGAATGCCGGAAAGGAACGGGACAGTAAATAGAAAGTAGAGAAAGTCTCGGATGAAAGGTAGACGATGAACAATGCCGATGGATGCATTGTCTCGTACAGACGTGCTGACTAATCGGACGAGACTGCTTTAATGAACGCACGGTCTCGTAAACTACTCTCTACCGTGATTCTCCCTGTCGAGTGTGCGATTTTTGCTACACAGTGCATGCTCTCGAACATTCTGGAAATTTATTAACGATGCACCTCTCACAAGAAGCTGGCCGTTTGCCCGACTTCACATAGTTTTCCACGACTTGTACACTTCTGCGTGCAGTTCTGCTCTCAAGAGTTTGCTTTATTACGCACATGTTCTTAACATTAGAACCACCAAACTGGTCAAAATTTTATAACTTTTGTTGGATATTTTACAGACACGGAGCAATAGCGTATTTTTAGAGATTCAAGTGATTTTTTTGTAAAATATATAAACGAAAATTCCAATGTTTCGATCTGTTTTTACTTGAAAGCTCCTTCTTTTATCATTATCTTTATTTGCTTCTTATTTTATTATTTCACATACTTTAGTCATTTCAGTGTTTTATTAATTAATTTTTTTATTTTAATAATATTTGAATGTTCAGTTGTACTCATTGTAGACAGTCAGATTTTTAAGCTGCGTGTGCACTTTAGAATAGAAACAATGCGTCAAGCACTCGTTCAATTGCAAAACCAAAAAGTCACAGTTTTACGTCATTTGTGTCATTTATATATCGTGTCGTTTAATTTCTCTGGTTTTGCGAGACAGTCTCAAAAAGTTTCAAGACTTTTGAGCGAGGGTGTACTTACACATACATTCTCAACAATACGACACCAAGCAAAAGCGATCGTTGTGTTTATCGTTTTATTGCCAAACCGCCAAAGTTTTTCCTCGCTGCGTTGTTATTTACGGCTCGGTTGGACGACCCGTGGAATTTCTACAGAAATCACCGCATCGAAAACACAGGAGCAGAGAGAGAGGGACAGAGAGAGAAAGAGGAATTATTTTCGTGCTTACGAGAGCGAATCCAACGGGAGCATTCCAATCCCGAAATCGATGGAAAAACAAGAACGAAACGCGTATAGTGTTCGATTCAATTTGATCGGGCTCAATTTTATTGAAGAGAAGATACAACACGTCCAAGTGATGATACTTGATCTCTCTGGTAGATTCAACATCATACCTTAATGCGTAAGAGTTAATCTTTTCGCACGATACCGATAGAATCGAAGGTTTTTCGCGAATCATCGTTCGCACGAAATAAAAAGGAAAACGGTTGTTCGTTGTATATATTGGAGTTATTGGCAATTCGTTTGTTTCTCAAAACGAGCAACTTGTCGTTTCAGAATTCAAAGAGGCGTTCATGCTTTTCGACAAGGACGAAGATGGCACCATCACGATGGCGGAACTCGGCGTGGTCATGCGATCACTGGGACAGCGACCGTCTGGTAAGCGAACGTTCACAGTCACGTCGTTTGAAAAAAGAAAAGAAGAAAGGAAAAAAAGAAAATAGAAATATCCGGTGTACGACGCATGTCGCCCACGTGTATCAAGGTAGACACGATCTGGCTAGAAGCCACGAACTGACGAAAAGCTAGCCGCTCGCGGCCAAAAGATATAACAGTAATCTAAACCGCCAACTCAACCGCTGTATTGTCTATTAGCTACCAACGCAAGGAGATCGTTCATGAAATTCTACGACTGTTTTTGTTCTGACACTGTGAATCACGGTTTGGAAATTGCAAGCAAAGTTCATCGTTTCGTTTCGTTTCGTATTGTTCGCATTGTGAAACTATGAAACGATTCTGAGACTTTTGTCAAATTGATTTATATACATATATATGTGGCAAATTTTGGGAAAGGGTCCGGAACTTTCTCCAGTGCCCAATAATTGTAGCTGTTGTTGGTGTCCCAAGGGGCATACCATGCAAAGTTAGGCCTGGGACTTGGGAATATTTATGGCTAGCCTTCCAGTCCTAAGCATTTTGTTTATATTACCTGCATTAAAGATACTAAGATGTTAAGTGTATTTTTTTTTACATTAGTTAAATATTTTAAATATTTTAGTTAAATTTTTTCTACAACACTTTTGGAAACACCGAACTATTTTGCTATCACACGGTAACTTAATTGATCGCGGCAGTCCGATATAATCAAATGACGAATTTGAATTGAAATTTCTTTTCTTGCTGATATTCCGCTATTTCCTTAGAATATGCCCTATACAAAGCCTAGAAAACAATTAAACAAAGTTAATTTGATACCACAGCGTAAGAATGGGAGCAACACTTCACACTTGTTTACGTTGTTTGCCTTGGAGTAACGAAACAAACGAGTGTCTACTTATTTTTGACCCCCGACAATCTGCTAACTTTTTCTTTAAGTATATCTTGTTTCAACACTAATGTAAATATTAATTTCAATTATTCGCTAAATGAAGATATAATGCATAAAACTTAAGTACGTAATAATAGTATCTTTGACTAAACTTAATTTATATTTATTTCCATTACCTGTCCATTCAATTTTGTCCGTAACTGTATATTTATTATTAGTCTTATTTTAATTTCACTCTCGCATATTATACTTTTGTACTCAGAATAATTTTGTTCTGCACACGTTAACGATTCCTTTTAAACATTCTCCCTTGAATTATTATACATTTAACAAAGAGAAAAGAGTGTACAAATTTTTAAACGCAGCTTGCATAGCATTGAGTTAAATTGTCGAAAGTAAGCTAGCATCTAGAACTATACTGTTTCAATGAATTCCAAAAAGAACGAGATGAATACATGACTCAACGAATGATTCGACGAACGAACGAAACAGACGAGTCCGTAAACGAAACAAATGAAAATTTCAAGCGAAAATAAACGTGCGTCTAATGACAAACTGAATAGCGCTAAATGCTTGATGAGCGTTAACCAGATGGTTGAGTAACGTGGTTCTTAAACACTTCTCTCGGTTGTACGATTGCGAAGGCCGGGGCGGCTCGAAAGTTTCACGCGGAACGCAAACTTCGCCCCCCGAAAGCGGTTCTTGCTAGATTAATATCCCAGGCGGCAGTTTGAAGGTTTTCTAAGACGGGCGGGAGAGTTAAACGGGGTAGAATTCCTGAAAACTAGGCTGTGACAAGAGCTTAGGGGGGAAATTACTTTTCGGTCGATTCTCTAAAGCTCGGCGAGAGACTACGACGGCGTTACGCGCACCTGCAAACGCTGGTAATTAACTACACGTCGAGTTCTTCTGTTCTCCTCCCCCCATCGTCGTTCCTCGCCGCGTCCACGCAGCGGGAAATTAAGTGTCTCTCTCTCTCTCTCTCTCTCTCTCTCTCTCTCTCTCTCTCTCTCTCCGCGAAACGACGATGAATGCATTACACGCGGGGATTAGAAAGAGGACATCGAGAAAATCGCATGTCGCGTTCAAATGACAATTAAAAGGCTAGCTAACGAGAGAGAGAGAGAGAGAGAGAGAGAGAGAATGATTCTTATTCGTGTTCGTCTCTTCCTCTGAGAGAACATTTTTCATTGTTCCACGTGTGTCTAATATATGTATGGAACGTCCATCGTTCAGTTCATGGCATTGTCGTTTAATGTTTAAATTGTAACTTATCGAATGAAAAAGGAAGGTATGTTTCGCGTGTGTTTCGTGTTCAGATGTGCGCGATGGATATTAATTAAAATCAAGGAGCAGACCCTTGCTAGGAGATTTTATGAAATGTTAATTAAAATTGAAGTTTCAGAAACGGTAGAGGATACGGTGAAAATAAAAGGTCAAACGTATAAAATATGGTTATTATGACACGTTTGGTAGATCAAATGAATCTCCATTTAAATTCCAAAGGTCTTTTCCCCTTCCGTAAAAAGTATATATTGTTCGATTTCGGGTTTCAGAGACGGAATTACGAGACATGGTGAACGAGGTGGATCAAGATGGCAACGGTACCATTGAGTTCAACGAGTTCCTACAAATGATGTCAAAGAAGATGAAGGGTGCCGACGGAGAGGACGAATTGCGCGAAGCATTCAGGTACTTCGATGTTCCAAACGATTGAAAATAATTTCCCTAAGAGTGTGAATGCCAAAGGTGGAACTTCTGTTCTCTAGAGTGTTCGATAAGAACAACGACGGTCTGATCTCGTCGAAGGAGTTGCGACACGTGATGACGAATCTCGGGGAGAAGCTGTCGGAGGAAGAGGTGGACGACATGATCAAGGAAGCGGATTTGGATGGCGACGGAATGGTGAACTACGAAGGTAATTTATTCGATTCGTAAAATTCTCTGCCACTCCTGGTAATTACATGACATTCCCCTCTAGTGAACGTAAAATAAATCCATTGTGTTAATTTCAATTTAATTTGCACCAACGAAACTTGTAGCCTGTGGGCGTGAGTAGATTTTGCTCTTCCGCTCAAGAACTTTGATATTTCACGTGGATTGTGAATTTTCAGTTGTGCAGACTTTTTTGGTAAAATTGTCGATACGTTAGAAACGTGTAGTTTCTTCTTTTCTTTTAATTTGTAACTGTTACAGCACGTAGTTCGTCAATTATTTTTGTCAACTTTGGAAAAAACGTAAGTGTTCTGTTCGAAGCGATCTTCACTTCACAAAACAAAATTCTTTCGGCAAGCGAGGATATCAGAGTTGCAATCTTCGTCTCTAACTGAATGATTAATTGAAAATTTCAGTAGTCAGAAGAACTAATCTTAGCGATAAAATATTCGTAATCAATGGCAATGTACATGTCATCTACGAAATCGTATCGCCCGCAACGACACACGACGATATTTCCACAGAATTCGTGACAATCCTGACGTCGAAGAATTAGTTTGGTGGTCACGGATCGGACAAGAAGCTATCCAGCTGCCGGAAGTCTTCGTCGAAGAACAAAATCAAGCCCGTGAAGTTCCTCCCCCGAGCCGTAGCAGGACGTTCATTCACTCCAACCCCACCGACCGAGGCATCGGCTGCGAAAACTCGTACAGATTACAACAACGTATTAAAGGGAAACTAGCTGAGAACTCTTCGAAGAAGCTCGCGAAGCGAAGAAAGATGGAACAACCGCGCTGTTACTTATTTTCGATTCGACGAAGAAGACGAGCTGAACCGAGTTCAAGTTGAATAGAATTTACGTGTGGTTCTCGCAGCTTTTTTCCCCGCGCGGAGGTAAGTCGGTAAAAAAATCGGGAAAATCGAGAAACTTGTCTGGTGAGCGGTGGAGTGACGAGCGATGGAGTGGCGTGTTGGAAAGTTTCAGAAAGGAAGAATGAAGAGAGAGAAAGAGAGAGAGTGAATGAGGAGGGTGACTTCCGCAGTTGCACACGCATACACGCATACACACCTCGCTCCTTCGAATTAATTTTACAACTAATAAGCTAGCGGAACGACATTATACGTGAGAAAACCGAGTGAGGTGCCCGCTCCCGAAACAATCAACTGAGCTTCGTTTAGCGTTTACCTACCTATACTACCTATACTCTCTATTAATGCTATACAACGTCGTTATTGATATCGTTAGGTAATCAAATCGATCCTTCTGCATCCAATTTTCACCGATCTCTCATTCACGCGATGCTACTGGCATGACGATCTCGTTCAAGCGCTAACGACAGGCCTAAAATTGCACTCTGGGAACGCGCGCGACGTCGACGCGACAGATCGTGTGTCATCGGAAAGTACAAACAGTGATTGTCCAGAAATTGTCTCGCTGAGGTTCGTCAAGAAGAGGCCACAGCTTCGTTAGAGACGTAGTTAACGATATTAGCTCGATCGAGATCGCTTTGACGACGCAACGTAATGGTAATCAAGCCATTAACGGCCAATTCGAGCTTTACACTTTGGAAAATTTTTATTCGAGTCGTAAAAGTCGAGCGCGCGATAACGACAAGATGCTAAAGCGAATCTCGTTGGAATCTCTTCTTTCATAAGGAAAGGAAATCTTTATTACATTAAAAATTACATGTTAGTTAATTTCAAATTGAAAGAACCTTATCAACTGGGAGTCGAGTGGATCCTTGGAATTCATTTTTACAAGAGAGGAGAACATTTTCATTATATTGTTAATGGTCAATATTGAAAGATAAACTCGTTGAAATTTTATCAGAAAAGACATTTATCGCATTAAGTAATTAAATATCGATAAAATTTGAAATTTCGCAGTAACTTTGGTTGGCCCTTAATGGGTTGATTATCGATGCGTTGTCCAGCAGACGGGGAAGCAGTAAAATTGCCCGAATACCGAGGACCCGCAGTGAAACGATCGAGAATGCTTGTCATCCCTTTTTTTCACTTCTCTGTCGTTCGATCGGTATTGTTCCTCCAAAATTTGGTAGACTCGCTTCGTAAACGAGACGAATCCTCCCGGCTCGTTGTCGAGTCGTACTTGAAACATTTAACCGTCGTTAACAACCGTGGCCGTGGGACTCGACGCGAGAGATAGCGTCTGATCAAACGATCTGTCTTCAAATTTAGATGAGTGTCGCTGGCATAGTAGATCATAGTGATATAACGATGATACCTGCCCTCGTGGCAGAGTTTTTAGACGCATGTTCACGGCGATCGTTGGAAAGCAAGAATCAAAGCAAACAGTAGCGGATCTTTCCCTTAAATGTACCAATTTAGCCAGTCGTGTATAGCGATCTTCGCAGTTTTAGTTTTACCGAGTTCGTTTTATACAGGACGATTTTCTTTCCTCTTTTCAAGGCAGCTCTTCTCCTCGAGGAGAGCTGAGAATCTCGTGGGTGTTACCAAGAATCTTTTGTTGTTAGTCCCGAATTTATAGATCCTCTCGTCCATTGTCCGTGCTCTCCTGTACCGAATACACCGTCCACCTGAAGAAGAGAAAAAGAAAAAAAAATAAAAGAAAAAAGAAAGAAGAAACACCTTGACATTCTCACCCCGTACACACACAGGCCAACTGTACTACGTCGTGCACCTTTTAGATCCTTAAGATAAGAAAGCCACAGCCGCAGCTCGCGATAGATGATAGTTAATTAGCGCGTAGTTGGAAGTACGTACACGTAATAAAATGATGCATTATACACATACCTATTATATATACCTATACATGGTGTTACTACCGGAAAATACTTGAAGTAACGTTATTATGGATATTCATATATATATATTATATATTTAGTATATACTTATACATACATACGTACATATGTTATATATACATATACACGTTAGCGACCGTACGTCGGTGGTATACTGGCATTGATATTTTTATGGTTTTAAAAAAAAAAAAAAATACTACTACAACAACAACAAGAACAAGTATTAGTGTCAGAGAGAAAGAGAGAGAAAGAGAGAACGAACGAGCGAAAATGTGAGAATGAGTGAGAGAAATGAGGAGTGAAAGAGAGTGAGAGAAAGCAAGAAAAATATAGGTTGGTTGGTCGAAGCGCGGTATAAAAAAGAGAGAGAGAAAGAGAGAGAGAGAGAGAGAGAGAGAAATATATAAGAAGCGCGTGTACATAAAACGAAACATTCAGGCAGAAGTGATTACGAGAGATGATTACGGGATAAAGATGAGTAGAGAGGAGCTCTTAGAATCACGTTTTACAAGGTGATTCGTTTTATCCTTAAATGAGGCGTCGACGGATGGAATGCGAAGATATTACTATTGTTATCGTTGGTAATGTTGGTCACACGAAGCGGTGATTTCACAAACGTACTTACACGACATACTTACACAGATAGAGATAGACAATAAATTCTGTTGTTTAGTTAGGCGACACGCATATATAGTTACATTGCGTTGTACGACTCGACCGCTGAATGGGTAAGTGACGAAATTGCGTAATAAAATTGCGACGAGACTTGAAAAAGGGAAGGGTGTCAGGTGTCCGAAGAAACAAACGTACTTACCCAGTTATGCGATCGTTCTTTTTGGCTGTCTCACGCTTTTGTCATACGGCGGGAGAGTTTCAATATCGTGAGAAAGGAACTGCAAATATTTTTGACTTCTTCGATCATTGGCACAGATATTGCGGGCTTTTGTGCATTTATGGGAAATTCGAAGATGCATACGCTGCATAACATATGCAAAACATATATGAAATATTCAAAGTAGAATATATTTAGTAAATGATATAAATTTTATTATTTAATAAATATTTCTTCAATCGTGTTCGTAAATGCATAAAAGTCCAGAGTTTGCTTATTAATTTATCTACTATATTCTTATATTTTTTGGCACTTCAATTTTCCTCTACTGTCGATGGAAATTAAATTCTGAGATAAATTAATGTCTAACAATCATTAATTATATTTACCGAAAATATGTCATTGTGCATTAGTGCACCGTGTTTGAAAGTGTAAAATTACTCGTGCATCATCGATAAGAATGTATTCTTAATACATTCTTTCTTTGATATTATAATTATCATTTCTATTTCTTTCTCATCGAATTGCGATACTTTGGTTGAGAATTATTCTTTTCGTTCGACGATGGAAGGATAAAATTTACGTTGACAGCCGTGTGACATGAGCGTGACGCAAAGCTACGCACAATGTATGATAATTGAAAGAAAGAGCCGCGGGCTATATAAACTTGCGAAAGAAGGATATAAAGGGAACTGTAACATGCAAACATAAAGACAAAACGCTTCGACAGTTAAAACATAAAGAGAAAAAAAAAAGGAGCTCGATAAATCGACACAACACATAGTAATGTATAACGTCCCGAAGACAATATCTTTAACGATTTTATTAAAGGAAGCTATTCGAGATTTACCTCGAGAGAAGGCCTACGTTTTGCCACGTGTGTCCGTGAGGAGATAGGTTCGTAGAAAGATGCTCGAGAAAGAGAGAGAGGGAGAGAGAGAGAGAGAGAGAGAGAGAGAGAGAGGGAGAGAGAGAAGAAGCAACAGAGCGAGGGTGAAATGTTAAAGAAACGAGGTGTTTTGTGACGCAGGAATTACGAGAAAGGTGCTGTTTATCTTAGACACCGTCGATCTTCTTTTACGTTGTATCACTCGTCTAGATCACACTGCACATTTTGTTCCAATTATTTCGCGAACATTCAGAATCGTTTAAACGTACAAATCGTACGATATTTTCCTTGAAAGATTGCGACGAATGGACCGGTTCATTTGGATTTACGACATGCACGGAATTTCACATGCACCCCATGAGTTATTATTTCCAATTTCTTTCCTTCCCCCTACCCCGTCTTTAAAGAGAGAATTATCGTTAAGAGTAAACGTTAAACACAAGTACAAGGAATCGTCAATATCTCTGTATATATCTCTTTCCCCGAGAGAGTGGTTGCCGAATCAGAGACCTCGGGATCGCCGCATTGATTGACGTGCAGTGAGACACAAACGGGACAAAAGGGTGGCTCGCGATTGTCCTCATGGGAGTATTTTCGATTCGCAAAGCGACACTTAAACGCACACACTTGTCACGCACGCTGTAATAGGGTACCTCTCTCATTAATACAGATCTCGCGGGGTCTCTGATCGTCTGCACATTTTTTCCCTCCCCAATCACTTGCGTACTTGTCCCGCCGTAGCTCCCTGTGGCAATAAATATCCCGACCTCTCCCCTCCCCCCTACTCGGAAGACGCGTTAATTCCGTTTTGCAGATCGCACGATGCAGGAAGTTCTATTCGATCGAACCCTTGAAAGCTATTTTCGATGCAAGTCACGGCAGAAATTTCATCCTGTCTCGTCTCTTCCTTTTCTAAAATTTTACAGAGGCAGCGACAAAAATTTATTAGGCGAAAGATAAAGATATTCTTGTTTGCGATTGGTTATAAATGGAGAGTGGATTTTTATCTTGTTGTCTAGTTTAGATATTTCGCGTGTTATATACATTCTGTTAATTTCTGCACTGTCTTAAACTTTCTGAAGTTAATACTACAAAAATGAAACCTTGGTGGAAAATTATTTTACGTAAGTGTTGTATAAAACGCTACGCCTACGTTTGGTTATACTTTACACGTTCAGATTTCCTATAAACACACAAGAATCCGCAATCTACTCGTAAATAACAGTGCGTTCATCACGAGACGATAACATTAAAAGGATATGTTAATAGAGGGTGAAATTTCGCCTGTATTACGATTTTTAAGGATCAAAAGTAATTCTTTCACGCGGGAGTGGCGACAAGTATATTATAGCAAATCCAGCCCCCTACCGAAAAGTATTTTTATAGGATACTCTTCGAGCCAGATACATTACGACATCGCGTTATATTGTATTCTATATATTACATCACCGTATACGTGCGTGTACAAATTGTATATCATATTGTATCATCCTACTCTGCTGGCAGATTTCATTGTAGTTATTACAAGCGTCACAAGTGACGAGCCGAAAAAAAAAAAACGTTTGTATTCGTCGCAAGACGGCAGTTATCTGTTAAATTGATTATATGAATCGTCCTCAAGAGGAGTAACGCAAGTCTTCCTTTTAATCTGCACTGTTCGAGGTTCGAGGTGGTTCGTAGGATTTAGTTGTACGCGGCGTACCTGCTGATTGCGTGTGTTACTTTTACGCGAAATGATTTCCAGATAGTGTCGGTTGATATTTTTGCGCGTGTTTCTCAACACACAGCCCCTCCCCCTCCTTCTCCCGGAAACGAGTCGAAACGAGTTGATTCGCCTAATCGTCGCGTCTGTAGATCAGATTTGGCGGCACGTTAGAAAAAATACTCGAAGACTAGTCTTAACTGAAGTACAAGCCACGTTTCGTTTCGACAAATGCGAATTTCGAAAAGATGTCCAGACCAAGTGTAAAAGCGAGAGCTTTGTTTTGTACTCGATAACTCTGTTTTTTTCTTTCTCAAGGGAATTCCGACAAGTTCACCCCTCACTTGTTTCATTCGTATCGATCCTGCACGGTACTAATAGAACTTTGAGAATGACGCGAGGCAACGCGAGATGTTCGAGATAGATACGCTCGTGTATTGCAACTTCTATTGTGAATTCTCGTGTCTATGTTTTAGACGGGGTGGGTTTCGCTCGCGAGTAAACAGACCCAGCGAGCGGAACTAACAACCGTGACAATTTCACAGATGTTTGATGACCCCAGCCGAAGTTCAAATTGCTGCTATTCGAGAGCTGCATAGGATCATCATTTCGTTTTGAAACGTTGAGATCAATAATTCTGCAAATTAATTCCGTGTCCTCTCTTCCTGCAAGTCCTATGCACTTCTTCGAGTTCTCCGCTTCGGTTGATTCCTGTTGTTCGAAAGTTCGCTAACTAAAAAAGAAAAAGAAAAAAAGTTGTCTCAAAATGTTGTTGCTGATACTCTCGCAGTACATAATTAAACAATGTCCGTAATCGAACTTTTCGTGAAGGGAACGCGTGCTTTTCACGAACGAATCTCAAAGACCGGAGTCACATCCGAAGAACGGATCAAGGACCGCGTAAAAACAGGGGAAACGAAAAACTAGTCGATATCAAACGAGTTGAATGATGCAAGGGTAATCAAATAAATATATGCACGTTGCTAGGTACGAGAACAAAAGTGAAGAAACCTCATTAACTTAGATGTATAACAATTGTAATCGTTAAATAAGTGTATAACTATGTTGTACTAGTTACGAGACCGTCTCGTGTCTTGATAAGCGACAGTCATTCTGCTACGACGAGATTTTGTTACGACGGGACGGTCTCTCCGATCGGTTGTTCGTTAGTATAATCAAATGTATCTACTGTTTTCTCATCCATTGGCTGACGTGAGAGTAGCCGCGCTTCGCGAACGAGATCGAGAACTAATGATTCTGGAGAATTTAATGATCTCGAAATAACGAGAGCCGTTTGGATACCGATTGCATCGTTTGAAGCCCGGAAGATTCACGATTCGTTGATCAGAGGATTTCGTGATCGAGAAGATTCGGAATTTCACGATCGATGTTACGCTTTTCCTTGGTTCGGAGTTCGTTACGTGCCATCGTTTAAAGGGTACGTACAGAGAAGAAAGGCCAAGAATAAACGGTATCAATCAAATTGTCGGAGCTAGTGTCAGAGACTTCCGAATGATAGTCAGTCATCGCATCGCGAATCCTTTGATTTGCCAAGATTATATTTGCGTACGAAATGCGTGCAATACCTTAACATCTTTACGCGTTAATTCCGAGACACCTGAGGAGCTCGGAAGAAAAAGGTGGAAAGGAATTCATTTTGCGCTCAACTTTCAGTTTACAAAATTATGGTCAATAGAAATTTTACTTCGTGAAATAGAAGGATGAGATGTTGAATAGAATTTCCTCGGGTGTCCGAATGCTACCCGCATTGTAATTCTTCCCTCGTACACTTGCTATTGCTATCGCATGTTTCCTCTTCGGTTCGCCTAACCGTAAAAGCGATCTAACGTAGTAGCGTTACAGCTAGGCAATACAAATAATATCGTTGAAACTACGACCCAAACGAAATGACGGTCATGAATAATTATTGTAATAAGAAAACGTCTTTCATTACTTTATTAAAACAATCGCCAGTACAAGTCGTGTTAGTTAAACGAATATACAATGTGTATATCCAAATGTAGAGGCAAGTTTTGAAGGGAGACCCATTCGATAGGTCTTTGGTTTTTCGTGGGGTGCAAAATAACTTTTAGGGGATAAAGGATAACGGCGCGTGGAGGTGTGCGGATAAGCTGCGTTAACATGTAATAAGAGCGACAAATTATCTTTGAGATGTATTAAAGAAAAAAGAAAAAAAATAATCATAGCGTAAAAGAAAAAACAAACTAAGTGAAGCGAGGTTACACCAGAGATATCGCACTGTGAACGAGAATATTTATATTTTTACTTGAGAAAATGTTATAATAACGTTTGTAATGTCTAATTCCCATCCGGTAAAAGAATGTTTATAACGTTATTTTTCTAGAGTATATATCAAAATACTTATTATTATGTTATGACGAAACGTGCTCTCAAGCAAGAGGCAAGCGAGATCTATTGTAGATACAATACGTATATTTATTCGTTGTAAGTATTGCGTTCGCTTCGATTAATTCATTATCTTTACAATTTTCTCTATAAGTAGCATGTATGTATATATATCAATAATAACACTTGTAATAGTTACTATCGAACTTTGAATCTTGTCGCGAGTGCTCACGAGGAACGCGCATATTACAATTACAACCAATGTGTTTCTCGCGGTGTTCACTACAATTTTACTGCTGTAAATATTATTTACATTTAAGTTGAAGAAACACGTGAATACCTCTATACGATTAATTGAAAAATCAATGGCCATTGTTTATCGCTACAGAGTAATATTTCTATAGATTAACGAGAACATTATATTTCCTTGTTCTCTTTAAAGTGTCTTAAAACATTGTAATTTCGTTCTCATATTGAAAAGGTTCCATTGTAAAGATATGCTCCTTCATTAAATTATTCAAAGGGCGGTAAAATTGACTGTCAATACAGATAATGAAAAGGACGCTGTAGCAAACCTTTTCCTTCATTTCGTTTGAAAAGCGATTAGGACAGGAAAGGCAAGAACGTTAATGGTTGTCATAAAACGTTATTACACGTTATTTTCTAACTCTTGTCATTTACTACAACCGTTTGTTAAAATGTTCCTTTGTATCTTCATACAAGGTATTTCGTTCTCTAACTGCGGTACCTGTGATTGATGGCTTTTAAATCAGATTTGCTCCACTCACGTTTCGTCGTAAAGTGGAAAAAATAAAACGGAAGTGCTGGAAACTGTGGCGAGAGTGCAGTATGTATGGTGTTAGCTGTATGAAATCATGTTACGTGTAATGTTATGTACTGTAAGATTAGAATACATCATAAAATGGTGATGGCGTGTACTGCTGGAATGTAATACATGTATCGAGTTATCCCTAAATACAGCCATTTTATAATGGACGTTTATTCGAGGTTCGTTTCCCTCTCTGTTTCTACACTGTAGACAATATTAAACGTATACAAGAGGAAAGGTTGCACAGAATATTTTAAACACGGATGATAGATGTCTGACTTAGAAATCGTTTATTAACAGAAAAGTTAATACCATCATCCATACAAATTAGCTTCTTAGGAGTATCTTAGTGCTATGCCATACGAAATATTATTATTATTATTATTATTATTATTATTATTATTATTCTTACTTGTTATTCAAGTATCTCGAATATTGAAACTCGTCGATGCTTCGATTCTAAAATACTTTGCCCAAGAAGCGATTCTTTTTTTTTTCTTCTTCTTTTCCTTTTGTTTTCAAACGAAATGATTGATTTCAAAATTCCCACTCACTCACTGCTCTCAATTATCGTATTTCGATTATCTCGATAATCGAACGCGATCGTATGTTCCCGCGCATTCCACTCGTCGCTCTCTCTCAACACACACGCGACTAACTACTGAGACTTTACGTTGTGCTAGAAAATACTTTCAGACGAGTAATTAAAAAGTATCAAAAGGTGGTCGCGTCTTAAGTGTAACGTTTCATTGCTATCGTATCGTTAATTGAGAGTTAATCCCAAAGATTAATCTCGTAACTAAGAAGCATGAAAAGTCGTGGGACGAAAGGCCTTTATCGCAGCCATCGTGTCAACAGTACTTTCGGTAGTGTAAAAACTGAAGTCTGATTACACCAAACGATATACTACAACGTTCTGCCTGTAATTGGGTGATTTTTTTGTTTTTCCTGTTTCTTAATGTTAATCTATAAATTGAAATGTAACATCTATTATGTGGATATTGACACTGGGAGATATGAAAATCTTTGGCGTCTATTTGTAGTTTCGTTAAGAATTATTATCGTTTCTTTTCTTTCCCCCTATATTCAATAACAGAAGAATGATAATACAAAAAGCACATGTTATGTAAAAATAGAATAAAATCTACTTTGTTATATTTCCTGCAGCGAAACCCGTAGTACAAAGGTTCCAATTATGTATATCATGGGTAATTTTTTTACAGGTTAGGGTTTAGATGTATATAACATTTGGTAGAGATCTGAATACTTTACGTTGAAATTATATACTTTTATATAAATTATCAGCATATTGACCACGAATGTTCTTTTCTTTCTATTTAAAACAAACTAAATAAGCAATTAATTTTTTTTGACAATACTGCATAAATCATTCACAAAATGTTATCACGACTATAACATTTTAACATTTCAGTTTGATAACGTAACGAATTTTGGATTTCATCATTGTAAATAACTGTAAATAACTAACAGATTGCATAACCAAAATCACACAAATCTTGATTTTAGATCACTCTTATCCTGAGTTATCTTAACTTTATCATTATAGTTCGTCCTTGAGTAATGTGTACCTGTTTTTGCTAGGTGCTAGTTTCTTAAATGTAGATTCCGGTGGGGTTGTAGGCACCTTAATTTGTCCAACAATTTGCGGTACTTCATTACTGCTAGGATCAGGCCCATAATGAAACTCCCTATGTAACTTTCCTGAATATAAGTCCCGCAGGAAACCTTTCAATTTTCCTTCTATGTGAATATCGTGGAAGTTTGGAAACAGGTACATGTGTCTAAAACTATCTATGGCAATTAGAGGCAAATCTGCTGGAGTCTTTCCTAAATGATGGAGAGGGTGGGCAAACTTTACACCATCCGCAGTTAAGAAATTTATATTCTCTGAAATCAAACAGAATGATGCATTTATTCGTCTTTTGAGAACTAACTTTCTAAACATTTGTGCTATAGATGTTTTACTCACGTTTTTCATCGATTAATGTCCTTGTCACTACGTCTTTATACATTTTAACGCTCTCAATATCATGAGGAGCGTGAAACAATATAAGAAAAGGTAAACCTTCCTCTGTTAATTCTTCAGCATTTTCAAATGTAATTTCCCTTACGAGGGGAACACATTTTTCTTGTGCCCAAACGTTTAGTTCATCAAAGTTGTTCAAACTTCCATGGTACGTTTCATCTTCATCATTAGAAAGTGCTTTGTCAGAACGGAAGACAATTATAGGTTCTCCTGGAGGGTGCATAGCTTTACTTGCATTCCTAGGTATATTCCCAATATTTAAGAATTGGTTTAAATTTTAATTTGTATATATTTATCGAACAAAATTGCAAGAAACATTCAGACATTATACATTTATACACATACATCATACATACATGCAGGCTTTTAACGTAGAAAAATAGGTTAATATAAGAGAAAACAGAAACGAGCAAGAATAGATAAAGGAATACCAAAAGAATACAATTTTGTGAATAAAAATGTAATGATATCACCTAGATTATGCTCAATACTTACAGAAAGTGAAAATGTTCCCCAATTTCACAGTTTTGAGCTGAGCATGTGCTTGTTAGAGAGAAGAATAAAAGAGTTATATGTAAATTATAGAAGCATCAAAGAAAATTTCTTTGGAAAACATGAGTCAATGTGTTATTCATTTATACACTGGTCCATAAAGCAGTTGGACACTTAGTGAAAATTTATTGTTAATTTAAGCACTTATAAAATCGCTTCGTGAAAAAAGTCAAATAGCAATCAACTTCGAATCATTTTAAAGCATCAAGTTTATATTTAGAACATAGTATCAGAATTCTTACCCAAAGCCAACATGGAATTGGCAGTCATCCTTAAGATTAGTAGCCACTCTCCTAAACATTTCATATTCAGGAACATCCTTCCTATCAAAATATCCAATGATCATTCTCTTTTTATCATCTAAATTAGTTAATTCCTTTAAATTGTAAAATTCCTTAATAGGATCCTCCAGTTGTTTTTTTATAAATTCCTCAAATGCTTCTACAGATCGTTGACCTCTATATTCTCGTTTGGTTGGTTGACCATTTCTTATCACTTTTAAAGTTGGATATTTGGTGATGTGAAATCTCGATGCAATAGAAGCTGAAAAATAATTGTTTAATTCAGTTTAATCAATTCTCCAAGTATAAAATTATTTTACTCACATTCCTTTTCACAATCAACTTTCGCCATTACAACTCTTCCTGGTTCAGGAAATGCACTTCTTATTTTAGTTGCAGCTTCTTCAAAAATAGGGGCTAATGAATTACTAAAACGGCACCATTGTGCATAAAAATTTATAAATACCAATTCATTTGACGCTGAAACATAATAGACGAAATCGTAATGTTTACGGCACGGCAAAAAATCGTAAAATATTGGTGAATATAGATTTTTGTTAGACTATTTACCAAGCGTCATATCGATATTTTGTTGAGTAAGGGATACCGCTCCTTCATTTGCATCGTTTGCTAAATTGTTTGGCAAAAACGCCTAAAAGATAACGCATTTAATTGTTTTGCTAACGTTATCGCTTTACGTAATATTTTTACAAGACATCGAAATATTACTGCGCGCTCAACTTTGCGATATTTATAACACGATACGTAGGATAAGGAGAATTAAATTGGAAAGGATAAATTAAAATAACAGGAATGGATGGAGAATTATAATTTTATTTTCTAACAAAAAAAAAAAAAAAAAAAAAAGAAAGAACCCTTTGGCGTTAGTTTTCGTATATTGTGTTCAATATTATTAAATTTGAACCATCTGCAACAGATGTGTACAGTTATCAGTATTACTTTTGGAAAGTTTGTTTAAGAAATTTTTGAGGTTATTTTATGTGTACGTGTACAGGTTATGCCAGATTATAAACAGTGAAATTAGGTTCCATGGCATTAAAATAATTCCTGGTTCATACCGCAGATGGTTATAATAACGGGGGATGGACTTTCTAAAATTCATAAACTCAAATACGTGTCACTCTGTTGGCGGTATTTAAAAAACAGTCGACTTTCTAAAAAAGACAGTATGATATGTTATTTCGATCGATACTCACCAGTAGACAGGCAAATGCAAATACTCTGAAGTCAAAAATATCACAGAAGACCAACATGTTATGATCTTACAATTAAAATTTGATCAGGCAACACTTTTTTGAATAACCATCAGTAAGCAGCTGCCTCTGCATCAAATGCCATGAATTTGCGGTACATCGATGCCTAGTAAAATATTCTCGAGGCATCGATTTCCCAGGGATGGCATATATATTGCATAAATTCTCTATGTTAAAGTTATACCTTTGTTCAATTTCCACTTGGTATCATTCTCTGTCTCTTGGTGTCTCGTTTCATTCCGATATTTCTATTTTTTGTAACTAATATTTACGTTTTTAGAAACTTTCGTAAGGCATTCTCGTGATATTTCTCTAGCAAGTGACCAATCGCATTCTACTACGCATTGTACACATCGTACGTAGTGAAAAGTTACTAGACGATTCAAATCTGTGGCGGTATTTCGATCCTTCTGCCAGTTCTTTCTTAAATTAAAAAGAATATTAACAGTGTATAGATGTGAATATCTGCAAAACTAATTCTATATATAACATTTTTAATCGGGATCGTTTTTTTTTCTGTACAAAAATAATATGACTTATATTTTTTAGATACATATTTGAGAAACGCTACAAACGCTATAATGTAATTATCTGTACACAATCCATTATTAATTTCAGTCAAGTGTTATACCAGAAATCTGTTAATAAAATTGAAAGCACATTATAGGTAGGTTCGGTAGGATTTCCCTTTTATGAACCATAATTCTTTTCCTATTTAAACTCATTCTTTTTTTCGAACATTTCATTGCGGAAATATGCAATAAAACAATTTTCGGGTGAAAGTTAATTCATGAATACACAAAGAACGACAATAATTCAGTTCTTCAGATATTTGGCGTCATATGCTGTTTTTCGACTAAAATTTTAGTGTTCAGGTAAACCTGAAGTAATGAGTCTTCCACCTTTCATAAAGGTAATACGATGCCAATAGCTGTACACTATAACTTGAACAATAAATCACGAAGAGGTTGAACATAAGCTGAACATAAATAACTTTTTTAAACCACGCCTTCGTGTTACAATCAACAAAATCCAATTTTTCCATCTCGGTTTATTGCACAGATTTCTCGTCCCTTTCTCATACCATGGACCTTTCTAAATTTCACATGTTATTGATCGATTGCAACGTACAGTTAGTCGAGTATCTTCCATTACTGTTAAAATAAATTCGATCGACAATTAATTTAAATTGCATTAGTTCAGATTGCATCGATGTAACGAAAGCTTATGGATGCGTCTGCTCGACCAGGTATAGCACATACGCACTCGTTTGACATAAGTTTCCGTCAATAGCTTGGCTAGAATAGGCAGTCGGAATGACTTTGAATTCGTAGAGGCCTTTATACCTTGCCGACGTTTTTAGTCCTCGCTGCAGGGGTAGACTGCGAGGAGGACAGGGGTGTATTTCGAATGTGCCGATGTCAATCTTGTATCTGAATGGGCCAGCCGTTCGTAACAGCTTGTCAAATAGTTGCTCGTGGATTTCGTCCAAGTTTTTACGACAAGTACGAAATCTCGACTGCACATTTTTATACGCGTGCAGATACAAATTGACTTGACGTAGATCATGATTAAGTTTAACGCGCCAGGGTGACACTTATTTGCCGGTGTCTCTTTGATACTGGACCGGGTGCACGGTTGGATACTAGTTGTATAAACGAGTCTGTTGAAAGATAAAACCACACAATACGCCATGGGGCTCCACATTCGACGAATGTCTCTCTTCCGAGAAAAACTGACGCGAGTTTCGGGGGCGGCACTGACCTTTGCCGCGACAAAACGTGCCGACTTTTCCCTAAAAACAGGAATATTCTGGTAGACACACTTCTGCAGAGACACGTAACTAGAGAATTTTTTGTTTTTGATCTTTCTTCGTGACGAATACCAAATTTAGTTATTTATCTCTGCTTAAATTTTTTTTTTTTAAATAAATAGATAATATCTGTAATTGACAGCATCGGTGAATTAATTGTATTCCATTTCTATAGACGTTTAATTCTAACCCTCTACTTGTGATTTTCAACATAACACATTCAGCACGTGGTAGAAGTTCAAATTCATGTATGGTTCCAATCAACGAAAGTTCATTTAATTAGATACCAGCCAAGATTGGAGTTCTATTGGAAACTTTTTTTCGATAGATCATTCAAAAAGTTGGAAGAAAAAAAAAAACGATTCCGTAACAAGTCACGGGATGTTCGCGAAATCGTTAATTTTATATCAAAGATCTCTTTTACGATTTTACCTGGAACAACGTGGGTCTTTGAAAGGAAGCAATTATCCATTTTACTTGACATGGGGTGTATACGGATGTGCTAGACTTGTTTGATCAGTCCGGCCATCCGCGGTCGTTTAGGTTTCTCGTGATTCGTTCCCGAAGGTTGCCACACAAATCATATTCTCAGTCGGTCTCGTAGTCCGGAATCCTCTCGTTTTTCTTTTTGACTTTCGTCGATTCTATCGTCGCACCAGGACCCGCGCCACCCTTGCAACAAAAATGGTCGGTCGGCACGATTGAGACAATAGAGAAACCATCGACTCGCTGCCTGCTAATTAAAATCTATCGGTGAAAGACGAGCCGACGAAGGGTGAACGTCGAACCATTTTCTTTTTCTCCCCGAACCACAGTCACTTTCCGCCAGTGTGTCTCTTTTCACGTTCACGCCGGCCATTTTGGCTGCTTTGAAGCTTTATAGGATATCTCAGGGAACGTAGTAGTGACTGAAAAAGTAAAAGAAATTAAAACAAACGCGACAGCAGAGTAGACAATTGACCGATCATCTTGCGGTTTATTTGATTATTGAATTTAGTTAATTTCAAATAATTTTGTTTCGTAAATTTATGTATAATATTTAGGTGGTCGATTATAAGAAATCGGACAACATGAAAAAAATATATAAAATGTGCAAGATAGAACTCTCTCTGTAATAAATAAAAACGAGATCTTACATTTTTAATTGTATTATTCATAGATATAAATCTTCAGTCTAGCAGTTAGTCTTTTTATGACTTAATCTAACAATTCTGACTGCATTAACTTTCTCAGAGGAACTATTTGAAGCCTTCTTCAAGCAATGGTCATTTTCATTTAATACGATTTAAGAAGTCGTCTGTTGTATTTGTTTATTATTCTTCTCCTGGAAACCTTATTGTTAGCCGGTCGTCAAATTTCTGGAAATTTTTCAACATTGCTGACTTGTGCACTGTTGTGCACTTGCACAATTGTCCATTGATTCGGTGCGATCACAAAGTGCCGAGTCGTTGCGTAATGAATCCGCAATATAATGTGACGCGGCTCCCTTTGAACGCTCGATATTCTCACGGGTCCCATGAGGTACCCCGAGGTTGCTCCCTGATTCTGGTTCTTATTCTATCGTTTCTCTCCTCTTTTTCTCTTCTTTTTTCATCTCGGGCGCAACAGGTCGTATTGTGACGTGGGTGTCATTCCCTTCGAACAGAATTGGCGGTGAGAGGACCCCTTCGGCTCGATTCTTACGATTCTTTCTAGAACGGAGCACAAATTTATGGACTTGGGATCGTCGTTTTCGAACAGGTACATGCTTTCCTCTTGTTCTCGCACCTTGCACATCGTTAATTCGTCCCCTAAAAAATGTGTCTTCGGCGTCTTTGATAGTCTGGAAACAAACATGGTGGACTAGGCTTGAAATGACGTAGGTTAAATAATAATTTCAATTTTTGATCTTTACGAACTTTTCCCTACCTATAAATATAGTTTATTATCAATTATAAAATGAATAAAATTATTGTAATTTAAGAGATGTTAAAATATTCAATTTTTCCAATTCTTAGTGAAATTCTGAGACTTTTGAGCTGCGGTGTACACCAACGCCGATGTTCAACCATAATAAATGATTATCGTAACGCAACCATAACCTCCTTGTACGCTACTACAACGCTTCCCTTGGTCAAGTGATTAATGATGATGGACTGTTTGCTATCCATTCGTCTGGGCCTGAACAGGCCAGAACACGCTAATCAGACTATGAAACGTAAAATGTTACTCAAACAGATTCTAAAACGATAAATCTATTAGGTATTAACTTTGAAAACTCCTCGGTAGTATAAAATTTCGATTGAGCTTTTATAGTTTTTATTATTATTATTAGCTGTTTTCTTTAATATTGAGCTTTCGTCTTTCATATTAGCTCTCTAGGTAAATATTAGCTAGCTCTCCAAATACTGAACTGGTAACTTCAAGCTGCTCATCCGCTATTGAAACTACTGCCTGTTTACGTAGAAGGTGATTAGCGATCTTCAGCACACTTCGTAATCTCTTGTTTATGGTCTTGTAATCCTAACCCGATTACCAGCAATGCGCAAGTTAGACGGATTCGACTAATCTTGTTCCGTGGCAAGGTGCACGATCCGATCACCCACGAAATGGGCCTTCTTCCCTTAAAAAGAGAAACAGAAGGAGAGAGAGAGAGAGAGAGAGAGAGAGAGAGAGAGAGAGAGAGAAGTCGTGAGCGACCACGTTACACCGATCATCGTGTGAAAACTGCAAAATCCCGCTCCATTAGCTCCGAAGACTAGTTTCATTGTCGGGATCTATTGTCGGGGAACGTGGCTTCGTCTCTTTCTTCCTTTTTCCCTTTTCTCGTTTCTCCCTCAACGGCCCTCGTCTTTTTTTCTTCCACCTCTTCTTCTTTATCCTTCACCATCTCCTCCACGTTTTCTTCCAGATCCGAGCATAAGTTAGAAGACCCGTCAAGACTAGTGACCTGCTGATCCCGATGTTGCTTCCTTCGGCCAGGTAAATCGCGTATAAAATTGACCCGTAGTGTGGAAGAAAAGGTCTAATGACGTCTCAGCGAACGGGCCATCATCATCGTCAGGGAAAATGCCTTTGAGTCATCACAGGCCAGCGCGAAGGCGCCATTTGGAATTTTAGGAAAGTCCAGGGCGAATGTAAAAAGCAAAGTACATCACCGTAATATAAATAGTGATATAATAGTAATATAATATAATATTGTAATATAATACAAATTTCAATGTTCAAATTCGTGTCGTTACAGATCTGTTTACCGCAGAACTGTTTAATTATAAAAGTTTGATGAATTACGGTAGCGTTGGAAAGCGAGAATATTAACCGCCGTAATGCGATACTGCAGCTTTTTTAGAAAAGAGAGCCGAAAGGCTGTTACTGCCTGAAAGAAATATGTTACGGGACTCGTACGATCGACGAACGGAAACCGTTGTTTCACGTGCGCGCGAAAAATCCCGGGAGGATATGAAAAATCGGAAGGACAAAGACGACTTCTTATTGCAGGCTGTCGAAGTTTGACCTGGGTCCTTTTGATTTGCATCGGTCCATCGCTTCTGAATGTCTCCGCATAGCTTTCGCAGAAATATCGAATGCACAAAACGTACTTTACACCCCCGCGGGCCCCACTGTTTACCGATTTGATACACTCCACAAGTGTCCACGCTGCAGTCTCGATCGTCAATCAGAGTAGTAAATTCTTAGAAAAATTTAGTCAGCCACGGTGGCCTGCGTAATTTTAAATACTTAAAAACAGAGAAAGAAGGTTTTCGGACGGTTTGTGGATTTCAATTAATTTAAATTAATTGTGTGCCTGCGAACAAAATATTTCTCATTTATGATACGCTTTGGACAAGATATCTCGCAACGCAGTATCGTTCGTACATGACATTCGTTCGTGCTTGACACGAGATACTTATAACGCACGATTTTGCGTTTCAATCAGAATTCGAGATATCTCGTTTAATTATTCAAATAAAAATTAAAGTCCTCGTCTATGAATATAAAAGTGTCTTGTTTTTATAAATTTCTAAATGTGAATACCTATGTGAAACGCCATTGATTTTACAGCAAGTAACAGAAAAATTAGTGAAAAAGTGAATTCAGTGCTCGAAGAATATTGACACCATCCTTAATTTCATCTCAAAAAAAAAAAAAAAATCTTATCATTGAAGGAATGTACCGAGTCATGTGAAAGCTGCATTGATTAAACATGTATTTCAAACACGTATAATTAACAACGACAGTGATTTAATATTTGGAAGAAAGCGTCTGAACCTGCGCATTCCATTCCGAGCAATGACTGATCACTTAATGGATAAGCGACACAGAATCGTTTGCATCGATGCACTCTAAATCATTATCTCGTTTAATCGCAAGATAAGCGTGATAGTATGTAAGCGACCTCTCGTAGCAAGTGTAAATACGAGCATCATGAATTTCGCAATAACCACGGGGGAGGGGGGGGAGGTGGGAACGAACTTTCGCAAAGAATTTTCATCCGTCTTGGGAATAATCATCCGCGTGGGAGTACTGTTTACCGTTAGATCAATTTACCCCTGACTGGGACGGTAAGCTGCTTATTAGGGGACAATGGCAGAGCAGAAGAAAGTAAAGGGCGTGTCTTCCACTTTTCATCCCTTTACTGCGATACTGTGCTACAAGATTTACGACAACGTTACAGTTGCAACTCTCTCGGCTGGACATATGTCAGACACTGTCGTCTGATTTCTATTATGTTTTTGCCAATACGACGCTTTTGACGAGTATGACAAACAATGACAAGTCCCCGGAGAGGTCGAGAGTGGTCACTGAAAAATATTTTGGATGATGGATGGTGCCTGGTTGTCTCTCTGTACACGTGATGCCAGATAGCATTCCCTTTGTACCGGAAAATAATAATCTCTTTCCGGTATGCACGTGACGCATCGGCGATGCGTTTAGTTATCGCTGGACCACGTTGTCCTGGACAGTTTATCGGAATTTGATGAATGCCTTGTAAAAATAACGAAGGATTTTTTTACGGGCTTGCGATAGAACTTCCGTATTGACTTTGAACTTGAGAGGAACAAAGAGAGGAGAAGGCGTGCCATTTTGTTGTTCATCGTTTTGTCCTTTGTCATCTGTCAATGGTGAAGTCGATATTATCGAGAGAAGTTGGTGCTTTAAAGCTGAACAAACAGATACGGAGTGGTAGATCCTTCGATAAAAATATGTACACACAACACTTTGAGAAACAAGTTGGACATACAAACTAATAGTGCATGTTGGTGTAAATAATACTGAGTATTAATACCGACAAATGTCTCTGCTAATACCGGATAGTACAAAACGAAATCACAATACTATAAAAAAAAAAAAAATAATCATCTACGAAATATTCGTTTGCCGGAAGAAATTGTTATTTCCTTTGACGATTTTAATGTGCGATGATCGAGAATGAGGAACGTTGACAGAAGACAGCGGGTAGTCAAACTGTCTCACTTTTTCTTACGCGCCGAGTGCAACGATTTTCCTTCATCCTTGCGCCAACAGATTTGTCGCAGTACCTGCAGAGGATTCCTGCAGGCATTGTGTGTTCGGCAGAACGCAATAATGGTGCCTATCTGGCAGTGATCGGTAGCGCAAAAACGTCGTCACTTCGTTTTGCCAATGATCGCTTTACGACCATTACAAACCGGCATTTTGTTCGGCTTGTGCAACTCGTTTCCAGTCGGTATGGTGTATTGTGAAGGCGGTATTGTAGCAGATTTATGGGTACGACGTACGCTACAAAGCGCATGCAGCATCTTGGGAAACTTTTGGTCTCCGCGTTATCACGTGCTTCGGTGCAGTCGAGAGATCGTCATGGGTTTCTTCACGCTTTGATACGTCTTTGCAAATCTCGTTGGCCTCTGTTCAAATACTGTAAGAACTTCACTTAGACACTGTGCCACTGTTCAAATGCTGTAAGTTTGCGTGACGAATTTGGTGGTTTCTGCGTAATTTCTTTACGAGCCGCTCTCAGTTACTGACAGTGTTAAATATATTAGAATAGAAAAATTTAAAAAAAAAACTGGCTGACTTTATCAATTCCATGGAATGTCATTTTTCTGCAAGAAAATTACGTTGTTGTCGATCGTCAAATGTTGAAATAACAAGAAAACGTAAGAAATTTTAAAAATTGTTTCGTGAAAATGTAATTGCTCAACGTAAGATAAAATACAACTTTTTTGCCGTGGTATAATTGCGATAACGTGCATCGCAATGGAAAGCACGCAGCGCCGCTAATTAAACTTGAACGATTAAAGCTTATTCCACCTACCGTTTCTGCCGATAATTATTACTCTCTAGATCGACTGCTCCTCGAATCTTGGTTTGGTGCAACAATTTTACCCGCAGGTCAACGATTGCTATTTAAAAAGATCTGCAACGTTGTTGAGATCACGTGAACCAATTCGAGAAACATTTCTTCACCAAATGAAATAACTATCCCAATATTCCACGTGAGAATGGAACTTATATATATGTTGTAATTGTTTATAACATTATATAATATGTTATATATTGTATTTATATTTATATATATGTTTTATATATGTTATAAACTAAAATGTAATTAAACGCAAAGTGAAAGGGCGTAACCGAGACGAGATATTTCATTCGTAAAATACGTACATACAAGATAAATTATGCAAATGAACGATGTAATTAAACAAAGGAAAGAGCGCAACCATAACTCGTGCAAAGTACCAACAGCGTCTTACTAGTATCAATTGGGATTGAACAACTGTTATACGTTTATTGTGGAACATGGCGAGTCGCAGAACGTCGGAAGAATACGGTAGGATTCTCCGTAGTATGAGACAGCCCCTAGGGACGACCACAAAAGGTGCGTAGCCTCGATCCTCGATCCTCTATCCTTGGAACGCAGGGTTGATTTATGAGCGAGTAGAGGGGAGGGCGCATGCGTATAAGGCCGCAAGATTCACTGGGGTCTATCCCCACTTCCATAGAGAAACCCGGCAGAGCATTCAGCCTCCTCCCTTCGTCGGTTCCTTGTCCACTCGGTTATTAAAACCGAGGCGACACGGTCGCCAACCAGTAATTATCTGGTGAGCGCTCGAAGCAGCACATGCTTCGTTCCCGGTACGTTGTTGCACAGTTCTCCTCTGTCCTGTTTCTGTTTGTTTTTTTTTTTGTTTTCATTGTCGTTCTACACCTTCGTGGCCAACCAGTGACCGATCAAGACCCACGGAAATACCTCGTCTTCGAACTTGCCTCGCAAGCACGCGAAAATTAGCACGGCGGATGTAACAGGAGTGATGGCGCAAATAATGCAATATCAACAGGTCCGTAACAACGATTCTGCATGTAGTATCGGTGAAATTCAAGTGTTAATTAAGTGAGGATTATTCCCCGTCAGTCATGTGAAAAGGGCTTTTCCGAAGGGAGTGAAAAACGCGAACAACACGATACGTTCACTACCGAAAAATGATCTTCAAATAACGACACGCGACACAAATTGTTAATTTAATATTAAACACGCGAAACACGGCTGTCTGAACAATCCGCACTGAGTTTTTACGGGGCTTCAAATTCATTTCAATTTCATTCGCATTACAGATGTGCGTGCCAACAGTGTCAGGTATGACTTCCATATCTGACCTGTCAATGCCGCTACACCAACCTGTTACCGTCGATTACGGAGCCTCGAGTATTCATTATCAACCTTACAACATCGATAATGGATACTCGAGGTCGACATTGACCAATCATCATCATCATTTTCAAAGTAGCCAACCGAGCTATTGGTACGCTGGAACCACGAGTCACAGCCATATTACAGAGGCTTTAACGCCGCCGGTGTACACGATGCCAACTGTCGCGAGTGGTACCACCTCGTGGACGACACAGAATCATTTTACGGAAGCTCAGCTCATGAACATACCAACGGTACAACATTACACTCTATCGCCGAGTCCATCGGACGTTCCGCCAAGCCCTCACGATCATTGCTCGCCGTATCAGTGGCCAGTCACATCGCCAGCGGATCATCACTTCCTAACCGTGGAAGATCCAGTAAGGTCCAGCAGGAAGTGCATTAGATGCCGTTGTCCGAATTGTCAGACGGAGAGCGGAGCTCATTTGGGAGTGGACGGTAAGAGGCAGCATATTTGCCACGTGCCAGGATGCGGCAAAGTGTACGGCAAAACTTCTCACTTGAAGGCACATTTGAGGTGGCATACAGGCGAACGACCTTTCATCTGCAGCTGGATACTCTGCGGCAAGAAGTTCACCAGGAGCGACGAATTGCAGCGTCATCTGCGAACGCACACCGGGGAGAAGAGATTCGCGTGTTGCATGTGCGACAAGAGGTTCATGAGGAGCGATCATCTGACGAAACACACGAGAACCCACGAGAAGAAAAAGAGCAAGAAGGAGTCGAACAAAGAGAACTCGCTACCAACCGCGCTAATACAGAGCTCGTATCCTTCCGCTGTCGGACAGTACACCATGATTTAGGATCTCTACATTTGGAAAGCTGCTGAACGTTTCTATAGACGGTATAGTGCAAAAGTATAAGAAACAGACCTGTTTCAAAAATGACGTAGGAATCAAATTGGTTTAGTTCAGTGTATTATATCCGTCCTGTAAATGATTCTGTTTGGAAAATTTTTTTATAATTATTTTAAATGTAGGATGATTAACTCTGCCTATAATAGCTAAATAAGCTAAAAAAGGATCTCGCATTGTTTTGGTGGCAGAGAATGAAAGGCATACGTTGCTTGATTCAAAGGAACGAATTACACCGGTAAAAGACTGATTTCTTTCAATGCAGTATTCATCAAGTGTCTTTTTTGTAAAATGGGAATGCATATTTTAACGCAATAGATGCTTAACCGTATCAACAAGTGACATCAAAATTCCGAAAAATACAAGCTTGGAAAAAGTTTTCTTTCTGATATTCATTCTGCCATATTCTGTTTGCTCATCTACCAGAAATAATGTTTTCCTTTAGTACTTGTTGAGGATAATAATAAATGAGAGTACAATTAATATAACGAATAATAAATAATCAACTGCATTGCGATACACAGACTCTTCGACGATTACACAATAACAATCGTGCTAACGAGATCATCCATATTGTCTCTTTCCTTCTAGGGCAGATGATGATCCCGTCAGCATCTCCAACATTCATGGGCATAACGATCTTTTAATATCTTTTCCTCCGAGAAAAAATAGATAGAAAAATATTTAAATAGGAATGTTCAAATTGATTCAGCTGGATTGTAGAATTACATATGTAACGTGTAATATATAATGTAAATTAATTACATATGTAATATGTACGAATTAATATCCTAATTTGTTGTACATTGTTCGATAGACCGAGCAATATAGATGCGATTTGAGGATAGTGTGGTGAAGTATAGCGAGTGATGCGATTCCGATCGAAAGATCGAAAATCACGGTACTGTATGATGTATGATTGATTTGTACCGACTTGTAATTGTAATTAATTAATTTCTAATGATTATTTCACGCCTGTTTTACATCATTTTGTCTCCCATCATTTCCAGCCAATCATTTCAAACTATGGTTCGCTTGATTTTCCTAACGCAAGTCAGGTAAAGTTACGTAATTGGAGCATCGACCGAACGATAGAGGCTAATCGTTCCTGGAAGATATCAAACGTAATAGGTTCGAGGTCGGGAAAGAAAACAATAGGTGTGTACGACAGAGCAACCGTGACAGCACGTGGCTGACTTCTTGCCGATGTGAAAAAGCGAACCGTTGCTCTTGGCTACATATGATTAAAAATAAGTTAATGAATTTCTTCGTGCGAGAAAAAAGTGCAAATTGTCTTTTTTTGTAGAAAATTCTGGAAGCAATTACGTAACGTAGTTCCATATCGCGATTGTTCCGCAATGTACTAGAAATTGCCCGAACATACATAAAAATTGAAAAGATTATATATTTTTACATATACATAATAATGTATACATATGTACGATACGCATGTGTTATATACAATCATATGCAATTAAGTTATATAATAGGAATAACAAAAAAAAAAAAAAAAAAAAAGAAGAAGATATGACATTCATTTTATCTGTATTTTTAGCAACGTTGAATTCAGTGCTCCAGTTAATCCAGTTCCTAGTTCGGGGCGACACGTAAATTTCCGATGTTACCGGAGCCACGATTTACCGTGGAAATTCACATAATAACGAATCATCCCCTTGTCGTATATCAAGTTCCTCCCTGACATCTTCCTGTCATACGATACACGAGTCCCGCCCAAGGAGCACAATACACCAGAATCCAGCCCTTCGCATGTCCTCGATGATTTCCTACCTGGCAGGTGTTTCAATGAAGAAAGAAAGAAAGAGAAAAAAATATATCATTTCACGGAAACTACCCCGGGAATGTCTCGATCGCAAGACGAAGAGACCTACATATTTTTTTTTTTTCTTTTTCATCAAACGAAGAGCAAAATTCTCCAAAGACACGCGCAAGCGGGGATGACGAGGAACGACGAGCTCGCTTCTGCTCTCCGCGGACGTTTCGAAAGCCTCGAGGAAGGGAATTCCCCGAGGGAAATCCTCGAATTTACGATACGGCACTGTGACGGCCCGTTTCATTCGTATTCGTGCCAAGAGATGGCTGCACGGTGAATGGAAAAAGCCCGCGTAGCCCTATTAAAGGGGCGGCGCGCTGTAGCCCCGTAGCCGCGTTGCCCCGGTAAGGATTCATGGCTGGCACCGTGTAGTAGAGGTAGAGGCAAAAGAGGCAGACGCGATGATAGAGGTAGGAAGAATCGCTCGCGCGCGAGAGAGAGGGAGAGCTAGATGGCACGGAGGACAGATAAGACGGAATGAGAGAGAGGGAGGGAGAGAAAGAGAGACGGACAGACACGGCCCGTTCACAAGGTAGAAAAGCGAGACAGTGGCCGAAGAAGGGCGCGCGAAGGCCAGTGAAGGGCAAAGGGGGTTACGAAATACGGAATGAAACAAAAAGAGGCAGCCGCGGAGCAAATTATAGGGAAAAATAGGGGAGGGACGAGGCAGAGAGGAGGCAGAGAGGAGGCACAACGCGAAGCCCTGTGTGGTGTGGCATTCACGAACGAAGACGATCAGGTGGACTGGCTTGGAAGAAGGGGTGGAGGAGGGGTGGGAGGGGTGGCGCCACGGCAATTCCAGGCTCGCGTTCAACGTTCGCCGTTGGAGTACCGCGGATAGCCGCGAAGTTAGTACGCAAGAGATTCAAACAGAGTCGAGAGTGTGACGAGGGACCGGGTGGTGTTGTCTCTCCCGTTTGTTTGCCGCCTTCGAGAATACCGGCAACCACCGTAGCGAGCGACGTGGAGAAGGAAAGAGACCGTGTACCGGAGTCGGAAGGAGTTGTGAGCGTGACAAAGTTCGCACAGCATCGTTTAAAGAGGAGAGGGAGAGAAAGAGAGAGAGACAAGTACATAGTACGCAGCTCTCTCTTACGTGTTACGCGCGGTCAGTGCGAGAGGCTGCGACGTGCCGCGAGCATGCGTCTGCGACGGACAGCCCTTAAGGCGGACACGCACCACGCCGACTCGTCGTCGTCGTCGTCGTCGTCGTCGTCGCTGTTGTCGTCGTCATCGTCGTCATCGTCGTCGTCGTTGTCGTTGTCACTGTCCGTCATATCCGTGAATGCTCGCTTCTCACCATCGCTACCGGACGTATGCACGCGCTGATACCTGCCGCCGAGGGGGCGAGGAAGGGACGAACAGGTTCGTAGCCGCGCGCATGTCACCGATCGAAACGAGATCCGTTGCTCGACGCGATCCGCTCGCGATTCGCGCGCCACGAAATCAATTTCACCCCTCGCTCTCTTCGAACCGCCTACGTGACGCTGTCTGAACAGCGATCGTCGATATTTCGAATCATGTTGGTACGTGTCGAACGAGCAGTGACTCGACGTGACCTTACGTTTAATACCTTACAGAACTTCAAGTACATTACACGTTCCTCTAATTCTGTGAACAACAACTCGCGGTGTTGTGATCGATCGGTGCGCAAATTCTAAGAAAAGAGAGATACGTGCCGGTGGCTCGTCGTGTTTACCGGATCGGCAAAAAGCGCGACACGACCTTCGGAATTAGCGCGCTCCGAAACAACAGAAGTCACGCAGTTAATCTTCGTCCGGCTCGATATCGCCGGCCGTCTTTGTCGTCGTTGCGAAGGGCAAACGCGTGGAAAATTTCTCACTCAGTCGAACTGAAGCAGCCGCGCGATACACTAGTGGCGTGGCGTGGAAAGAATGCTCCCGTATCTCGTTAATCGGCCAGTGAATCGAGTTTGTGGCACAGTGCTTTTTATCGGTCAGTGTGGACAGTGGCTCGGCATGAACACACCGCTCTGAGGTGCAAACGTAGTTCGAGGATCACCGGAACTGTGCGTCGTCGCCGTGTCGTCGTTTTTTTGGATCCACGAGGCCGACCGAGCCGGCAAGCTGGACGCGGAGGTCGGAGGCGGCGGAAGCCGCAGGGGTATCAGCCCTCCGACACACCTCGGCAACATAAACGTGAGTTTTTCCTTCGACATTCACGTACGACCCCGTTCATAAGTATTGGAACGGTTGGAAGAATGAAACGAATTCTTAGGACCCTGTTCGTTATTCGAAATCATTGAAATCATTGACAATATGTTTGCGTTTAAGTCATTCGATCCAGAGGTATTTTTATACTGTTGGGGAATGTTTTTGCTTTATAGAAACAACGGAACAGGTAACATCCAGCTCGAGATTCACGTTGAACTTTGCTCGAATGTAAAGATTCAAAATCAGTTAGTTAGAGAAGAAATAATATACGCGATACTGACAACGTGTGATTGATAAAAATATGAAAATCATATCGCTTAAAGTGGAGCGCAAATTTTTACTTAAAATTCGTTTCTTTAATTGCATTCGCAGTCCAATTACTATTGCGCTTTGAATATTTTATGAATTTTTACGTACTATATAGTATATTGCATGCTATGCAAAAATCCGTGATATATTTATTATACTAGATTCCACAAAATCTCATCGAGCTTAGCTATTCTAAACGCTCTAAGAATTTTCTATCGAATCGCAATCTCTGTTTTATCAGCGGAATGTAGATCAGGAGATTGCGAGAGGCGACAGATAATTACTCATAATACACTCAAAGGTTGCAAATTAATTTCTGCAAATATTTTTATGTGATCTAGATCGATTTTATATGCTCTCGTAAGTATAAAAATCTAATCTGGATCAATTATCTACACGACCTCACCTAACGCTTACGAACGGGAATGTACGTATGTACATAATTCATCTCTTCAAGTTGGTATTTCCAGCATAAATTGGCATAAATTGTCAATTATTAATACGTGAGTTATTATGGTTACAGATAATTTATTTTATCTGCAAGATATAGCACAATTTGTTAGGTATTTCTTGATGACAATTTTCAAATCAAATTTATGACACGATATTCGAACGAATTTTTGCATAAATTGAAATAAGTTGGAATTTGCAATCTGCAGCTTATTAATATACACTGCGCTAAATATCGTTACAAACGGTTCACTTTGACGATAAATCACAAACTAATTGTTACTTGACAGTATCCCTACAATTTTATCGAATTTGTTACGAATAACATCTGTGATATATAATTTAACAGCTCATATTTCTTCCATACATTGATACGAGTTTAAATTTGTGTAACGTAAACGAGTTTATTAGCAAAGCTACATTGTAGCCAAATACGGCCACAAACGATTCACTTTGATAAATTCACGGTAGATAAGATGCGAGATGTACTTGAAGAATTACTGCAACTTATTACCAATATTCCACCATTTTTAGCCGTTATGTAACTATATGTGCACAGTAGCGATATTATTAAAACACGTTTCTAACTATACGACAAGCGGACCTATTTGAGAAAAAATACATCGATCATCCGTTTTTTTTTTCCGGTGTTTTCCTTATTTCTACTTTAATCACGCTCGTTAGTTCAAACGATGCGTAACAAGTGAAATTTTTTTACCCGCGCTTCGTTTTATTGTAATTCGTTCTGCACGTGTGTCGTGTCGACCTGTGTCGGGCACGAGCTGACAAAATAAGAAAAGACAATGTCGCGACGATTTAAAGTTCAGCGTAAAGGGTTTATTCAATCACTTGATGATAGGTAATTATCGAGAGGGAAACGCACACATGCAAACGACGATACCGTGCAAACGGATTGCATTAGCATTTTCTTCCATTCTTTACCTTCGATTAACCACCGTGGTTACCGGGATGTAATATTCCTATGAATATTTCAGAATGACTGATGCAAGATGAGCATTGTTGACAAAACAATTTCAAACCGCATAAATACGCTTTTATTGCGTTTTTTATCGTAACGTAATAATTTACGATAATTAAATATTCTCTGCCCCGTGCTGGGCAGGACGTGTAATTTTCGCGTGGCAGTCAACATGTCAATGCGTTATTTGAAACAAAAAAGAAAAAGAAAAAATAATAGAATTCGCGTTACCGAATGATAAATTTCATTGCCAAGCTCGAGGAATGGAAAACGCGCTCTGGCAGTAGACACCAGTAACATAACAGTAGAACATAACGATAGCAATGGACAATATAAGATGAAACGAGAATTGCGAAGATTCATTTGAAATTCATTCGTTTATTGTTTATTGTATTTTATTACATTTCGATATTGCAAAAGCACCCAAATGATTTGTACGAATAGCTTCTGAATTTTGCGCTCGAGAGCAAGCATATTATTTCATTGCACTTTCGTCATAAAAAGAATGTTACAAAGATTACAAAAATTAAAGATTCCGTACCAAAAGCACAGAGCGTAAATTTCACACACGACAACCGTGTTAACAATATATAATCTTTCTTCTCTTGCAAAAGCGAACGAAATTCCGTTCGCAGAGGATTAAAACGTTGAACACTCGTTCAATCGCCGAAAACTCTCGAAATTTAACGGTTTCAGAGGGAAGAATCGATATTCGTGGGATCGGCAAAGTTAATTCTAGAGTCGTGATTCGGTTGTGTGAATTCGTCTAGATAACCGCTAGTCAGCCGTTCGCCGATATGGCAAACGTTACTATGTTGCTATAGCCGTTTCACGCCCACCATACATCACGCGCTCTGCTCGGACCTACCTGTCGACGTACATGTCGCTTCAAAGGTGTTACACGTGCTCTTAATAAATTCCGATCGAAAAAACTTGGCGCAAGGTTACTCGCCTTTCGACGTGCTGTCGTAAAATATAAGTTATTTGCATGTATTATCATCGTGCGTGCTTGCAGTGTCTGCGAACGTTTGCGAACGTAAATCTACTGTCATTTGTCTACGTTTTAATAATTCGTAGCTGGATATGAAAGATACGGTGCGATCGCGAGAGGGGACGATTTTACGTGAAAAAGTTTTATTCTTCGAGAGGGAAGATCCGAGGCTTCGTTTTCGAGGATATTTCAAAATTTGCTTTCAAGTATGTCACGTCTATTAATAGACGATAAGCTAATTTTTAACTAAACAAAGTTCAAACTCTGTTCACACTTGAAAACGAGACTCCAAATGGAAAAATTCTATTCTACACTTTTGACTTATACTTCTGACAATAATCGTGCACCGATTGTTCATTCCTATTCAGTCCACAGTTATTTGAATTCAAGGATACTTAGCAAGTTTCCAAGGCTTCACAAATTTTTCTCTCTTTGGCATCGATGTACCCGGAATACATCGTTGCAAGTTCAATATTAACAATAGAAGAAAATACGTTCACTACATTCTCAAACACGGGAACCGCGGTTTCCATCCGTCTTCGACGGACAAAATTTTATCCTTTCCCTTCGACTTATTTTTTTCATCTGGAGTCGTCCCTTTTCACCGCGCGTACCTAAACGAAATTCAAATGTTCGGAATGGATTCGACCGGAACGGCGTGACTAATTTAAAGAAAACCGGCTGGAATTTTATATATACGGCGGAATCAGTGTATATACATATATCGGAGAAGTTATGAAACCATCTGTAGATATAGCGGCGAGTAGGCCATTCGGTCGAGTTGAAACGCGGCGGAGAGCAGACAGTCGTAAGAGAAAGAAACACAGTGCCGGCACTTTGCTGACACACCTCCACACAAATCTAATTAATTTATATCCTGAGAGAGGCGCCACTAGGGATGCTAAGCCCGACAGGGAAAAAAGAAACGAGAGGAAAGGTAGTGGCAGTGGTGTATCGGCTCTCCCTTACGAATCACAACGATCAAAGAAGATCGTTCCTTATGGAGGGAACTCTTCTTTCGAAAATAGTCTCAAGAACGTAAATCCAAGCACACGCGTGAAAATTTCCATCATTTGTTTTCGTATGAATTGAATCGCTTTCATTGTTAGTTCCAATCGTTGCATGGCCTCCTTCGTAATTGACATGCATTCATCATTGCTGTCACGCATTGGCAATTTTATGCAACATAATATTGTAATTAATGTAGAATAGGCCGGTAATATAACGTTTTTTCCTGTTATAAATTTTTCTTCTTGTTTTTCTTTTCAATTTTTTTTTTTCGAACGAGAGAAACTGCTTGAAAAACACACGTGTCATGTGTGTTCCTGTAATCGAAGATTATATGAAACGGATGTGATTTATTTTTATGCTACGCTTGGTCGTTGGGAGACATACTTCAACATATTTACGTAGGATCGCGTAGGATCGCGTTACATAAAATATAAAATTGTGATTATTAATATTTTCGAAACGTTAAGACTAATTAACATGTACTGAGACAGGCACAATGTACGGTTAATGTCATTTGAAAAAAGAAAAAAAAAACATCTGAAAATTGTACAAAGATATGAATGAACGAAAGGAAGGATTTTGACAACAACTAAAGCTCTCAAATAACTTTTATGATCAGGTTAGAACAGAAATAACAGAATGAAACATACGCGCGAAAAACACACGCTGTAATACAGGTGAATGGGCTAATTAACCTGTCCCCCCCTCCCTCCAGAAAATCTACAGGTCGCGCGCACGTACCACTCGAACCCTCATTAGCGGTTTACCCTGAGCGTCGCGTGAACTTTGCACCTGTAAATTGCCACCTCTATTTAACCGCTTGCGAAACGCCACCATCCAACTCTATTTGGTCTCGCCCTTTCTTCGGCTGAAAAATCCGACTGTACCATCGATAGACACGGACTATCGAGCATTTTGAAATCGTTTCAGTGAAAGATTCGGGAACTCTTCAGGGTCCTCAAAGCCTTGGAAGACATATTTAAATATCTTCAGAGCTAAGTAAGGAATCACATTCGAGATCGAAATATCCTAGACAGAGTAGTCGAAAGTTTAATAACTGGATCACAAATTTTTATGCCTTCGTGAGGAAAATTTAGAGTCCTAAATTTATCCAGAGCCCTGAAATATTCAAAGTCCGAAGTACAGTAGAACGATTCTTCACCAGGGTTCTCTTATCTTCGAAAATATAAATTTGCACAAAAATTCGTAAACTTTTAATAATATATGAATTAATAATATAACATTCGTTAAATAAATCATGATATTCATATAGAATTGATCAATAAAGATTTTTTGGGAGGAGAAATTTTGCATGCTCTGAAACTGAGATTCGAGCGAATCTATCATTTAACCATCGAGTTGATCTATCACAAGGTGAGACAGTTATCGAGCGAATCGATGCAGCTGTTGCAGCATTATGCAACAAGGGAATAAAGACATCGAGTCCTGTTCTTGACGGCTGGTTTCGGGCGCTCGTTATTGAAAAAAGGAAGAAAACGAAACACGGGTTTGCAACGAACGATGACACCATAACGTTGAATTAGGGTCTTGCTAATCTGTTTACATTGCATAATTAACGCGGTTGCAAAGAATATCGAAAATCTCGACGTAGAAACGGCTTCTTTTTGCATAGAAAACATAGGCGCATAAATTCCATTGAGACGTCAAGCTTGATCGATAAGAAGCGGAGGGAAATGGCGAAAAATTAATTACCCCTTCCACCCGTGATAATGGCACGAACGAGATTAATAATTTGGAAGGCGGAGATGAGGCTTCAAACATTTACGGCTCGGCGAGAGCACGTGCACGGAATAAAATAAGCGAATTATGCAGATGAGAATTCGATTCCGTCACTTTTGATTTACGGTCGCCTGCCTTTAAAGAGGCCGCGGCAACAGGAGCGAAGGAACACAGATAGAGAGATATCGAGAGGAAACGAAGTGGAATTTCCCTCTTGTGTGTCTCGTACGCGAATATCTCCCGACCATCAACTATTTACGTTCTTCAGATAAGTGCACTATTAACTAACCTCGCGCTAATATCTACGCCTATCATTAAGATAATCGTGGAACCAGCGGCCCTCGAGGCCACGAAAAGGTATCATCGCGGTCTTCCAGCTTGCCGTTTGCATTAAAACTCATACGCTTCGTTCTTTTCGTTACGTATCATCTACTGTTGCTCGCGAAACTGTTCCAAACGTTTGCAGAAACTTTTTGCGAACGTATCACAGTTGAAGTTTCATCGACGCCGTGACGAGTAGATAGGAAATTTTCATTCACATTCGTGCATTAAGATGTAGTTCTTCCTTCATTGATATTGAACGAAATAAAACACAACAACTAGTTGGATTAATTCCACTTTTTGAAAATGTAAGTCACGATGCAACTGACGTTTAAACGGAGACGATACGCTGCGTTGAAAAATATGAAATTAGGGTACCAAGCGCCGAGTTAATTCGTCCTCCCTTTGATTGCATTGCCACTGTGCGTGGATGCTCGTTTCTTAAAACATTCCCGTAGTAATTACTTTCGTGTGTCCGCGTAACATATATCGGGTTCGAATGTTCAGCGGGTAAATAAATTTATTATTTATCGGCGTGTTTCTGTGGAATCGGGCAACAGCGGCAGGATAATCGATCGAAGATTGGATTAATCGATCCGACTCGATTACCACCGCGGTACGATAAATGGAAAACAGCCGGGCGATTGCCTTTGATTCGTGCTTTCCCTTTCGTGTCGTTAATTTCTTAACCGTGTTCACTTCCCTCACAATTTGTCCAAGAAGTTCTGTAATTTATCAATCAGACGTTTGGACACTCGCAATGAGAGCATATTCTTGAATTTTATTATAGAAAGTGGTAGTTTCTGTATTCTTAATACATGGATAATAGCGAAGTTTAAAATCAATCTTGAAATGGATATAGAAGTTACGAGATATTTATTGGACACGTACAATTACTCGCGAAAATGTTCGAATTAATATTGTGTCTATATTATTCTAAAATATTTTGACACTTTGTCGATACTGTAATGAGATTCGACAATCATGGTTACGTTGCTTTGAGTTTGAAACAGGTCTAAAAATCACAAGACATTTATTCACGTCAATCAAGTTCGATATTCAGTGGAACTATCTTCGATACCTGATACATGTCTCAAATGGCTATTCACGCTCAATCAATTCTTTGTCGTATCTTGTGACTTCCATGTTACATTTTCGATTTCAAATTTGACTAGCGACAATCGTAGTAGCATACAGGTACATAAAAATATACGCTCGTTAGCTGTAGACGTATGCAAATCAGTGACACGTTGATGAATATGCCGAATCCAAATAGAGTTCGCATTTATGCGAATAACGAGGATTGTCGTTCCGTCGTCGTTCTAGTGGCGCTTCTCGCGGGGAAAGATGGAAGCGTTTCGTGCCACGCGGGTCCGACAAAATAATTTTCCGCGTATTTGGAACGGCCGCGACTTGTGCTCCGCACGGGAAGCGGATAGCGCTACGCGCCGCGATTATTTCCACGCGCGGCGCATGGAAACGAAAAGAGAGCGGTAAAAACCGGCGCCTTCGTTGCCCCCGGCGAAGACTGGAAGCCGTTTCGTAATCGCGGCCTGGCTCATTTTCTGCACGACTGCGCGGGAAATTAGATCACCTACCTCTCATCCCGGTAGCGAGAGATCTAGGCAGGTTTCATCGCACGATACAGGAAGAGCCTCCTTCTCTTCTTCTTTGTCCTCCCCCTTTTCTCCTCCGTCTTTTCGCCTCTCATCGACAGCTTGTCGCTGATAATTTAGCTATTAGTCACGATCGACTCTCTCGCGCAACTCGCCTCCTCTCTCTTTTATCGAAGATAAAATCTACTTCGTGCTGAAATACGTTTTCGTATTACACGCCGATTAATTTCTTACTGGTCTTTGCCAGGTGGAACTCCTTTATCCTCTACGCATGTTCCTCGACCGTTATACTTCGGTGTACTTGTTCCGTTATCGACATTTATCGGGCAGCTTGTTGCTCCTCGTTGATTCCGCGGTTGACCATCGTGGCGTTTAACTGTTTCTCAACAATAATGCAAAACGAGGATACAGATAACGGGCCGTCTGTTAAAGTTGCAGACAGGAGACGAGCGTAGGATAATTGCAGGTAATTCCTGGCCGATGAGTTGGGGGTTTATGTAGAAAGTGTATTGGATTGTGCAATAGGTTCGTTCGCCTTTCGTGCGAGTATCGTATATCAAATAATGCGGCGTAATTAATCAGATCGTTTAACAACAGCGACGAACGAAGAAGAGTTGTTACAAATATGTAAATATATGGAGAACAATTTACTTCCGTGTAAACGGAGTGAAACAATCAAAAGATATAAATGATATTTAGAAAGATTCCTTTGGATACACAAGCTTGGTTTTACTGATGAATTCTCAATATTTCAATTATCTTAATATTCATATTGTAATAACATCGTCTCAACAGTCAATTTTAATTTTCTCGATCGAAATTCTTAACAACAGCGCTACCAATTTTTCCAAACAATCCGACGAGCGTGAATGAAGCATAAATATTATACGTAATTATTCGTCCAATTACCGATTACGCAAAACAATAAGAGGGGAGGGAAGAAGAAGATTATTCACGAGCGTGTGCTATAGAGAGGATTGAACGAAACGTCTCAAGCGTAGGGAACTCGCCCTCTTCTCAAACTTTCTCCCCCCTCCCGTTGGATCGTCCTCGTCCTCGTCCTCTTCTTCGTCGCTTCGTTCTCGGCTCTTTCTGACTTTGCTTTTGGCTTGGGCCGGGTGTAATCGGTTCCCCGAAGCCAGGGCTCATTATCGACCCGTCGGCCTAGCAATTACCTGCGAAGCCTCTTTCGACTTCGTGTGTGCCAGCCAGCGCAGTTTCCGACTCTCCACGAGCCCTTCCGAGATCCTTCGACGATCTTTCCAGCGTGGAACAGAGAAAAGACGAGAAAGAAAGAGAGAGAGAGAAGGGAAAGCACGAAATATCCAGAGAAACGGCAGTCTGCGTTCGTTGCTGCTGCTGTTGTTGCCCTTACATCGAGCAACAACACGATAATCTTGAACAATCGATGATAATTACCAGGACGTGCCAGTAGTGGGCGATAATTGCCAAGGTTGCGAAATTCGCACCAGTTACCAGAGGAGGAATTCGAGTCGAGGGAACTTGGGAATTTAGATTTCGTAACGAATTTTTCCTTGTCACACAAGAGAGATGATGATTTCTTCGCGCAGACTAGGGAATTCTTTTCACGAATTTTCTGTTATTCGTTAGGCCAGACAATTTCTCACTCTCACTCTCTCCCTTTTCACAGCAACTTTTCTTTTCACAGAAGGAAACGCGTTCATAGAATACGGATGGAGAGAATTTTCTTTCTCTCGCAGCGACTCGTCTGTCGCAATTACATTTGTCGCTAGAAAAGAGAATTCTTTCGCCGTCGAAGTTAGAATAATATGTTTGTTGCAGAAATATCGAAGAATTTTCTACTTTTCGCAACTCTTTTCCTTGCATCGTCTCCTACGAATTCTTCATTGTCACAAAAAAAAAAAAAAAGATTGCCCCACAGCTGGAACGATAATAATGTCGACCACCAGCCTATTCCGAACTGCAACTTCCTGCATTAATGAATACAACTGTAATATGAATTATCTGTATTATCGCAAGAAATGAGTCTGTTTCTATTAGTTACGTCTTGTCTAACTAGTTGACTATCTGGTTCAACAGAGCAGCACGTACACGTGAATATATCGCAGGCAGGTAACGATAGTCATGGTAATTACGGGAAGACCTAATTTTCACGATTTCACCGTGACGGCAAGAAACGAAGAAAAAAATGGAAGTACCTACTTCATCCGTTTGTCAATTTTCTTTTTCTCCATCGTTCGTGCCAACTATTCAGAGAGAGATAGAGAGAAAGAGAAAGAGAGAGAGTGTCGGTAGTTGCGAGAGCAGTTTTTTTTTTATCACTTACAACACCTCGTAGTTTCTTGCCTCTCGCACGGTTGTGTGCAATCGGAATTCGATGTAACATCGGTCAACGAATTTTTTTCAAAGCACAGCGAAACCTGTTCGCGTCTGTTGATTCGATTCATCGTGTTCTCACGACTGGCAGCAGAAAAGGAAATTGCCGACAGACGATGGGAAAAACAGGTGGACACAAAATATAATCGGCAGATAATTATTGACGCACGTATCACAATCGGGTCCGCGGTGAGAACAGGAAAATCAGGATCGTAAAACGCGAGATTCTGATTATAGCCCCTTACTGGATTTGATAAAAATTACAATTCAGGTGTACTCTGTGTCGATAAAAGTATGTGGACATTTAACTTAATCTTGTGAAATCTACCGTATATTTATTGTATATTTTACTGTACTGTACATCTTTAATTGTTGATATTATATATATATATATATATATATATATATATTTTAAGACATTCTAATACATTCCAGTAATGAAAATTGATTTATCTCTTAGAGAAATGAATGTTTATTCGATGCGTAAGTAAATGACGATTTTGGAATGATGTTACACGTGGAGGTGATTTTATCATGACGTGTGGATATTTTACTTTAAATTTATAGAATAGTATTTAAAGAAAATATACTCTCAACTTGTAATATGCAGATACAAAATTGTTATTGGTAAATTAAATTATTGATAAAATATACAGTCTAATACAACACAAATTAAATATATTATACATATTTTCCCTTCAAATAGACACGAGAATATAAGTGTCCACATATTTTCGAGCGCACGTGCACGTCGATTTCTCTTCTTCTTTTTTTCTTTTTTTTTTCGTTTGCATTGGCTGACGTGACAAGTGGACAAGTGACGTAAGGGCATTTCTTTTACGGAATTTCCTTGAAAGACGAACATTTGCGAACGAGTCAGCGAACGAAAATTGGCCGAGTTCGCGTACATGGCCGGTCGAGTTCGTGGAAAAGCGTTAAGTGCATCTCGTGAGACCGCGACCTTAACGAAGAGAACGGGCCACGACAAAAGGCAATTTTGCAGATGGCGGTATCAATAGTGGAGTCGATTTCCTTCAACGAAAGTGAGTACTCGCTCACGTGCAAACGTCTCGAAAAAGTATTCTTCGTGCTTTCGCAATTATTTGCGAATTGAATTCTCATTTTTCAACGAACGATGTAATTACATTATCGTAATCACGATATTCATCCGGGTGCAAAGAGATCTACCATATCAGACTCTGTAATATTGTTCTTCGAGTTATCGATGGCGCGCTTCCTTCGCCAATCACGTAGCTCAACGTTGACTCGACGAGGTTCAAAATTGTGTCGATGATTTTCCAACAACAAATCCCATCGGTCGAAAGATTATCCTCTTCCCGTCGTTAGCGCGGTTTTACAGTTCAAATCTGCCCGATGCCAGCGTGCCAGCGTAAATGGAAAAAGAAGAAGAAAGAAGTTGAAAGTTACTCGGTCGAAGAAATACGATTCGACGAGTGGTTTTGTTCTCGGCGAACGATGTTACGCAATTTTACGAGTGACGCCCTTTCCTTTTTTTTTTTTTTTTTTTTTTTTACGAGCATAGGTAGGTCCGGTGTGGCGCTACTTGCATCGGGCGACAATTTGGCTCGGTTTCGTCTGCTCGAATTAATTAACGCAACGCGCCACGGTTGAAATTAGCCGACCAGCATCGAGTTCGAAATCGGGCGGCGTTTCTGTGCAGTGCGGTGGAAAGTAATTAGGCGTCATTACTGCATCCCGGTAACGGGGTACATGCTGGTCTGGATTCAGAGAGTTTTGTGAAGTGATTATTTTTATTGTCATTTCCGGCTGGTTTCTCGGAAATCACGTACGCAAGCTACACGAGAGCTTCATCCAGCCGTTCGTTACCGCGTCGTTTCCCTCTTTATCGAGGAGCCAGCTTCCTCTTCTCGTTCGATCGCTCGTGGCATCGTTTCTCCATTCATGACTCACGATCGGAATCGACTCGATCGATCGTTAATTTGTTCAATGTAATTACTTTCGATGTGATCTTCCATCGACGATTGAACAATTCTCGTATCAGGTTGTTGAAGATGATTGGGTTTCTCGAAAGCTGAATTTTCGTTCGTTGTCAAACAGTTTTATAAATTGTCGCAATCTTTGGCACAGGCTTTCAAATACGACTTCCCTCTTCTATGAATTTCGTTTATTGTATTTTTGCAGTTGCTATCTAGCAAGCAGAAAAAAAAGCAATTAAATCAATTAGTTCCAGACACACGTTTTATCCACACAGCTGCACGTTATATCTAATTAAAACCTTGTACAAATCAGAGTAAGATGCTCGTAAATGTTTCCGCGTAGAAAACACGTTCTACCAGTATATTAATAGACGTAACGAATAAAATATCTGCATCTCTTTGATTTTCTCCAATACCGATCCAAGTGCACATTAAGTAAAATTCATTTACCAATATCTTCGTGTAACTACAAAAATAAGGATCGTGCAACAATTCGACGTGATCGCGTACGATTCAATTAACCATCCATCGATGGTTGCGTTTTGCGATTATCACGAACAACGACCAGCCAGTAATTTTCGCGTGCTACATCAACATCCGCCAGTCGTTTTTAACATCGTTCGGCACAGTATATCATCGGTTTTGTTCCGAGCGCGAATTCTGCCTGGGCGCCTGGACTTAACGCTCGCGGTACGCCCGGAGCGTCGTAAGAAAAGTGGCGGCATTACGCATAACCGCAATGAAATTCGCATTACGCCGCGCGTAATACGTGCATAAAGTATATTCGCGTGTGCAGTAACCCGCATAAAATGCTGCGAGTTGTTGGCGTTCTCCGGGGCAGCCTCGTTCCCGGCACGGACGTAATAGATTTATTTCGGAGAAAACCGCGCGGCCGCGTCCCCGTTCGATCGTTATCTCGCGTTGCTTTCGCTCCGGTGAAGCTCTCGAAGCTCGAAATTTTGAAACTGGAGAGACTTTGGATGAATTGGATGCGAAATTCGGAGATCTGGGACTGGATAACAAGAGCAATGGATGAATTGACGAGATAAATTGATTGATCCGAATTGGTAGGCGAAATGATCGAAAATCATAGTACGTGATGAAAGATGAGAAGAAAAAGAACTGTGGCTTTTTCTCCAAATTCGTATTTTCGTGAAGGTGATTAAAATGGACGTGGATTAATTTAATATGCAAAAATATATAAAACATTGGAAAATATTTGGTAGAAGAAATAAATTCCTGCTTAGGCTTCATTTTCTTGACTAGAAAAATTGCAAATATTACATTGATATTGACTATATTAATACATACATTCTTCATTCATCTTCTTTAATTTCCACTTACAAATTTTTTCTACAGTTATATCTCTACTTTTACAATTATAATACCCTTCTATCGCGATGAATCCTTTATCCATCCTCTTGAATCTCCATTTATAATTCCACTATTACAATCGTAAGTAATTCTATCCCGTTACAGTGAACACATAAATTTTTTTTATTCATTCTCTTCAGTTACCATACTTTTATGATCATAATCCCATCGTTGAATACATAAATACATAAAATTTTCACTCATCCTCTTTGATTTCCAGTTTTACAATCACAAACAGCTCTATACATAAATTCTTCTATTCACGTTCTTCGACTTCCATCTATAATTCTACCTCGTCTGTAATTTCAGAATCGTCAAAACGTCTGATTGATCTTCCAACAATCTCTCTAACCTGTCTCATTTTCTCCAGCTAAATATAGCGTTTGCACCGAAGCGCTCGTAAGCAAACGCAATGAAATTACACCGAGGTAGAATTTATTTCGGGTGAAACTTGCGGCGGAAACGCGTCCCGCCGCTGCGTTCGATCCGGCACTGATTCGCGCGCGGATTCTTTCGTTCTTTCTTTCCTCATTGCCCGCGATAAGATTAAGAAAGAACGGCTGAAAATTCGAAATTGCGGCTGAGCGTGCCGACGGTAATTTGCCCGCTTTCTAGCCGATCCAATTTGTCGGTACAAATGGCGGTGATACGACTTCCGTAATCGTTTTGGAGAACGACCGTGCACGCGTAAAACGTGGGTGTGGAAGGCGCCAGCAGCTCTCTCGCTACAGCTGGATCGTGTTTCTGGCGTGGCGATACCGGTATCCCTTCATTCCTGAGTAATCGTCAGGCCCAAGGCACGCTATCCGCCATTTTCTAAATACGTTGCCCGAATATCGAATCGTTCGGGTCTGTCGAAACCTCCGTGCCTCCTTTAAAAAATATGTAGCAGCGCCGTGCGCCACTTTTCGAAATACTCGCGCGTTTTTTCTTTCTGCGACGACGTTCGAACGATTTCAAACGAGATCACGTAGATCACGCGATAAATTTCTTCATTCGAAGTATATCTTCGCGAGGAGCTAAAAATATTTGCAGTTGAAGTTTCTATTAATTTTTCTGTAGAATGCTAATGACGTGATCGGGGATCGTTTGGAGTTTCAATTGTTTAATTGATTGAAATGCAGAATTTTATCGTTTGTTGTGGCTGAAGCATCGATTCTGGAGAAATAAAATTTTTCTCCGTCCACTTCGAAATCTGGATCTGGACGATTTCAAACTCCTTTGGTAATTACACATGGTTACTTGCAGTTTCAAACGAGATCTCGCTTATAAATGCAAGCCTATAGAATCTACGCACCTATTAATCAACTAGATTAACTAGATTGCAAAAGATTTTTAAAAACGACGAAACAGTTTTTAAAAGTGAGAGTTTTAATAGAGGTTTTAATAGAGAGCAATAAATGTAGATACTTCGTTCCTCGATTAATTACGTACATACGTTTCTAGCGTGTCGTTCCGACAACGTTGGACAATTAGAAAATTCGAATGTTTCGGGATAGTGCTTTCATTGGAAAATGGAGTTTCAATACGTTTTACTTTGTTACGGTTTATTTTCGCCGGGGCCAAACAGTCGTTTATTATTAGCTTGATGCCTCTTCACGAGAGATGCATTCCAGGAAGAGTCGGGCTCCGTTGGGCTGCCAGCCTTTGGATTTCTGGAATTCAGAGGTTGTCGCTCCGAGTTGACCGGTTAACGCAATGAATTTATTGAACAAAGCGGCGACGTGGCACATCGTCCACCGACATCTGACATCTTCTTTCCGGAAACGGGAGGGATTAGCGCCTCGAACGTCTTCCGCGTAATCGCGTTGGCGAGATAGAGACGAGATGTTCAGATGAAATCATGTCATCTCTTAATAAATCACGATAAACGATAATAACAAATATTCATGAAAACGAAGCGTAAAATGAACGAAGTTGCGGTATGTCTTCAATTAACGCTACTTAATTTGACCAGTGACTAAATTGATAGAACGAAACGAAATATTTTTGTTAATTTAATTATGGTCAGATCAAAATAACAGAAAGCAATGAAACTGTCCAGGAGGTGCAGTTAATAATCGCGAGATTTTCAAAATTTTTGAAACTTTTTGAAAATTTGTGAATTTTTCAAAATCGTTTTATCACGAATGCAAAGCTTGACACGAGAGAAACACGGACTGCGCGAGATCGCGCCACCCGACGAAAACGTCAGCGATTATCCGTCTCTCAAGAAGAGATCACTTAGCGAAAACAGGTATCCGTTTCGCTCGATCGACGCGAGAGAAGAGGTTTCCTCGCAGGGAGGAATATTCGTTCCTACGCTCCAGGTGGACGTAGTAACGAGATAGTAAACTGACGGATGGGACAGTGCGTCAAGTCGAGCGTAGTACGCGCATCAGTTGGAAAAGCTTAATCAGGATGCATCAGTCGAGGCATCTCGAACAGAGCACTGACTACGTTTTAATTACTCGTCGCATCGCCGGCAATGTAGAATGACATCAAGATGCCCGCGGGGTGACGAGCAGCGCGAGAAAAAGGGAGTAACGTAGAGAAGGAGCGTTGACCGCGTGTAAAGAAAAAAGAACAACGTCGCCAGTTTTCCAGTTCGCGGCCCTCTCTTTAATCGCCACTCGATGCAAATACATATACGAGCGATTATTGTCGGGGGCAGCTCGCGGCATTGATAACACCGCGTTACCAGTAGCCAAACAAGGCTCTTGCGAACTTTTTAACTTTATTAGCGGCAATTGATTGTCGAGTGCGTGTCCGCGAACTTCGTATCGTCGGTGATCGACGAAAAAAAAAAAAAAAAAGAAGAAGAAGAAAATTCGTAACACGGGAGAGAGTTATTAGCGTGTGTTTCCCGAGGTTTCGCAGCAGCAGGGGCAACAAGTGTCTCTATAGAGTTATTTGCGTAAGGAGCAAGTGATTCCGTGATTACCCATTTCTTCTTTTTTTTCTTTTCCTTTTGTATCCTCTTTCTTTAGTATTTGCGAAAGACGGAAGTTTCTTTATTTAAATATTTTGAAATTACGATAAACGATCAAAATGAATTAGCCAGCTATGTAGACATTGATCAGCTTGACATTCGAAAATGTTATAAAAATAGTGCGCTATCTCGAAATACTTACGTATATCTACAAACCTGTGTGTCGCGTAGAATACGAAAGCTTGTGCTCTATTTAAGTATTATCTACTTAATTTGACATTCAGTTGAACTCTTCATTTTCTTGCCTATCTCTATTAATACGTTAGTCATTCGTAACTAGCCATATTTCAGGATGATTAAAATAACTAGATAGTAACACAATTTATATATATATATATATCGTGACGTAATATTTTCTAAATATTAAATATTCCAGCCAAACGTGTAAATATTTCGTGCGTCAGACAACACGTTGTTAACCGCTTGCTGAAAGCTGCAAAAATGGTTTCTAAAAATTGGAGAAAGAAGGCCAGCTTAGCCCACATCGTTAAATATTCGCCAGCACGAAATTCGTCGCTCTGGCTGAAAAAATCTTACCTGATCGCGTGTTCATCTATCGCGAGGGCCTTGAAACGGATTCGGATTAAACCTCGGATGAGGTTTCTAAATCCTTTCGTGTGACGTTTTTTTCCCAATCCGTTCATGCTCGCTGGCCGTTTCTTTCTTCCACGAAATTCATACAACGTCCGAAATTATCCCACGAAATTATGCCGACCTATCACGGACCGTTTTTCAAATACTTTTGACAAACTTCCTCGGTTCTCGGCTTCTCGGAAAGTAACCTCGACGTTTCGCGGCTAATTCGAGAGAAAACGATGACTCGATCAACACTATGATCCATGTCCAGGTGAATAAATCTCAGTTTATTCCAAATTAGGACAAGAATATCAGGGGAAAGTTTCTTACGTTGAAATTTTCAAGAAAACACCTTTGTAAATCGGGAACGTGTTGGTAGTCTTGAACAGAAAAAATTTGAAAACAATTTCAGTATCGTAACTGATACATAAATCTAAATAAAGCAAACTGAAACTGGTTACAAAGAAATTAATCGCTGGCCCAGTCTAAGAAACTGATTTTCTAATTCGGACCACAAGTGTGTGTGTATTCTAAATTGCTCCATGTCCATTTTTCATTATTATAGAAAAATATCTTTATTACGAAAGAAAATTTTATTGAGAAGCACTCTGTAGCGTAACAAGAAAATTTAAATATACATATATTTGGCAAAGTAATATCAATTAATTTCAAATTCGGAAATTTCTCCCATTGAAATATTTCAGAAAACGAGCCAATGGAATATCTAACACATGCAACCATGTTAATATAAATACACGGAACAATGAATAAATTTGAATATTACTATTACACGAGTCACTTGCTCGTGTTAGCCGATATCACAGTTGAGTTTTCGTTTCGCAATTGGCATCGTCAAAGTGTTAATTATCGGTCTTTCGCGTCGGATGGCGGAGGCTGCTTTCACGCGAACGATCTCAAAAGGGCAGCGTATCCTAAAAAGCGAACGTTAGACCGTCGGGTTCGCATCTCGACACGGTTAGGCGATGCTTCGGGAAGAGAGATTCCCACGTAGTCGGAACGTTCGCCGGTTTCAGAGATCGTCGGCATGAAAACGGGGATAATTGTGGCTTCGTAAATACCGCTACTTAATACCCGAGCGTGCTGCTTCGTACTTACACGCGTGCATAGACACATGTATGTATGTACGTACGACTGGTCTAGCTAGCTAGCTAGCTAGCTAGCGCGAGTACTAGGTTCGTGGCAGCGTCAGTCCGTTTAGAAATCGTTCCTCTCTTCGCGCAACGTGTAGAAAACGAGGTAATTGTACGCGGCGCGTTGTGTATCCACGCCGCAGATATCCACTTCCGGCGCGGATCTGGCTCGCTGCAATTTCACGCCATTCCGGTCACCGATTCCCTTCCTAAATCCTTGCTTCCTATCATGATATTGTTTCATCAATGAACGTGTTGAAAACTATTTTATTCAGGAGAAATGGAATTAATAAAGATAGATGGGTAGAGTCGGTTTGAGTACGCTATAGATGACAGCTGTAGAATTACACAATTATAAATCAATATATGGTATTGAAATGAAATTTGCTCTTGTTCTAAAATGAATTTGAGTCAGTCGTCGTCATGTGTACATCGCAAAGAAAGAATGTCATTGCTTTGGATATTTATACGTCTTTGATAAATATTTATAAAATATTTACATCAGCATTTGCATATTCTTGTCTGTTGTTGAAGTCTGGGCTCATTCTGTGCATTTTCACATATACACACGCGTATTTCGTATCCATAAGTTTCTTATGCACAAACGCATTACCATTTGCATCTTATCTATGAATTAGCGAAGGGGAAATCTATTTGTATAACATTACGTACGATTTTCTATTTTTTTCCAGGTAAAAATATGACAAATTGAAGTGGCTTCATGCTACTAAGTAAATGACGTGTTCGTATCTACGCGTATCTATCGTATCTACACTATTACAGGCATCATAAAGCATAATTTGTTTTAAAAAAGATATAAATAGTACTCCGCTGTTAAGATTAAATACATACATACCATGTCTTCGTTCCTAAGTGTTAAAACACATTTTGCAAGGTGCGTAAATTGATTTAAAAAAATCAAGGGAACGACCAATGGATTAAAAATCGGCGTTATTGTTAAGAGTGATTAATAACGATTGGCCAGATAATTGGATGAATCAGACACGAAATTCGAATACGAATCTAGAACGTAATAACAATCTAGAACGTCTTAAATAACAGGAAGAAAAATTGACACGAATATGGTAGAATTTAATTTAAATATCGTGATGATGGAACATCGTCGTTATTGAACCACGGATGATCATGGATATTTTAAAAAAAATGGCATCCAAAGTTCACTGAAATGCATAAGAATTCTAGTCGTTAAATTGAACAGCGGTAAGTTCTAATACTGCAACTTCTATGAATAATCCTATAGATCTATAAATGTCCGAAGAATAATCTTCTAACAATATCACAAACCCATCTCGTTTCTCCCAACTAACTATAGTATTTATTCTAATGCATTTAAGGATAATAGAATTGCACTCAATAGAAACAGTGTGAGTCGAGTCGCTATTATATTCGTTGGACGTTGTCTTGCACGTGTTGTTAAGTGTCAACTAGCTATCCCTGGATCAATTGTAACGTCGAGTAAAAAAAGACTGTTGATTGCAGCCATTACGCAAATTGAAGCGGCGATGCATGGCCAGGTTGACTTCTCAATGCTACGCACGTTCCTTAGATCAATCGAGCCGTGGTATCGAGCTTTCGGTCGTTCGCACGACACGTACGCACGATGATTATAATCGTGGCCCGTCAGTATCGATCGCAATACCGAATGCACCGGCGATCGTTACGTCCTATATCGAAATCGAGATCGTTCGCGAGTGGTGAAACATGCATACCAAGATTTTTAACGTAACGGAGAACATAAGAAAGGTACAGTGATTACAAAAAGCATTTCCATGCCAGGATTTATGTATATCAGTTAATTTTCATATATCAAGATATATATATATATATATTTTAGAACAGATATGTTAAATTTTTGTTGTAGAATTTGTTGTAGCATTTATTGTCATTCAGTTGCGTAATTACTTTTAGTACATTTAGTAATAGTTTCATTATAATTATAAAGATCAGGTATTAGAAAGATGTAGAATCTGAAAAATATCGAGAGCAAATACTTTTTGTAGTCACTATATGTATTCTCTTTTCGATTCCTCATGAACTCTGAAAAATTACACTGACAGAATAGTTACAAGACACTGAAAATATTTTCAATCTTAATTTCACATTTAAAATACTGAAAAATTATGAATACATACGTAAAGTATATAGTAAAAGATTATTGTACAGAGCGAATGATAGTCTCGACATGGGAAGATTTTTAACAGTTATTGAAATGCATAAAAAAAAAGATGTCTTTCGTGATCCCTGACTGACTGACCTCTCAGTTGAACGTGCCAAGAGCTAAATCCACGTCGATTTTTCGACGAAGACAAACCAGCAAAAAAATTTACGGCCATGAGTGTTTAATTGGAAATGTCATATGACTCTATCGAGTTCAATCGAGGCTAATTATGGCAGACATTAATCACACAACGTAATTAAGAATAACGAGCTCTTGTTTCATCTTGTTCCATCGAGGGAAACTGGTTTTCGAATAGGGACACTCGTGAGAGAGAGAGAGAGAGGGAGAGAGAGAGAGAAAGAGAAAACGAAATTCAAATATTTTAATTTGTGCCGACTATTCGCTCGCAACATTTTTTCGTGCCTAGAACTGTACCTCTTCGACTTGCAATTAGCAACAATATTTCCCCAGTCGGTTTATCCTTCACAAATATACATAACGTACGCGTTGATAGAAAACGTGTCTTCTCATTTGCAAACGATTCCGGTGAACGTAATTACCCGGCGAATCGAAACATTTTTAAAATAACAAGCGAAAACCGAAGACAGCGGTTGATAAGCGGATCGTACGAGCGCAACGATGTGGCTAAATTCACGAGTGGCATTGGCAACAGTTTGACAATACACTTCGCGCAGGTAATATGCGCAATTTTCTAGCTCCGATAATCTACGCGTGCTAATGTGTACACTTTACGTAAAACTAAATGCGAAGTAGAAGCATCGCTTGGGGAAACACAAAGTTGGTAAACTCGTACCGAAGGAAATCCGTACCGATCAGTTTTGATTGCGTAATTGCAGAGTTAATCGACCTGCCCGCCGGAGATTAATTCCTCGAGAACTCGTTTTCGTTCGTATCGTTCGTTGCACAGTTCGAAGATGGAAAAGAACCGTAGGTACACTTGGGGAGAATTAGGAAGTACCGCCGGTGTTAGTATCGGCTACGATCTACCGGCGAGGACTTAATCGAGAAATGCCCGTCTTGAAATGCTTTCTCGATAAGCGGGGCTCCGTAATTAATTGCCGATTTCTGCGCGGGGAAGGAGTCGGTGGTTTTATCGCCGACGGAGAACTGGTTTTTGCACGGACATTCTTTCTTTCTTTCTTCTTTTTTTTTTTTTTCTCTCGACCGGCGAATACGTACGTACTAAGAGAAAAACGGGAATGCGGACGATCGGTCAACTCTTCGCGGCGAACTACGCTCGATTGCCTTGTTCTTGATTGACGTTTTGCTTCGAACAAGATTTGACACGAGAGAATGAAACGCAAACCCCTTCCCGAGTTTTCTGTCTATTTCACGATTTTTTTAATAGAACCGCAAGATTTTGCATTATCGCGGAAAGAAACACTTTTTTATTAACACTTGATTAAGATAATAGCGCGAGACAGGTGAAAAAGGTTGCTGACTTTTGAAAAATTTTGTCAAAGTTTCTGATCGTGGAGCATGTTACTTATACTTATCAGAAATCGATCGATTTTAATGGCTCTTTTGATAAGAATACATACAATATATCGAGTATAGGTTAAAAATGTAAAAATGGCCACAATAATGACTTACAGTATGGCTACGCTACGTGTAACATAGGGTTAACGTAACATAGGCTACAAGGAGTTAAAAAAGTTAAAAGAATCAGACCGCTTTGAAAGTAGTTTCCTCGTGAGTTGACACGTGCATTAACGTTGTCGCTAGTTGATACGCGTTCAGTCGAGACACAAATCTTTTAAAAACTGAACTATTCAACTAATTTCGTGATACAAGAGAACGCGGTTAATATTTCGCGCGAACTCGTTAATTACGAGGAGACAACGCGAATGATTACAGATTCCAATATTTTCAAAATTAGTGACTGCAACGCGCCGTCACTTTTCTCTACTTTTTATCAAAATGAGTCTCTTCGCAATCTTAGGTTCAAAACTAGCCACCGTTTTGTAGTTTTGTCCGAGTTCAAATTCTTCCTAGCAGAACTGGAACTGGAAAGTGAAGTATGCGCGAAGGAACGCAGAAATGAAGGAAACGAGGTGTTCGAAATCCTTTTGGGAGCGTTTAGCTGGCAGGCTTCCGCGTAACAGAACTGCCAAACGAACGGATCGTGACTCTTTGCGAGGAGCCGACAGAAAATAACGTTATTATATGTCTTAAAGTCTCAAGCGAACACGTAGACCAGCGAAAACTTAAAATCAGCACGCGATCAGCGCGGTGGGTTTCTCCAGTCGGATGGCGCCCACGACCTTGACTCAGGAGGAACGTTTGGCCTCTGAACGTCGGAAAACACATATCCACCACTGATCCTTCGTTTCCTGTCTTCTCTCTTTCTATCCGTCTCCCCAATCATCGTTCTGCGACAAGCAGAGCGTTATTTTTTTTTTTTCGATTCTTTTTTCTTGTGTCTTTACACAATCATCGTTTTGCCGCAAATAGAACGCCCACTTTTTTTTCCATCGCGTATCGATGGATTATGTAAAGTATCGACGCGTGCAAGAAAACGAAGAAAGAAGAAGCACGTCACCGGATGTTGCTGGGGATTGTGGAAGATATCGGTCGTTTAATCCCGTCCATTCTTTTTCTCTTCTCCGTTTCTTTTTTTCCCAAGTTTAATAAGCGAATAGAGCATTTATCGGTGCTGGTAGGTTAATTACTCGCGGCTACCGACGTCGTTACCTTCGAACGTTAGAAAAAGCGTTTTGCGACGTGTAATTTAATTTTCCGTCGATTTGTCTCCGGCACGGATCGAATGATTGAGATAAATTACGAAGGATCGGCAAGTGAAACACCGCGAGAGGAGGAGGGAAAAAAGATTGACGCGAGCGCAACTAATCGCATCTATCATTAATCTTGGCGATTATGTCTCGAACTGCTGAACTTAGAGACGCGTAAGAAACTAGGTTTATGTCCATTTTATTGTATGAAATTTAAATTGGCTTTTGATTGAAACGCATCTTAAGAGTCGTAGATCATTTCCAAGGACCTTTAGGAATAATCATAAAAATGTGGATTTTTATTTGTGAAATATAATGGTACAAAAATATGTAAAATATCACCTAAAAAAACACGTTGCACATAATAATCAGTTAAAGATTTGACACTGCTTTGATGATATGTATCTATATAAAAATCTGTGATCTAGCCACAGATGATGTAAGGACAAAGAAGTAAAAATCACGATCAAAGTGAATTGAATTTTGTATTACCTCAGAAATTTAAAATTGAGGGAAACAGAACTGAAATTATAATAAAATATTAATAAATATTACACACGAGTTACGAGCTATGAGCTAGAAACTCTAAGCTACTTCAAGGATAAAACACACAGCAAATTGAATAAATTGAATTCACAGTAATCGCGATACACTTGAAAAACAAATAAATATCGCGCAAGAGTAAATTGTAAAATTATAAGAATTATAATACGCGACATCGTGCTTTTATTTTCTTCGAATAACCGCTTGAATATGGTAATTATACCGGCAACTTGTTATTAGTCCGGCATAATACGTAATAAGTCTCAATCAGAACTTACAAAACATTTTTCGAATAATTATACACGTTCATTGTAAAATATTTGTCCGGCTTGGATTCCTGCGGCGCGGCGCACGATACTTATTAATGTGCCATGATAACAATGTTACGCGTGTTAATGTCCCCGAAATTGCTATGGTCAACGACTGATCGAACAGTTTCTCATTTGCAATGATAAATTGGCCGATCGAGGGGCTCGCCGTTTATTTGGAACTCGCGTTGGAACGCACGCTCGATTTTTCGAACGAGATTGCCTCTCGATGCTTGTGTAACATTTCCAAAAAGGGGGAGGGGGAGGGGAAAAAAAAGAAAGATTATATAAAACCCTGACTTTTATCTTGGTCTTCGTGGTCTGATCGACTCGGCGTTCGTCGAATAAAATACGAGGGCGATAAACGTTCGGTTAATGAAATTCATGAGGATAAAGTGGACGGCCGTGCGGAAACCGGAGCCACCGTACATCACTTAAGGATTCAAGTGCATTTTCATTTCTTTTTTTTTTCTTTTTTCTTTCTTTCGTCGAGTCGATCGCGTGCTCCCTTCTGGAATAAGCGTGTTCAACCGCCACGGGGAAAAAGGACATTTATTACGTCGTTTGTGCACTTTTGCTCTTCCTGTGGTCCCCTCTTTGGACAGTTACTGTCAGATGACTGTCTTCTAGTTCTACGACCCACTGTTTCCTCTCCGTTTTTCAGGGTGAAATCAAACCAACATTAGAAAAATCCCTGATATTTATTTTCAAACCTGTTGGCCATTTTTTTTCAAGTCAGCATGCGAAATCAACCAACAAAAATCTTTGATGTTGATACTCGATGTTAGTCGTAACGTCACGATAACGATTTAAATATACGTAGGAACGAAATTAATACGTCGACTGTCATTTCACGTGGACTGTCTTCCGAGATAACGATCTAAGGCTAAAAATTAATATTTGATCGCGAGCATGATCTTCGGGAGACTTGACAATGACACTTTGAGTCGATACTCCGACTATTCTACGGTGTTTCGTTACGTTCGACCGTAAACAGGACACGGTATCGCCCTACTTAAAATAAAGGTACACCGAAAAGAGGACGAACTCTCGAGCGAACGAGTGAACCTCGCCGACTTGAAAATTCGCAACGCGCCGGGGAACGATGGTATAAAACGGTTATCGAACGTCGCTTGCGAATTACGGAAACACTGCGTCAGCATCCGGGCGCACGATTCTCCGAAATGTCCGCATCGATTGCTGCGGTCACGTCGCTCACCGTTCTCTCGAAACCATTGCCAACCCTCTTTCTCGCAACCCCTCCGGTATATCCGAGCCCTCCTCCCTCGCCACCCAGGCTCTTCCTCTCTCTCACGTTTCCACCCTCGAATCCCGTGGCATTTACCGACAGTGCCACTCAGGGAAACCAAGATGGTTACCGCGTCAGCACTTCAACGTCGTTTCATCCCCCGTCCGTCGTTGTACCACCGCTATACATACTCTTGTGGTGACACGGTATGCCAAGATACCGTTTCAACGTTTGACCGCTCCCTTCGAAAGGAAGGATCTTTTTAAAGAGAGAATTAAGAAATACATTGGAACGAGTGTGTGAGAGAGAGCAAGTTCGATTGGGTTAGGATTAATGGGATCGGATTATCGAGAAGGAGAGGATATACGTATTGTTTAAAAGTGAACGTTTATTTTATTTTATACCATGCATGTTAATTGAATCAATTTTGTTTTCTCTTGCAGCAATTTGATCAATTTGTTACACCAGATCCAGGATTGTTTGAATAAATTTATTCGTGTTCATTTTTTTTTTTTTTTTTTTTTGGTATATTCTATGTACAATGTTTCATATGTATGTTTGACGAAATAACATACATTTGACAATATTGTAATCAAAATTGTTAGAAATACACGCATGTTTCTTTAAAGAATAAATTCTCGCTTGAAGGGCCCGATAATCGCATCTTGTCACAAGCATTCCGAAGCTGTTTGGAAATGTTTAATTACGCGTACCTACCTGTGGCAATCAACGACTCGTTCCTCCTCCAATCCGCCATTGAAACCATCCGAAGTTGCTTTCTGTTACCGCGGTAAACGGCAGGAACGGCAGTTCAAAAATGGTAATCGTTCGTGATGGCGAACTCGCATGCAGTTACTCGCGAAGTAAGCCTACGATTTTCCATCCGTTGGCCAATCGTTGCTAGTCGAAGGGAGAAAAAGAGAGAGAGAGGGAGAGAGAGAGAGAGAGGAAGAGGAAAGGCGCGGAAGAAACGTTTAAGCTAACTCTTGGCCGAACGAACGGATAATAATCCTGTGTGTGCCATGTACATCCTCCGTTACCGCTGCAGCCACGCTACAGCCAATTAATCCGGCAATCACGAGCGATTCTCCGCTCCGCTCCACTCCACCTGCTTTATTTGCCATTAAGAAGGAACGTATACCACGCAGGCCGCGCCATTGCGTCCGACTCGGAGGAAAGGGAAGAACGATGAAGAAGATGGAGGGTAAAGCAGGTCGATTCTCGATCCGACTGATTCGATGTGGGCGTCGACTTCGCGAATACGTTCCAACGTACGAGCTCGCTGGAAATTCGGTACCTTTTCTCGTATTCCAACGTCGTGAGACCATCAGCGATACTAGTCTCTTCTTCTCTCTATCTTCTGTTCGATTTTCCGGTCGAACTGGTTGGCTCTTTCTCTAGTAATAGTCTATTTCATTGCTTCTTTCGAGATTAGTTTCTTCTTTCTCTACCTTGTGCGCTGTACTTTCTTGTCCCGTTCGAGCCTCTTGAAGTTTCTTCGACAAAACTTATTTTCTATTTCCCATCATACCGAATATCGACTTCATTTGTTTCTTGTTCTTTTCTTCTCCTCCTTCTTCCCTCTCTTGCGTTGCCCTTTTTTCTTGTTGTTCGAGGCTCGTGCATCTCATCCGTGTCCGTTTCGCGAGCCTTCCACCTTGGTGGCCGAGTCGCTGCGCACACAGACGTAACCCTATCGTATCGTAATGTGAAGTACGAGTCGAACGTACGTGTTCCCCCGAGACTCGTCCCCGCCCCTCCTCTCTTTGCCATTGATTTTCTCTTGGTAAAATCTTGTACCTTCGAGGATTGGCTTGCTTACGGAACGGAGAAACGATATTAAAAGGGATGCATTAGCATTGGGATTGGGATTTTTTTTTCACTAAGCTCGTTTGCAGCCGCCATTGCCTTTACTTTGTTACACTCCCGAACTTGTTGTCGACATTTTATCGTCCATTGTTTCAGATAGTTTGAGATTTCATATTTGAAACTGCATCATCCGTATTTTTATTCTTCTTGATATAAAATGTGTACAAATATTTCTTACGGTTATTATACATATCTAATTTATATAATTTATTCAACTGCTTTGTAAGATATTTGTTCGTTAGATTACTTCTTGAAAATATTAACCCTCGCAATAAAATTGCGATCTGCTTCAATTTTACGCTAAATAAAACACTCGCGTTGATATTTCCACTTCGGTTTCTCACTAAACGTTTCCTAAAAAAAAAAAAAAAAAAAAATTCTCGTAATGAAACTCCCATTTTCTTATTTAACTTCACATCTTCAAGCAATTCATGTGAAACATTTTCACTCAATTTCCAAATTAATCAGCAAGAAAGAACGGACAAAGAATCGACCCCCTCCTCAACCTCAAGAAAAAAAAAAAAAAAAGAAAATAATGCTAAAACGTAGAATTTTTCGTCACGCGAAGTGCATCTTCCGTACATGTCGGCGCAACGTGACTCCAAGGCTCGTGCTGGCCAAACGAGCAGGAGGGATGACGCGACTCCCTCTCACGAACTATAAACTCCGTCACTATTTTGATTCCCAGCATTTGGCATGATCGTACGCGCGTCCGTGGTTCCCCCCCTTCATGCAATATTGATGACCCGCCGCGGATCAAATGCCCCATGATAGCCCCCACCTACTCCGTCCTCCCTAACCGGTATCCTGATTGCGAAGCGGGTCAGAGCCACTGATTTTCAATGGATGGCAGCCGAATTTAAACTATGATTACACCCCCCGCCGTCGTCTAAGTACGGGGCTCGAGGTCGGTTTAATGAAGCCTCGCCGAATTAGCGCCGTGCGCTAAATTGCGCGCATTTTCCAACCGGGGCTTCAGATAACCCAGACACGTGTGGCTATCGCGAAAATTAGAAACACGTGAAAGTCGCGGATAATTAGTCATTAGGTCGAGAGATAACGCTGGCAACGATAACACGCGTGGCGTAGCTTGCAACTTTGTACACCGAGTTGACAGTAGTCTATAGCTGCCGAGTAGCTTCATGACTAACCGATCGTAAGGAAAATGTGCTCTTTGGATCTGTTGGAAGTTGATCGCGACCCGTTGCGCTTCAAGGTAAGATCGAAGAGTTATCGAAACGGTTCGTACGGCTCGTTCTTTCTTCGCGAAAGGAATTCTTTCCGAATTTTCAGCCCCGTGTGACCGACGGTGTGGCTATTGTCTTACAGAGTTTTGGACTTCCACTCATGGTTCTTGCGTTTAAATAGGGTGGAAGAGCGTTTCGAATGAAGGGTAGAGGCTGACGTTGCCGCCATGAGATATAGGACAAAGAGATGCAGACGCGCCGGCTCGTGGTCGATGTAACGTCTCGAATTTTAATCCTCTGTAATATTGCGTAACCTGAAACTTATTTTCTAGTTTTCACTTGTTGCATTTTAATGATACATTGTTACGATAATGTCGTATGAATTATTTATAACATTATAATTCGAATTGCCAATTACTTGTAATTCGACGATTGGTACAGCGTCACGGGAATAACATACTTACAATAATTATCAATTCCCATAGTTTAAATTGGAGTTGACTGATGATTAATATTCGACTCGTTCCCATTCAGGGAATTTTTTGTATATGAATGTTTGGAGCAAAAATTTTCCAATAAGAATAACATATGGTATTAGGATTTTCTAACAATTCAATTTTCCAACAAATGTAACGAGTGTTCCGATACTTACGAACTCGAAACAAGACACGTTCAGAGTAACCCGACGATTCGATTGATCCGGGAAAGGCTCGATCCTTTCATCGCAAACTCAAAATCAGTAACCGATTGAAAAGTTTCCTATTTTCACTTTCGCGTGGTCGTGTTTAAATGCTGTTTAATTACCTGTCACGAGGCGCGTACCTCGAGTGAAAAATCTACGCGAGCAAAATTAATACGGCAATTAATCTTGCCGGTGTCAGACGCGAAAATTATGATCGCTTTATGTAGCGCTCTGTCCGGCTGAGACAGGAACCCCTCCGTAATGTCAGGGTTATTACATTTTTCCGCAAATGGAGAAAGGGAGCAAAGAAGAAGAAGACAAAAAAAGAAATAAAAAAATAAAAAAGAAAAAAGGAAACGAGCAGCGCGAATTTGTAGCTACAGCTCTCTCCGGGATGAAATCGAGGTGTTCCTCTTTTTTCTTCCTTCTTTTTTTTTTTTTTTTTTTTTTTTTGGCGAAAGATAGGCAACGTACGTGCACGATATATAAACCAACGGCAGCATGAAACGGGACACTCATTCTTACCGTAATATTCCGACGTCACTTGCAGAGGGTGTCCCTTTAATAATTTATTAGCAAGCCAGCCAGCGGAACAGGGAGTCCCTGATTGTGTCGTGTCGTCTGTCCCCGGCATTGTCGGGGCAACTCGCCGCGGGTGGTCCTTGACACGATCCTGGTACTTGGATGCTGTAGCTGTTATTAATACCAGAACTGCCGATCAATTATTTATGATACGTTCCTCGTTGTCAAATTACTTCTTTCCGATACAACTTGACGGGAAATCTCGTTTTTTCGTTGAATCCCAGTAACTGTAAGGGAAATGTCTATCACCGATTTCGATGAGTTTTGGCTGTAGACCGTAGTACGTGCGTTTAATTTTAATTCCTCTTGATGGCAGTATAATTAAATCGAAATAAAATTTCGAAAATTGAATAGCACAACGAAATTGTGTCGAAGAAACGCCGATGCAGAGTTTCCTCTTGACGAGGAAACAAAACACTGTGCAATCTTTTTCATACTTCTCTAATAAAAGCGAAGGACTGAATCGATTTCAGAAATAAGTAGTCAGATAAGTATCGATTACTTTTATCAGCACGGTATTTTTCTGATGTTGAAACCTCGCTTGAATTTTCTTCGATCGACACCGGTCATGGGAGAAACATTATCAGATTCGATCGGCTCTATAGATTCCAATAATCGATTACTAATGTCGCAGGAAACGCATTAATTATTTCAGTCAGTGTATACGATAGAGAGAAAGGGGCTTTATTATTCGAAGCTATCAATTACGCGTATCCTTAAAAAACATTGCCATACGGATTGTTTTCTCTCTCAAACGCTAGACAACTCGACGTACATACCTCTTTCGCGCGATTTTACGCGGCCCACGCGAAAATGAATTTTTTCTCGATTCCATCGATTTACACGTGTGCAGCGATACGATAAATCAGCAACGCCGGGCGTTTATCTAAATATTAATTAAACGTCGGGTCGGCCGGACGAAGAGATTTTAAAGGAAAAATATGACGATGAAACGCGTAGGTACTATCGTTTAAAAGTATGTAGACATTTATCATGGGATCTGTGAAATACGTGTAATTCATATTATTACTGTGTTAGATGATATTTATACGGTCAAATTATATGTTGCGATTGAATGATGCTCGGTGCTAAATTCTTTTGCGCGTTTAATTTAAATACATTTAATGCATTCTCTTATAGTACAGTATCTTGAAAATACGATTTTGATAAAGAAATTTTGACAATTCTCTTATTTTGTATAGAATGATTTAATGTATTTGGACAACTCGTATACATAGCACTAACGATTTCATCACACTGTTTCATTTAAACAATGACATCAACGCGAGACAAAGTTGTCAATTTTAAAATTAGACGAGACTTGATAATGGTTGCCTGATAGAAAATGTTCTGCACGAGATTCAGTTGAAATTTAAGATTCCACACGAACAACTGATGTACATTGACTGAAAATATATTTTCTAAATTAGAATACAATCGTAATTCAAGACTGTTGAAGACTTCACACGAACAACTGGATAAAGTGTGCTCTCCCAACTGAAATGCACAAATTTCAGATCTCTCCTCTGATAATCACAGAAACGATGAAAATGTTCAAACATCGTTCGAGTGTCGGCGCGCGTGAATATCGATTGATAGGGACGATCCGCGGATAATCGCGCGTACGATAAGGCCGTACCGCGGATAAGAAAGACGAAGAACGACCCCCGGGTCGTAAATCGAGTTTCGTCGTGCAAGTGGCGCGCCTCCCATCGTCGTTCGCGATCGGGCCCCGCGTGCGAATTAATCCAGCGACGGGCCGTACGTGTTTCCACGGCGTGGAGCTCGTGTATATATGCGTGTGAGTGATACATGCGTATTTCGGGCCGCGTATATAATAACAGGTTGCCAGTACGGGGCCCCTCTCCTAGCCCCTCGCAGCCGCAGTGATGTATGCGCTAATTGTGAGGCCCTTCGTTCCGACTCTCTTCCTTCTCCCCCATGCCTTCTTCTTTTCCCTTCTTTTTTCTCATCGTCTTCGTCTTCTTACCCTCGAGCCGCTGCGCGATTCCTCAAGGAGGTTAATATCGAGCTTCGATTCAATTTAACCTCTTCAACCAACGTCAATGCAAGTATTCATCACAGTTCAGTGAACAACAATGTAGCTTTCAATTCTTCTGTCCCTCGAAAGTGTTTGAATTGGTCGAATTGGCAGTTTGATTTGAAAGATTCGAAGTTTGATTTTCCATTGGGTCCAGCGTCGAGTATCACAATGTTTCGTTCATTCCAGTTTCAATTTCTTCCAATTATCACAGATTTGATATCGAGGTAACTTCTGTACTTTTTTGAGGAACTGATGTTGGAATTATCCGGACGATCTAAATAATAAAAGACGGTGGATTTTCGCAGTTCTGGTATCTACGCGAAACGATCGATTACCATCTTCCGGATGGACCGGCCATATTTTTATTCCGACGCACGTTTGCAAACGCGTAAATTTATTTCAAAAAGGAGGACGTCGGATGAGACGGGCATTCTCGTTCGTCCTTTCGCCCAAAGGATTTCGACATCTGTCCAAGCGTAGCCACGCTCGGCAGGATGTATCGGCCAAGCCCCGAAGCAGGCAATTAAGTAATTAAACAAATCTGTCGAAGGCGTTATGAATGAGTGGACGCACGCCCGCGAGGCATCTTCGTGGGACGAGAAGGTTGAAAACGTCGCTTCGTGTACCAAGACGTACGACATTTTCATCCAGGGTACCATCCTCTGGTTACGTCTTTGTATATGACTCTGTCAGAGCCACAGCTCTAACTCTATTACAGATGCTCGAAGCAGATACTCGTATAACTTGAACTGTAACTGGAACTGGTGGTTCGAAAATTATAAATACGAGCACTCGGGTGTTCGAGTACTTGAACTGTGAACAGCGTATTCCAAGCTTGAGTATTTAAATTCGAGTTCTTTCTCTAACAATAAACTGCATCCTATATTAAAAATCGATGCGTTGTCAAAGATTGAAATTGACTGTCGAGTAGATTAAGGCTAGGTTTCAGGACATGTTTCAAAATCGTAACTACGTTCGTCAGTTACACATGGATTCGCACGTCATACAATATATTATATCACAACATGTTATGTGAAAAATTACACTGGCGAAATATTCATGAACAACACTTGTTCTCTTCCCTCTTCATACACTAACGCTAACGCTACAACAGAGATATTACAAGAGAAAATATTTCCAGATACAAATTGAACGAGTGTCCTCGAATATTAGGTACTCACAGAATCAAGTCAGTCAACTAACGACAAACACAGTTAACGCTAACGTTCGAACGAAGGGCAGGGAGTTTTTGTGAAGCTATAAGCTGTAACTCACTGGAAATGACTGACAGTCCGCGCGATCATAAAACACGAAAGTGAAGTTCTCCGATGGGAGAGAGAAAGAGGAAAAGAGGGGGGGAGGGAGAAATCCGACAAAAGGTAAATCTGAAACTACGTTCTGGTTTACGACGCGTGTCGTTCTCGCGTTGTCAATTTCGTTGGCGCGCAATCAAGCGCCGACCGAGCATTAACATTGCTCTCACTCCCAGGTTTAATCAAACGCTAACCAGCGGAGATTTAATCTACCACGGACTCCCCCGGGTTTTTCCCAACCCACGGTGCTCGGTTCGCCACGATGCTGAAAAGCCTCGCGGCGTCATTGGTGTCGTCGTTGCTCGTACATTCACATCCCCTGTCTCTCTTTCTCTCTTCTCCTCTGTTCGATTCGCTGGCGTAGGTAATATAATCACAACACTCGGGGTGGCCTCGTTATTTATAGGCACTCTATTTGCGCCAATGGAGCCCGAATTTGACGACGATATCGACTCCGGCTGCGATTAAGGGATGACTCGTAAGCACTCGATCCCTAGTCATTGCCAACCCCTAATGTGTCCCCAGGGGATGTTAAACGTCGGCTTTCCCAACGGCTCGGCCGCGCAGCGAAACAAAGTCGGCGGTTTGTTAATAGATGGTTGGCGGTGATTGAGGAAATCTCTCGTTAACGGTTTCGCTAACCAGTTCGCATACATAGGCATCTACGTATGTGACTCGCGAAACTTTACCGCGAAAATACATTTGTAAAACGTACATTTTGAAATTTTCAGTTCAGTAAAATTTAGAGTGAATCTGAAAGTGTAATGTAAATGTGAAACTTGTAATTTCCATCGACCAATATGTAACGAGTGATGTTTGTTTCGTTGAAATGTCAAAATGTTTTGCGTAACATGACGTATTCGTAAAATGTTCGAGCTGCTTCACTTTCGTGTGTTTTTATGGGTATTTCCAGACTTGTCTCGAGCAAATGATTTCATTAAGCGATACACACACGTTGTACATATATATTATACAATACGTATTCATATATTCGTATGTATACACGTATCATACACGTGACATATATTCATAAATTTATACACACACGTCACATGGAATCCACGGAATCCCGAAGATCCGCGAGTTTCCATTTCCCTCGGAACGTGTTAATTGATCGGTCTCAAACGGGATTTCCGTTTTCGCCGGATCGTGATACGGGACCATCAAACAATTTGCCTGGGACAGATAAGGCAAACGGTCGGCGAAACGAGCGGTCGAATAATGCACGAGAAAGTTTGAAGCGAGGAGTATCGAGAATGAAAAGAAAATTAACGGTGATACGATCGACACGAAGAGCAAAAGTTCGCTTCCTTTCGTTCGGCACGGCCCACAAAAGTTTCGCCGACCCACGTATATCGCCAACTTTTACACGCCCACGTAATACCCCGTGTGTCAACTGTGTGGCCGGGGTTGCCGCGAGGACAGGCAAGGGGAAAGGAAAAAAGAAGTAGAAAAAAAAAAGAAGTGTATGCGTCACCGTGTGACTTCCGGCCGCGATCGCCAATTGCTGTTCGCAGATGACACGTTGCGAGACTTTGTCCTCGAATGGAAATGACTGGCCACTGGTAGTTGCGGAAAGCAATGAAAAGTACCATGTGGACGAGGAAACGTCGATATTATAATACGTTATAACAGTTTCGTTCAGTATAGGATTTAGTTTGATATTCGAGACCTTGTAGTTATTTGATTCCATCCAGCGTCGCAACGGAAATGTTTATTAAATCTTTTAGATCTCTAAATCTAGAGTCGACGTAATTTGCTCGTGGCAAAGTTCGTTTTTTTTTCTCGTTGATCTTTTTTTTTTAACGTCTAATATCAATGTCATAATTTAATATTGATATGAAACAATCTACTTTAATATTATATTTAATATTGGCGTGTTAGTAGTAACATTTTGATATTCTAACTTGACGAAGGATGTACGATTAATATTGAAAATGGGTAACAGATAAATCCATAACGAATAATACGAGTTCAGTTGTTATAGGTATCAGTTCGACTCGATTAATATCGATATTTTTAAGTAATTCTTAGACGTTCAAACGAACATTTAATTTATATTTAGAATCTAAGATTGCCGATACCAAGATGAATGTGTGAGAGAAATGACTCTGCTTCTCAGGATAATCCTTCAAGTTATTTGCTCATTCGTCTGACAATTAATTAAATGCTAGTTCTTCTCAAAAACGTAAAAGCAATTCGATGCTCGAACAGACGAAAAGCGTGTTTCACCGTCGAGATTTCAACTTTGCCGTGACCGAATTTTCAGGGGGGCCGAGGCACGCGTGTCGCCAGCGCTGCGGCGATTTCCATGGCGAATCACAAGTTTGCAGACCGTTCGGCAGCCATACGATCGTCGCAACATCGCTGATGACACGTTACCGCGTTTCCTCGACGCTCGAAATATCGCGCAACGTGCGTTTATGTGTAATAAAAGTGACCAGCTGCTCCGCAGCGCCTCCTGTCATCGCCGAAACGTACACGTACACGCGTTTTCTTTTTTTTTTTCTTTTCTTCTTTTTTACATTGGGACCTGTAGAAAAAGTCGAGACCAACCGGACAACTTCGCAATTCCGCGAGGGAAAAGATCACGAAAGCTTACGCGTGGTGGTTTTTGAAATATTCCAATGTCGAACGAGGTAATTACTCGGAGGCGGTACGAGGATCGAGCCAAAGATTTTGGCACGTGGACCTCCAGTTTCGGGATGAAACGACACCGCTTCGCCTCGTCGTACAGCCACGAGTTTATTATTCGAACCAGTGCAATAACGCATCTCGAAAATGGAAGGATTCAGCGAAGAACGATTGCAATCAAGCATTCGTCGTTTTGTTTGACTGGGCTTTTTAGTTTTCAAATAATCTCGCGCCCAGTTGATTTGAATGAGCGACTGAAACGATTTTTCTCTGAATTATCTCTACATTGAAATTTGTTATTTTATTTCTCAAATATTAGTAATCTCGTTTGTAAATCAGAAAGAACTTAAATGATGATACTTAGAGCGTCAGCTCGTGTTTGGATTATTTGTTATTTTATCTCAATGAACTAGTTCAAGTATAAAAATAATCTGAAAGTTGAGTAAAATCTTGTCTTCTCGCATAAATCTTCAGTTTCCTCGTAAAAATCACTTTTCGAAACGTGACCTTAATCGAACTTTAATTAACCTTAATTAAACTTAAACGAACAGGTTCACTCAAGTTTTTGTAATCATTTCGATCATTTTGTAAATCAACCCGCACCGACATTTTCCAAATTGCTATCTCTTGCAAATGGCCCCCGTATTAAAATTTCCTCCAATCCAACAAATGGCGACCGTATCGAAGTCGAAAATTATATTTAAGACGAGTGTAAGCACTTTTCTTTCTAATTGACGCTCGCAAATACGTCTTCACGCACGTAGAAAATTCACAATCCTATATCGATATCCGTTATCAAGGTTGAAAATTGCATTCAGAGTAGTAAAAGTAGAGTAGAAACGCACGATTCTGCTCGTTCGTGTACACCTGCGAGCATTTCTCAGACTCTCGAGGCAAGAGTGTACCACCTCGAGAGTATATGGAAGCTCATTTAGTATTCCGCGCTGCACGCTAGTGCCGCCATTAAAGGAAACGGCGAGTACGTGGATACAGGAACGATTAACAGAAACTAGCAAATTGATCGCCGAGAGAACGAAAGATTTCCTCTCGGCTGCGTGCCTTTTGCCATTTCGGTTCTTTTTCCGAATCGCGCCATCACATTTTTTCACTACCTCGATCTCTCTCATTCGTTCAATCGAAGCGAATATGTCCGAGCATGTTTCTACAAGCGTGGGCGTTAATTATGCATTTCGATTTCGTGGTGCAATGAGCGGAGACGGCGCGAAAATGTTACCTGTCACCTTCCACAGAAATTTGAACAAATCGCGCCCATACACAGACTCGATATTATCGTTCGCCATCGAGATTGAGACATTCTCGATCTCAATCTGTGCGATCGATTTGCAACGGCTGGACAGTTTCATTTCGTTTCTCGACGAATAGGCCATGTACCAGAGAAGGTGGAGCCTACGGCTTGACGCGAACTTGCCAATTACGCAATTAAATTGTCGTATAACTAGTTGATTGGCGAGAGCGCCGGCTCGAATCAATCGTACATTGGTGAAGATTAATCGTGGAATTACGAGGATTTAGTGCGTTTAAGGTTCGTGGAACGATGACTGTTATCGACAGTCTAGCGTGATTATAAAATTTGTTTGGAATCAACTGTAACGATTAAATTTTTATTAGAACGAAGGTGTAATCAGAGTCACTCATTCATGTTGAATTACTTTGAAATCTACAGTGTATTGATTATACATTGTTAACATGTTATTGTTAAAATCAGATGTTTCACTTCTTTAATTCTGGACCTGCAAATTAATATATTACTTCATTGGTAGAACGTTAAAGATGAATCAATCAAGGTTTCTACAGACATCTTTTTAATTACAATTAATTAAAAAATTCAGAAATCTCGTACAAGTATCGCCCTCTTGTATTTACATTTCTCGCGTCATTTCAAAGTGTTACGCTTGAATATTCCTTGCGTGTAGAGTAGTTGTCGCAAGAATTATAACACTAAAAACACCTCGATACCGCTTCCCACTGTGAAATCTTCTTATTAACACGATCCAAAGTACTTTGCATTCTCGACACGCTGTCGAAAATCACTTGAGCGTTTTTTTTTTTTTTTTTTTTTTTTTTTGAGACGCGCGGCAGTTGGAATCTCAGCGAGCAGATCGCGCGATGTCGTTCGAAACATCGACACGTACGGACACGTGAATATCGGAGAACGTGCCTATCACGGGAGGACCACGGTGCCCCGGGTGAAAAACGAAAGATCCGAGGCCGATTGGTTGCTGGAGCGGAGAGTCGCGTTACTTGGGAGTTAAAGTCTTTAATTCCAGCAATCTTCGTGTCAGACTGGCTTCTGATCCAGGCCGATGGCCCTCGTACAGCACCGATGCCGGGATGGCCAACTCTCGGAGAGGAGCCGGTGCTTCAGCTAGAGCCAGTAGGTGCGCACACACCGAATAATAATACACGAGTCGAAGAGAAATAAGGGGGCAAAGGAGCCGTACCGATCGAGCGAGTAGGATGGTGAAGGAGGGGTGGCAGGGGGGAGGCGGTGGAGGAGAGATTCGATAATTACTACCGGGAGTCGTGGAGGCGGCCGTGGAATCCTCCTCCCGCAACGAGCGCAAACGCGCAATTATTCCCCATCGCCATCCGACAGGATCTCTGATTCCGAGTTTCCTGCCCCGGTATATAACGTGCACGCGCGTTGCGGATAAGGAGCTCCCGGTATTTGATCTTACGTTACCACCACGTTTCCCGCCTTCGGCTCGCTACACCCGATCGGCCGCAGATAAATCCCGAGAGACGTTCCGCACGATTGTGAGATATTTCACGTTGTTTCGCAATTCGCGAGAGGAAGCTCTACGGAGTTAAACGACGAGGATCGAGCTCGAAGCTGTTGAAATTTGAATAACCTCGAACCTTTGTGAGAGAAGTAATCGAGCTCGTTGCACGATTGCTCGAACATTACTTATTTAAAAATGCAGAGCTTAGAATTTCACTAAATTGACTTGAACATTTCCGGCACGTCAAACGATCGAGTCAAATAATTTTCCAATTTCGACGCTTTGTTAGATTTCTAGCAGAGCAACGGAGAAAGAGTGGCGTACCTCTGCGGTCTAGCGTGCGTGTTCGTCGACAGTTTCTCTTCGTCTTGGTCACGGTCTGACGCTTCTAATCGACGTTGAATGAAGTTAACGCGTTCTCTTGGGATCTTCAACCACTGGAAACCGCAAGATTTGTTCGAGAATCAAGCCGTTAAAACCTCTCCCCTTCGTTCTTCGTTGTGAAACACGTTCTCGCCATTTTACTCAACTTTGAATTTAACTAAGGTTAAACGACGAACGGTTTCAAGAAATTCTAACCGAAGTTCAAACGTCTCTAAAAATATTGAAAAATTTTCCCCGCGGCTAAATTTACTACAATCTTCTCTTTAAACTTGTACGATTTTTTTTTTTTGCCATTTTATTTACGAAAATTTAAGAAATTCCAAAATTTCGTTACCCAGCTCTGACGTTTAATGGGAAAAAATCGCGCAGTACGTTTTAAGGAGTCGTTCCAGAGAGAAACTTTCAATCTCCAACTCCACGGTGGATTTTAGTCGCGAGAAAAATTTGTCAATGTTTCCAAGGGCGCTTTCGACAATTTTTCCGGAATATAAAAGTACGTTTATCTTCGAAAAAAAAAATCAACTTAGAATTGTCAAATTATATAGAGGTTCTGAAACAAATGAGCTTAAAAGTTACAACAGTTCAATGTATTGACAATTTGTTCACGTTTACGCTCTTCACTTCACGTAAATAAAAAAAAAAAAAAAAGAGTGACAAGAGGTAAGAAATCAAAAGTTCTGAAAAATACAATATCACATTTCAACACGAAACAGAGAGAAAATTGAGCTTTCTGAGTACGACGTTAGACAAACGAGTGACTGGCACTACTTTTGCGTTAAACAACGTTGAACTGTCGAGGTGGTGAAGATGTTCGAGAGAGTGTGCGTAAACATTCCAGCGATGTTCACCGACGACCGTCAACTTCGTTTTCCTTCGGGTACGTATTTTCGGCATCGGGGTGCATCCACCCTTTCGACATGTTTGCGATGCAAGACGACCGACATCGGCGTCTTTGCCGCGCGTCATGGACGAGCGAGTGCGGTCGCGATGGGCGTGGTGGTCCGCAGTCAGAGAACCGTGACGCATCGAGCACGCTCTATTCACGCGCACGCACACACGCACGCGTAGCATGACACGGGACACATTGTGTATATATATATATATATATATATATATACGGCACGTCGGTGGCGCGTGCGTCCAGTTCGCGTTCTTCCATTGTGTCCCGTTGCTTTCCCTCCGAGACTTTATATCTAGATACGTATAAGTTCAAATTTGGCGGTGCAATTTTAACAAAAGATGATCGATAATATCGCCTCGATCTTGAGAAAACAGAATTTCGATTGGCGACTTGTCAGAGAGCAAGTAACAAGTCGGAGAGTTTGTTTAAAAAAAAAAAAAAAAAAAAAAAGAACTGAGTTAAACTTGTTTGCGTATACTTAATAACGGAGTTTATGCGATAAAGATCTATTGATTCTTCCCTTCCTTGATGTTAGTAACTTTTCATTCGTGCAATAAGAATTCACGTTCAACGAGACACTGTCTTACGGTACAAATTTCAAGATTCTTTTCAATAGTAATAATTAGACTTGATTAATTGCGAATTTAAAATCCTTCAATGAGAAGAAATTTTTTTCGAAAACGTTGCGTTGTAATTTGATTTGCATTTCGCTCGGTGAGCCAAGAGAAGGATGTCTGTCGACGCGTACTCGAGTTAGACACGGAGAATTGGAAATAGTCGAGGCGCGGATCGTGTGGAAGCTACGCGCGTAAAATAATTCGCGATTCGAGCGGAGCTCGATGACCGGTGATTTGCACTCAAGCTTGGTGCGCGGCAACTTTCCTTCAAAATCGTTGAGTGATGATGACGCGTGACGAACTTAATAAATAATTCAGTACGGGGGCAAAAAGTGTCATTACCAATCGCTCGTAAATCCTTCACGGCATTAAAGATAAAACCACGAGATTCAGAATACATTCGATGGACGATTTTCTCGAGACAAAGACACGGTCATGGTTTTTTTTTTTTTTTTTTTTGAATTTTTATTTACTTGCATCTCGTTTCTTGGATAACTCTTATGTCGTGAAGAAAAAAAAGTCGCACGACAAATTTTACGAGGAATCCTTGTAAAGGAGAGACTTTAGTCTTCGAGACGATGGTAGATTTAGTTGTGAGAAAAATTTTCGAGCGCCCATAAAGACGAAAGAATTTTCGGAATTTTCGAGAGAAAAAGTATCCGCATTTACCCCATTCGAAATGACATTACCTTTTTCATTGTTTGAAAATAAAAGAGCTAAAGTCAACGATGCGAAAGTAGAAGCTCCAGCCTTTAAAATGAACGCAGGTAGGAGTTCGTACGATTTTTTCACACGAAGCTGTGGAAATTCAAACGTTCATAATTTCCCGGTTATAATTTATTGATCCTTTAATTTTCTGGAGTAATGTACTATTTTATTCAGTGTTTTAATACTTGTTTTTCGTTATCATGCCATATCACCGATTAACAATAAATAAATAAATAAACGACTTCTTCACGGTTAGCCCCTGTTTATATCGCCTCTGTGTTCGCAGTAATTGTCCCACTGACACGAAAAGCAATTTCTCTGGTAACGGTATAAAAGCGTAGTGTCGATTCGTTCGTTTCGTGACGTAAGCTCGTTAGCGAGTCCCTAACGTGCATGCCCCACTAGTGGCAGAATAATTATGGAAAATGATCGTCCCACGCTGGACTGGAGATGCTCGTGGGGCATGAAAAAAAAAAAGGAAAAAGAAGAAAAAAAAAAGAAATACCAGCTATCGTAAATCACGTAAATCGCTGCATCAAAGGAATACCAGAACCCTTCTTGAATCTGACGAATAAATTCCTCTTCGTGGAAATCTTCCAGAGATTAACAATGTGAGAAAATTCTCATATTCAACGATATCCAATTTTTCGTACGTTACTCGAAAGAGTTTTAAATTAGAAAAATTCAATAAGTGTTTTATGCTGTGAACAGTCTCATGTCGAGTAACACTCTGCACGAAAGTCTTTTATTATATTCTTCGAATATTAGAAAAATTCAATAATAGATACACACCTTTCACAGAAAAAATGTTGATAATGACAATTGTTGTATAAGACGCGTACGCTGTGTATTAAAAATAAAATAAAAGGTTCTTGAATGGGAGTGTAGATTGAACGAAACAAAACAGCTTGTTCGAAACCGTTACTCGCGATCTCGCGTATCCGGTTCGAAAAGTCATGAAAAACCGTGAACCCACGCGCAAGAATCGAGATCTTTATCGAAACGGACCTCTCGACGATCGTACAAGCCCACGCTGTATCGTCCCTGAAGACTCTTCTCTTTGAGTATGACTCGACTTTCGTGGACCACGCGTGTCCATCCGAGTCTCACAGGTGCTTTCGATTCTTCGATCGTGTACGAATCCTTCGACACGCCTTGTTTCGTACGTTCGTCTCCAGTCATTCGCTCTCGAATTCTCTTTCGTTGCCGAATTCATTCGTTCCAACATCTTTATTTTTGGGCAAATTTATTTTCCTAGTGAAATCAACTTTAAACCTCCCCCTCTTTTTGCACTCTAATTTCAATTTCAATTTTTAATTTTTAATTTCCTTCTTTCTACACTCTACACCTTTCAAATATCGTGCATGTGTCCACATAAATAAATAAATAAATAAATAAATAAATAAATAAATAAATATTCAAGTTAAAATAAAAATCAAACGACTCGAGTTCAATTAACTTGAACTGAAGCAGAAATACTTTGGAAATCTTTTGGAGCACTTCATAGTATTCATAGTATTCCGGTAAATTGACATTCGAGGGAACTCTCGTTCGAAAGTCGAGGACTTTTGTTCTCGGTTATAGAGGACGATTGTCGACCTCCCTTCAGGAAGGGTGTTCGACACCCGCAGAGTCCACTCCCAGGGTTGACTGGATCCCAATGTCAGTCGTAAGTAATGACAATGCGATGACTGGCCGAGCGCTAAACACCTGCATTCACCGCCTTATCTCGCGGATCCCGCTGTTAGGACAGGTTTTCGCTATCGTTAGCCGATGATAGTCCGGTGCTCGCCCGGGACCATCGCATTGGGTGGTCTTTCGGTCAATGGTACGCAACTTTGACGCGTCTCGCGCGTCCACCTCTGCCATTGTAAACGACGTGTCCCACTGTCGGCCAGGCTTGCGACTCATGCCACGGTGAACGAACCGAAATTCAAACCCTCTTTTCTTTCTTCTCCTCTTTTCTGCAGATTATTCCGATTCGCTGGGCCTGGAGTGATCGTTTCTTCGTTAGACGGTTATCTGCGGAACTACGACGTAGCGTAACTTTACGAGTTTGATTGAAACTGTTTCTTTCTTTGTGACGACAATGTGAAAGTTCCAGATGAATTTAGAAAATAACAGCAGAATTTATAACAGTAGCAGACGCTTTGTTAGAACTAAAATTGAATTAAAAGTGACTGAATAAAATTGACAAACAAAATAAAGAACGAACGATATTTATAAGTGAAACGAGCACGAATTTTAAATTTGCGAATAAAAGGAGAAGTGAAATGAAATAACGAACGAACGAATAAAATGGACGAAATGAAAATTCGTTGACCTAGCACGTAATTGATTTTTCGGAAGTTAACAAATGACATGGCTGAGAAAAAAAAACAAAGAAATGAAATTTCCATCGTAAAGACAAGATTTTGCTGCATTTTTCTTGCATGCACGCCCACTCCCCACCCCCCTCCCCCTCCCTCAGCAACATCGAGGCGACGTACTCCTTACATATAATTTAAAAGTATAATATAATTGTTCGTCCAACAAATTGTTTCTAGAGCAACGGTATTGGCCAGCCCGATATAACGCTCGGTATAATTAACATGGCTGTCAGATCAATAAGACGAAGGTGTGCGTGTCGGTCCCTCGATGGGGGACGACAAGGGGCGAGCCGGAATTCAGAATCGTCGCTGATATCGATCGTCAATCCCGCGACAGAGGACGCTCCGACGAAGGAACATCGTTAATTACTTCCGTCTTCGCGAAAACGCTGTCGCTATTAAAGAGAAGTCTCTCCACGCTCTTGCAAACTTTGGATGCCGTAAATATCGAGGAGAGAGAGAGAGAGAGAGAGAGAGAGAGAGAGAGAGAGAGAGAGAGAGTTGTACCTATGGGGAACATCATCCACTCCCTTTCGCGAGAACTTCACGACGGATTGTCCCGAAACGAATTAGGATCGTAGAAGGATCGAAGTGAAAGAAATCGAAAGGAAGAATTATTCGGAGCAGGATGATTCTTATTAACATTCGTTTATAAATTATTCTGATCGGCACAAGCGTAAATTTTATTTATTTAATGAAATAATAAGAGGGTTTAGTAGAATAGATGAACGCTGACGAAGAACGTTCAGTGCAAGAGTTTCTAATTTTTACACGTTAGTATAGTTGCTCGCGAAAGTATTTGAAAAAAAGCTTTTAGAAACTTTTTGTGAATGTGTCATATCACGTGGGTTATATTTTGGGATTCGACGTTAGTATCAAAAGAACGAATACGAATTTTAAACATTTTTAGTTCTTTTGTTCGTCTCTGTACACGAAAATTTGAGTAGAACAAGTCAATATTTCTATCGTTTCTCGACAACAGAATTACCAAATTAGCGGAGGGAATGAATAATTGACAACTCAGTTCCTCAGAACGAAATTATCAGATTAAAAAATGGTACTTACAAACGGTAGATGTCTGAAAAAAACAGAAATTTATTATATCCATTAAAAATTACCAATGTGTCATATTTTTTTGCGTTGGGCATCTTTAAATTATCGCCAAGCGCATAAATATCCGCAAGGTGTTCGCATCAATTACAAAGGACCGTTCGAGAAATAAATCACTCGTATCGATCAAATTTGACGAAGAAACACGCGTTTCGTTACGCTAATCGAGAATTTTAAGGGCCGAGAGAAACGTCCACGTACGATATTTAATGGCTTTTTCAGTTCCGAGCTTTCTTCACGAACAAAATTACAAGTAAAATCAAGTAAAGAAACGAATAATCGACAAGCCATAAATACCTGAAAGAAAAAAAAAAAAACAAGATGCAGAAATTTATTTCAACCATTAGAAAATAATATTGCATCAAAGTGAGCGAGGTGTCATGCACCTTCAAATTACCCCTAACTGCACAAACATCCGTAGGGTGCTCGCGATAAATAGACCGGTCACAAACAATCATCGAGCGAAATAATTCATCCGTATCGAGATCAAGTTTGACGAAGGAACACGCGTTTCGTTGGGATAATTGAGAGTTTTCGGGGCAAGAGGCGTCAGTGTGCAAGATTTAATGGCGTCAGTTTTGAAGAATCGACGCGTGCAGAGCGACGTTGTCGCAGGTGCAGCCGGATTCGGGAAGTAAGCGAGTGTGGCCGCGGGGACGACGATCAGAGAGAAAGAGAGAAAGAAAGAGAGAGAGAGAGAGAGAGAGAGAGAGAGAGAGAGACAGTTCACTTCCTGGGGCCCGTTGAATATTTATCGACGTTCGTCTTGTTTGTAGTTGGTCGTGGCTCGCTTGAATTTAAATATCGTAGCTTTCGCGTCGTCTCCTTCTTCGTCACCATTTTTCCTTCTTGGCTTCGGTACTTACTCGCCGGCTTGGCATTATTTATAGGCACGGGCGTGCGTGTGCCCGTTCACCAAGAAACGTTCCCCGGCTCTCTCTCTCTCTCTCTCTCTGCTAAAAGAAAAATCGCGAGAACATCGTGGTGCCTGAATAACAAGCTGACAAGTCCTCGGCTATGTTTAGAAATCTGTCCGTGCGATGTAACGTATCGCCGGTGCACGTGATTTATAATACACGCACTCGCTCTTCTCTATTTGCGATCGAGCTGTTACACGGGCAAAGTATATCGCCAGTGGAGATAAAAAAATCGTCGTAGTCAGAGTCGAAGTATTGGCAAAAAATGTGAACTCTTTTTCACTCGTTTACTACATTTCTTTCTGTATTTCTCTCTGAATCGACTGATGAAACTGTTGAGTCTTTCGATTTAAGAGATATTAAGAATGTATTATTATAAAAGAATAATAAATGAAATTTGTCGACGAATTTCATGTCTCGTGCAGCTACAAGAGTTTGAAATACCCGTAAGAATCTAATAAAAGATCCACCTAATTGGAAGACACCTGAAAGTCGTCGGGAAACTTGTCAAAACTCCTCGAAACAGACGAAAATTCGACAGGGGTCGCGGAAATCATTTACGGTGAAGGCACCCTCCATCTTGAAAGCTCTCGAGCGAGACTCTCTCTAAAACGTTCGTCTGGGAAACGCGCCCTTTAAAGCGACGAGGGAGCACTCGATCCTTCAACAATTAAAATTCCAAGGGCTCCAAATTTACCCTGACCAACGCCGCTGCCAGACAAGTAACAAGTTGAAACATCCATGAACCGGAGGATCATAGATTTCACCCTTGAAATTGCACGAAAATTCGTCGTTCACCAATCGACTAAATGAAGATTGTCACTGAGAATCGAAGCAAGAACGCAGATACAAACCGCGAAATTGTTTTTCACGAAATTTATCCCAGCCAAGAGAGAGAGAGAGAGAGAGAGAGAAGAGCATTGTAGCAGCGCACGAGTCAAAAATTTACAACGCGCAGCGAGAGACCAGCTCACCCCTGGCTGGCCGTTTCGCTCGCTTCAGCCTCCCCTCGGCTGGTGTAACGAGACGAGACGCATCGGGACGCGCAGGAGCTCCAGAAAGCCACGGCTGGAATCGAGAGGCAAAAGGCAAGGGTACTACACGCAACGGAGTTTCTTCTGCCCGTGGGAAGGCGTGGTCGGGAGACGCGCGACGTCCATTTGTCTCGTGCGCCTCCCGCACCAGGAACGCCCTCGCATCCCACGGGCATCGATCACGTCTTCCTCTTACCAGCCACATCGTACCGCGCCTGTGTACACTTTACCCGCACCTAACCCTCCTGCGTGTACGTATATACGCGCGCGTAGTACGCGTGCACTAGCGTTCTTCATCCCTCTCTCTCTCTCTCTCTCTCTCTCTCTCTCTCTCTCTCTCTCTCTCTCTCTCTCTTGACCCCGCTGCTCCGTCCTTTCACCCCTCGCAGAACCGGAGAGAACCCTCCCCCCCCCCTCCCGGAACACATTTTGCCCTTTCCATCCATTCGTCCCTTCGCGAAAGAGCCAGAGCTTTTCTCGCTACACTTTCCGAGCAGAGCGTTCGCCGGAGAAAAATAGCGCGAGGAGATCTCGCTTGAACCGCCACTAGATCTCGGCTCGCTGGGATTTTCACTGTTAAATCGTTGGAGGTTGGAGCGGTACGAGAGGAAATTCCACGAGGAATTACAAACTGCACCACTTGGTATGATTGATATCGTTTCAGAGACGAAACAAAAGGAACAACTTTGGTGGTTTACGTGTCTTTGGAGGGATTTTAAAATTATTTGTGATATTAATTCGTCGCGGATTGGACGTATTATACCATAAAAAAACTCTGTATTTCGTGCGAACCTGTCGGGGCACTTGTATAGTCAGATTTATTTTTATAGTCAGAGTACATTAGTTCTGGTTATTTTCTGAGTTTCGTATAAAAGCAGTCTAACTTATGTGTTTCCTTTTTCTTTCTAAACAGATGCAAATTTTAAATATCTCAAATTTAATATGTATGTAGGCTCCTTGTTTGTATGCTGAAAGGAACAAGGTTCTAAAATCAGTTGTGGTAGAACTAATTTGCACGATAAAATATAGTAAAAGTCCTGTGGTTTTTCGTTCGTGTAATAGTTCCACTTACCGCTACCTAAGACTGATTTCAAATATTTAAATGAAGCTTTATGTCATAATAATAAATTCTCGATCAACTTGCTTTAATCTCGAATCGCACTTTGACCATTTCAAAATACCAATTTAATCTAATTTCTGTTTCAGCCGGTGAGTCCAATTACTTCCTCCGCCCAATTACCTGATCGCCACCAGCCGTTCGTAAGTCTTTAAATAATTCCTGCCCATAATCGTTCGCGACATATCGATACGATACAAACACTCCGATAATTGTCCTCGTTGGCAATTAATTTCTCGGTCGCGTCGATTAGTATAGATTCGTTGATCGTCGATCGCGTTTCCGGTAGGCTGAGGCAACGAGAACGACGTGTATTTGGCATTCAAGTATGCAGAACATCCGTATGCGTATTTATACACACCAAGTCCGTAAATATTCATGCCTGTACGAATGATATAGCATGGTTGGTCGGTTAAGCGCCGCTCGGTACGAGACCTTCGCGAATATTCCGTTATCGTGGGAATCGCGACGCTTCCGGGAAGATATAGTGTACAGTTCGCCCCTAGAAAAAGAAAGGAAGAAAGGGAAAAAAGAAGAGAGAGAGAGAAAGAGAGAGAGAGAAAATAAAAAAAGAACTCGCACTTCGAATTGGAAGGGAAAGGTAAAGAGATCGAGAAAGGATATAGATGGTTTGCAACACGAAGCGACGTTTTTATCCAATCTCGCGGCGAGAACGATTTCCCCGTGTACGACTTTTCGAGCCTGACCGTTGATTTATCGGCGATAGAATATTCAACGACGCATTTCATGCAGTGTCCTTAGCGGCCGAGACTTCTTGGTGGAATCGTACGGGGAAACGTTGCGTTGGAAAATTGTCTCGCACGCAACATTTCGCGGAAATACTTGACGGAGATAATTACAGCCGCGAGCGATGCAGGATGTCGCAGTTTGCCTCGTTGCGTGTATGCTCTTTGGTTTTTCGCCGAACTCGCGGTACACGCGGAATTCAATCTTCTCGTTTGTAATCGATTGCCCGATCGGAGAGCATTTTACACCGTCTAATTGTCTTAATTGTATACACTGTGATTCGACCAAATGCATTTGACGTTAAGTTTGGAACAAATTCAGATTCTATTTTATTTTCTACAACAAAGCTTGAAGTCCACATGTAACGATAAACGTATGTCATAACTGCACATGTGCAATATAAATTGAGATTCTATAAGTCAATCCAACAGTTAGAATTTTGTTTAGTTATTTAATTAACGTAGATTCTATGAATTCTATGATTTATGGTGTACAATTACACGTACTTGACAAAGAATATATTTATAACACCAACTATCTATCCTGTGCTGCATAATGATCGTCAATACACTATGAATCGATGAAGTATATTTGAAATTACAAACCGAGACACGTCTGCCATAATACGAAGTTTATTTAATTATTTAACCGACGGAAATTGAAATTTCTAAAAAATTACTTTAATAATTATCGATTGTTTATCAAACAGTCGAATTATTTCTTTAAATAATTTTAAATTGTAACACATTGCACAATGATCTGTAATTGTACGAAGCAGGTATGTATTTGCAACGCGAACCGAGATTCTTTCTTTCAAAGTAGAATGTCTTACTTGTACAATGATTGTAACTCCATTTCCGAAACTTTCGTTCGCCAGTCTTTCGTATACACCCCGTGCCGGTGATAATAACGGCAGCGTTAATGAACGAGGGAATGAGCGATAATTAGAGATCCGCGCGGTGCGTTTCCGCGCGTGGAGCGTCGCGATCGAAGCGACGACCGAGCTGGAGACCTTTCGCAGCCGAAAGGAAAATGGGATCAGATAGCAGCGGGGGCCGTTTAGTATGCAGCGGTGCATTCATATCAATCGGTGCATGCATATGCAACATCCCGTCCACGCTTTGCCGGCGCGGACTTGACGCGTGTGCGACGAGGAGAGAGAGAGACGGGGGGGCGGTAGAGGGAGAGAAAAATACCGACGCATAAATTTCGCGCGTGCAGGCATGCGTGACCGTGCGATTATTAATCGTCGTCATTCGATTACCGAAATCGCATAGCCAATCGATCAAGCCCGAGGTCGCGTTACGAGACAGTATTCCGTAGAATTTTAATTTATTCCGCGGTGTTCTGTAGAAAATATACCAACCGCCTTGTCATTTCCACCAGTTTTTCTTTTCGTTGTTCATCGTCGAAAGAGATCGGTCAGTATCTTTCCGCGATATTCACGAAACAAAGAAAATTCGTATGCATACGAGAGTTCAGCATCAACCCATCGAGGATCGAAATTTTTACGAACGACGTGTACGATCGGATTCAATTTTTAATATCGCGCCTGTGGAAGTTAATTTTTTGAGGATTGACGTTTTATTGTTTCGTGAAACATTATGATATACTATCGGTTTGGTCCTGAATCAGTCCACACACGTACCTTTCTATTATATTAATTATTACCAAACACAGCATAACGGTGGCAGATTTATTGCACAGCGAGAAATTATCATCATTTCTCACGATGATTTTAACGTATATAATTCAGATAACCGTCTCGTTGTAAAATGCAATATTTAATAGAAACGAAGATGCACTCTCACGAATTGAATCTAATGTTTCCTATTTTCAATTCACCGCCTCCCAAACCGATTAAATTTCGTCTCGATGGCCAGTGCCTTTTCAGAAGTAACGTTTCCTTCCGGAGCGGCGCGAGCTTCCTTCGCTGTCCATCCCGGCCCACTCTCTAATTTCGAAATATCGTTATCGTACCGACGAAAGGGTTACGCAGATCGAACTGGAAATAGAGCCCGAGAGGGCGGCCATTATGGATATATTGGCCGGGCCGAGCGAGAACCGCCGATTTTATCTGCGGAATTTCGAGGTCCGTCCCGAAGCTGTGCGTGGGAGGATAATGTTTCCCCTTCTCGCGCCTTTCGCTTTTTATAAACCACCTCTCTCCGCGCGGCTTTTGTCTCGTCACTTTTTTCCCTTCCTCCGTTTCTTCCCTTCTTTTTCTCCGTTTTTCCCTCTTCCTCGTCTTCCGTGCTATCTGCCTCGGCTCGTAAAACCTGGACGATCTCGCATGTACCAGTGACGTCACGGAGAGTTTCTCCGGCCATTCTTCTTTCACCGACTCGCACGTCTACCGACATCGACCTCCGGGCGGATTCGCTTAAACGGTGCTATTAGTCGAATAGACTCTTATCATAATACGTTAAATTGTCGGAGACCCGTTCCCCCTTTACTCCCCCTTTCTCTCGTTGCGTCGAGCGAGTTTTCTCTTTGTGATTACCACCTTAATCGTAGCATTTACATCTATTCGTGAAATATTTATGTACGTAATAAATTAATATCACGTGCGTTGAATTTTCAAATTCAAGCCGCCAGTAATTAAGAATTTTTTTATTACAGAAGAACCAGATATCTATGCAAATTCGTATTTTCGAGACGTCGCTGGAAAATTATTTTACGAATCAGATATTATAAAAAGCGCTATACTTTGGATGTTTCACGTATTTTTTCCTAAAATTTCTTAATAGATAGCTACTTAAAAATCCGCAGTCAAATAATAACTCAACTTTATTATCGTATCGAGAAACATGTCAGATGATTGGTTATTTTAATCGGTCAAGTTTTTGAATTTGTATAACATTTTAAACCGCAGGAATTTGATCACCGGCGCAGAAGCCGCAACGAGAAAAATCGCCAGTCTGCATCTCGGGCCCAAGAGCGATTCGAAGAAAAAGAAAAAGAAAAAGAAAAAGAAAACGAAAAGTTGTATATACACATAGGAGCGAAATCGAGCAAACGAATCGGCAACGAGTTGAAAACGGCAGCTGTGGCGGCCAATAGCGTTTAAGGATGAACTGTGATCGATCGAAACAGCTGCATCCCAGCAGCGTTATCCCGCCACCTTATCGGTTGACCATCGGCGATAACGACGAGCCCCTTTTCTCCATGCCAACTCGTCCAACAGTTGCTAACAGCCATCGTGCCTCGTGTAATTCACCGGCTAGACCGATCGGAGAATACCTTTTTGCTCGTGCCGACGATATTACAAATCGTTCGTATCTGTTCTGTTCTGGTTGCACGCATAGGTATACTTTGCGTCAGCCTTGGCATGTTCTTTCTTTCTTTTGTCCATATCGTATCTCATTATCGAGGAAATTATCTGATATTATTAATGAACCTAACCCTCGTTGCGATTGTAATTACTCGTGACTATTTCTTCGAGATCTATCGTTTCTTTTTTTTTTTTATATCTGGATCCCTGGTATTTTTTCCACACGTTATGACAGTTCGCGGACGAGATTTTCATAGAGATTGCGTGTTTTCATTTTGATTTACATCGAGAGAGTATCGTCAGTGTAGTTTAGCAGCACTATAGTTTCCGAATTTAGTATTAGCTTCGTGTCAGTTTTATAAAATTTATTGTTAGTTTCAAAATGGTCATGGGCATATGATTCTCTTCTTATCCTGGATTCTTTTGAACCTTCTTTCAACAAACTGTTATTTTATTTGATTCATTGATCATCCTTTCCTTAATCAGCATCGTAATTCACAATTTTCAAATTTACTTCTCTTCAGAACGTACGATAGCAACAGTTTGTCAGTCATTGGAAATTTACTCCGAATATGATTTATATACTGAACAACTTTCATTAATCATTAGTGATCATTACTGTAGGAATCTCGGCTGAGTCACCAATTTTAGGTATCTCGGACGAGATACCAATTTATAAGAATTTTATTAAATGATGGTTGTTTATTTGAATAATGAATAATAAAAAGATTGATTTATTAATATTAAATAAGGAATAACGATATATGCTGAGTTCTTAATTCTCACAACTCTCGATACACTCTGTTCTCTTTCTCGCAAATCTCATTCTGTTCTCTTTATACGTCTCGACTTTTCGACACTCGCTCTCTCATTGCTCGATACGCTCTCCCCGACTTCTTTACAAGTGCTTTCTTTCTTCTGCACAAAATTCGTTACTCGTACACAGGTACACGCAAACGAATCCATATCCTTGGCCTTAGACATTAGGCTTGAAGGACTGGCCATAAACGGCCTCAAGACCCAGGCCTAACTTTCTTTTTTATTATTTACATTTTACGACTCGGGATATCTGCAGTCGAGCACCAGGGAAAGTCTTGGGTCTTTTCCCAAAACTGCCAATCCCACATTACTAACATTAATTAGCGATTACCAAAAATTCTCGTACTCACACCTCGCGTGATACACAAGTTTTCTTATTGCAAAAATCATTCACAAAATCATTCTACTCGTGTTAATTTCACCCCAAGATACGTCAGAACTCACTCTTATCTCCAACTGGACAATGCACCTACGCACTTAAATATTCGCTGCTCGTTCCACGTTCTCGAGCAATCGGAAACTTCATGAGGCTACGAGGAAATCGTCTTTGCACAGTGACACGTCGAACGATTGACAACGCAGTTACCAGTCCGTGAAATCGATGATTGAGACGCCGAAACAGGCTAAGAGCCATGGCCACACCGTGACCACTTTATCCAAGCCGCATTTCATACGGTTGTAGAAGCTATGGGAGTTAATGGGCAGGCATATCTATCGGCAAGATCGATACCTAATTGGGTCGACTCTCGCGGGGATGCAACCGGCGTATGCACTTTCACCGTATCGGCTCTAATTATCGTGGAAATTGAACGGGTATGATACTGATACACGTACGATACATATACATATGTATGCCACGCTCTGCCACGATATCCCCCTGAAACGGTTATGATGGTAATTGCGGTTTTCCACGATAGGTGTTGAGTCGGAAGCTTTGGCGCTCGTTGACGTCGAAAGAAAAGTAACTTGTTGCCGGGGCTAATTATGAACGTTGGGTATTTAAGCTACATGATGGCTTTCGACATATCTCGACGCGCATCTCGCTTGGCTCTCGGCACGCACTTCGATACACACGCCAACCTCGAAGTCGCCGAACCGTCGCTGTCCATTGTGTTTTTCTCTGTCTCTGAACTATTTATCGTCATTGCTGTGGAGGTTGCGGATTTTTGAGCTACAACTATACACGTTTGTTGTCAGACTGTGTCAAATGACACGGCATTCGTAATATAAATACATACTGTACAGGATATATAAATAAATGAGAGAAATGAAATAAATACGCATAAGATAGATTAGCAATTACACAGATTACGCATAATATATAATAAATACACATTAATTGATAGATCTAAAGGTGTAAGAAAATGCAGAATGCAGCTGGAATGAATCTGGAAGTAAGGAAGAACTCCTCTCCATTCGTCAACCACCGATTTCGGTATCCTAAGCGTGATTTCGTTCCGAGTTTGAAACTCAAACGTTGAAAAGTCCGTCCCGGACGTATAATTTCGTGGGCCGTTCAAACGTCGAAACTCATGCTAGTGCCACGAGGGAGATATATGACTGAGCACCCTCGTCACTTGAGAAAAAAACCTCGCGCTAGACTCGAGAGGGGCCCGTCCGAGGGAGGGATAGAAAGAGAGAGTTTTTCGGCCCTTGGGGCCCAGACGCGCGATCGTCTCGCGTGCACCGTAATAGGCAACTTCGACGAGGTGTTATTAAAGTATCTTTTAATTGTTCCTTCACTCTGCACGTGGGAACCGAAGCCGAGACAACGTCTGGAAACATTTCCTCGAGACTCGAGACTCTCGTTGCATTTTGCATCGGCGGGGTTTCGCGAATGAAACGCTCCAATTGTTGGTGCAAACAAGAAGAAGAGGAAAGAGTGTTGTTCGTCTGATTTAACTATTTATTATTATATTATACGTGAAACAGTTTTCTGAAACTTCTACCTTCTTACGTCTCAAATATCAAGCCCATTTTTGGCATAATAGAAAGCGAATAAAACGATAAAGATATCGTTAATAGAGTAATCTACAGAATCTTATTTGAAAGAAATATATACGTAACTCTTTAAACAAATTCCAAGTGATTCCAAATTTAATTTCATCTCGGGTTATTCCAAAATTAATTTCAATTCAAGACAACCTTTTTCGTTTTTCAATCTTTCCAAAGTAGAAAAGAATATACTTTTCAAGAATTACTACAATTCCCATCTACGATTCTTTCACGATAAAAGTATTATTACACCCTTCGAGAATTGTTACAGTACTTTTATATATGTACATTTCAACAGTTAAAACATTGCTGCTATCAAAGCAGCGCCGAAATTTCTTCCCCGAATTCAGAAACGTTCGACAAGAATAATCATTAAAAATAATTTTTAATAAAAACAGTCACACGCATGATCTCGGCTTTCTTGCTCTCAGAAAGAAAAGATTAAATTTGAAAGGCTGAAACGATCACGAGCTTCGAATTGTGTGTCTCGCGAAGGATCGACGAATCTGGTCGCTTGCTTTGGCGAGCTACGAACGAGAAAGAAAAGACAGCGAGAGAGGAATCGAGCGGAGAATGAATGGACTTGGTAACGTTATACGTGGACCGGTAATTATGACTCCTCTAATCACCGACAATTACCGCAGTTACCGGCCTCGCGGCGTTATCTCGACCGGTCCATCTCCGGGTTGCTGCTTGCTCGCCCTCCAGAGAAGCTAGGAGAAACGAGGAGAACTGGTGAAAAACGAAGAGAAACAGGGGCTACGGGTACAGTTTCTGTTGCTGGAATCCGAATCGTGGAAAGACAGAGAGGCAAAGGGAAAATACCGCGTGTCGCGGTTTCAAAAAGTTTGCGATTTTAGATCAGTCAAATCGTAAAAAAAAATGTAGGATTTGCCTATTTGTGACGAAGAGAAATAAGAGACATCTATATTATGTTAAAAGCGAAAGGAGTATGTTGGAAAGTGAAAGCACGTGGCACGCGGCGTTTCCTCGTGCAACTACAGATATGTATACATCTTTGGAAAACAGTTTATTGTTCGTGGAAATTAACATGTTAATTATAGACGAACATCCATTTGAAATTATTCGTCGCACGGTGACAGAAGTTCAGTACAAAATTATTACAGAATAAATAATCTAGTAATTATAATTTCGTTATCAAAAGATATACTTCTCTATCGCGAGTGAACTGGAAATAATAATTATAAAAATTCTGTAAAAACACGCGCACATTTTTATTGTGGAAAAGTTGAAAGTTTTCTAAATTAAGACTCATTTCGGAATAATTAAGATCAAATTAAGTTTGAAACGACGAACGGGCAAAACGAAACAGAATAAATACGACGGTAATAACAGCAGATTATTAACAATGTGAGTGAAATTGTTTCACGTCATTTCCGAAGAAAATCATCTCGCGACCTTTCCGGACAAATCGACGTTCAAATTGGATCCGTTAATTGCATGGAAAATGAAAGTACACGAAGGTTATTGGAAATTGGGAGAAATCGAAAAAAGAAGATAGGAACAGCAGGAAACAAAAAAATTCGACGAACTTAGCCTTTCTTATTTCCGTAACCGGTAATTAGCCAGCGGCCGAGCAACGTAGAAAGGAAACGAGATTTTCTTCTGAAACAAAGTCTGTGACCGACCGATAATGAAAACGATTCAATCCAGATTTTTCTCTCCGACTACATTGTCAGTCTACAAAAAAAAAAAAAAAAAAAAAACATTGATGAAGCAACCTGTAGTTTAATTTGAAACTAATTCTTTTTCGAATGATTAAGGGGTGATTAATAATGAATTGCTCGTCGACGTTTGTGAGAAATTATTGACAGATAATCAATAGTTAAGAATTAATTGTTTTATTTCGAAATTTTAGGTCGTGAAGAAACCACACGATCAGTATTATAATAAAAACACTTGCAACGAATTATTAATTAATTACTTACACGATAAATCTCTTTGCTTTACCGAAACTAGATTTAATGTATTTCTGTTGTTAATATTCATCGATCGTAGAAGAGTGGTTCAATTTGTTAGTATTAATTTGTGAAAAATGATCGAGATCTCGTGATATTTATGAACAGAGGTGTTCTTCCCAATGTACGACTGAAGAATTTCAGAGAAAACGTGTGTTCAAACCAAGAATTGCCTTTTGAATAGTCTGATTTTCTCGATGATCGCGTCTGAAAACGTCTCCACTGGAACTAACGCGATTGAATTCGTGTACGATAGCTCGAGGGTTTTACCCACGACAACGATTGCTATCCATAATCCTGTAACGCGATCGTTCCCATAGAGAAGTGCTCGTTCGATCGGAAAACGTCGATGTCATTAAATTTTCCGATCGGCGTATCACATTGTTTCTTGATCGAAGAAACAATAAAGCATCTCTGATAATTAACTGACTGTCAAAATTGTTGTACGTGTTCAATTCAACCTTTGTCAGACAATTTACAAATGATTTAATCCACGATAATGACGAGTTTCTAACAGTGCTGTTACATAATTGTTATATTTTCGATAGTGTCATTTATCAGATATATTCTAGGATGAGTTTAAAAGAACAACATTCGTGTCGTCGTTTCAATTTACAGGCTTGATCGACGTAGCATCTGAGTAGCTCATTCTTTCGTCATTAACTGCCGATTAAATTAAAATATAAAACTTGTACGAGAAGAGTGAAGTTTACAACACAAGCAATTCTATATCTTGTACATTTCACGGAAAACTAGTCCAAATTGATCAAAGAACAAATTCATTGCCGCAAAATCTACAGAATTTCCAAAAGAAGAGAGAAATTAGAGAAACGTCGCAAGTGTAACTCCAGTGTCGAGAGCCTCTCGATCCACGGGTGTTAACCCCTTGGTAACCCGGGTCAACATTTTATAAATAACCTGATCAAGGAAACAATGGACGAGTCGTCCCGGCAGTGAATGACCCGATGGCATGTTAATTAGACGCGCTGTCAAAATTGTTATATTTTCGCCAGTCATTGCGCCTCACGCAGCAGCGGAGTTACATCGGGTCGAGACGAGAGATATCAGATCGCCACGCTCCGATGTCGGCTATGTAATTCGCTCGGGCGTGCAGGCCCGTCTGGTTTCGAGCAAGAAGAAAAAGACGAAGAAGAAGAAGAAGGAGGAGGAGGAGGAGGGCGGCACGGGGATATTCAAATGCCGGCACTCTTGTATGGAAATACGCGAGATGTAAAGATGACGGTAAGATACGCGCAGTCCCGTCGCGGAGATATTACCAGCTGCTAACGCGTCGACTAAATCACCGACCATATAATACGATACCCGGGGACCGGAGTTTGCCACTTTCGAGATGCCCGGCCACTTAACCTCCCTGCGTATTAATTCCTATAATAGTCCGCGTAAACACACGTTTTAATGAAAATCTCCGGCAAGCGGCTTCGTTAGGATTATCTTACCCGGTCGCGCGCGATTTTCACGCCTCTCCGTTCCTTCGATTCGTTTGACAACGAATTCAATTTAACGTGCGAGGAAATTACAGGGAAAATCATATTCCTTGTCTTTTTCTTTTCTTTTCTTTTCTTTTTTTTTTTTTTTTTTTTTTTTTGCAAGTGAGTAATTTTAGGATTATATAATAGCAGGACCAGTTTTGCATTTGACGTTTCAATTGGTGCAAAAATGTTCGAAACATTCACTTTCGGTTCTTACGTGAAGTAATAATATTTCGGATACAGTTGTTTTTACTGAAACTTTTATTTTAAATTAAAGAAACACGTTAGTCTCAAAACTTTTCTATCGTTAATCAGACACCCCCGTCTATCATTAATTACAAGTATCGACGAATATCTTCGCAAGTATCGACGATATCACCCTCTAATTACGTCTATCTGTCAATATTTCTCGTTCTAAATTTCCCAGATCTCATGGTATGTGTGCATATATATATATATATATATATATATATATACGATCCATTGAAAAGAGGAACGGTTCGGGCTCGGCTGGCTGGAAACGATCCGGTAACGAGACCACGCTGATTATAAAACCATCGCACAATATGCTCTTGATGAACTCGTCGCCTTTTCCCTCGGTCGTTCATGTGCGAGGAGCTCCAGCCTCTACGCCCTTATCCCCATTCAACACATGAGCTAGCAACGTGAGTTATTTCTGCTGGCCCCCTTTTCCTTGCCCGCGTACCGTCGTATCGGGACAACGTGGTTGTATATAGATGTCGCCGCTGATGACAGAGCAAAGGCAATAATTATCGCAGTGCGCGAATCGCGATTACAGGGCAGTTGGTTCGCTCGCACGAAGAGAGAGCCCAGGCCCGACTCGACACGACCACGTACACAATTCTCGTTCGCTCGTCCATCCATCCATCCGTTCGTTCGTTCGTTCGTTCGTTCGTTTCGCGACACATCGATGCATCGCAACATCGCGAATGCCAGATAGAGAGGCTCTCTATCTCACCGTGAATCCACCTACGTGCTCACGTATTGAGGGAAAAACTACGTAGGAAAGCGCCCACGTATACCGTCATTTGCGCGTCGATATCGATGTTTATGTATCGATATATCTTCACCCGTCTCGGAGGCGATTCCCCCTAGAGCGTTTCTCCTTCGCGTTGTCGCTACTTTCGATTCTTCTTTCCCGTCGCACATAAATCTGCCAGTCGTATGAAACGTTCGAGGGTAAGCTTTCTTTTTTTTTTTTTCTTTCTCGTCCTTTTTCCCCGAGAGCCTGGATTTTTCACGAACTGATCACGGCAGATACTTGGTTACGCGATTCCGGTCAATTTCTATTTCTTCTGTCGATGGCCACTCTTGCGTTCTGGCTCATAAATGTCCATCGCGGTGAGGTGAAAAATATATACTCGTGCACGGAATTACACTCAGGAGAACCTCATTTTCTATGCATTTATCAACTCCATGTTAAATCGAGTATATGCTGTATATTCAACGTCTCAGGGAATAAATTTCACAAATTTATTTGTCGCAAGGATCGTTTTTATTTGCAATGAACATACATCTTCCTGTAATTTCCACGTATATTTTTGATCAGTACATTCGTTGCAATAGTTACTCTTGATCATTTGTAATATATGACGCACGTGGATAATTTTTACGAAAAGTTCGAATTACTTTCGTAAGCAACTGTGTGCGTAGTTGCAGCGAGAAACGAAGGATTCGTAACAAACAATTGATGTTCATTTTCTATATTACTAAACACATTCGAATATGATAGCACTCCAACCAACTAAATGAACTCTTGCTCGTTAAACGCGAATTTCTATTATTTAATAATCAGTGAACTTCAACAAGTTCGTAAAAACTGAATTTGAACCATGTACACTTGACAACGTGTGCAGAAAATATCTCAAGTTTATTCTCTTTCCCTTCCCCTTTTTCTCATTGCTCGAACGAGCGACGATAACGATCGTGCGATTTGCTCGAAATCTCTGAAAAGCGCGCGATACTCGAGCTCTAAACAGGTCGGCCACTAACACGATAATTATCGCGCGCGTATCACTATCGACAGAATAATTAGCAGGGCATACAGTATAAATCCTGTAATGAGTACGAACATCAATATTTATAGCGCGGCGGCGGCCGTAGCTCAATTTCCCACATGTTATAACGATCGAGATACCGAGTCGATAACCGAGTTCTCTTCACTTTATTCCATTGCACATAATTACGCTGTTACTCACCGACCATAAAATCTCGATCACGTGATCGTGTTGCGGACATCCGTTGTATATTTTCTCTCCTCTCTCTCTCTCTCTCTCTCTCTCTCTCTCTCTCTCTCTTACTCCTTGTGGAAGCACAGGATCTTCTATCGAGGAAGGGTCTTCTTTAACATCAGGAAATCAGCAAGCAAAGTATGTATGCATGCACGGGCAAGGTGTTGCGAGAGATCACCGATCTCTCCCGCACCTTTCCCCATTGTCTCTACCTGAATCTTTCAAATCCTCCGTATCCACAGGATTTTTGCATTTCTGGTATGCAGCAGCAGCAGCAGCAGCAGTTCTCGCCCGATCTTGGCGAGAATCTGACGTGAGAGAGAGGTTTTGTGTTTTGGGTATAATTATTGTGTCCATGTTACAAGGGGGGATATACGTAGGTAATATCTCTATCAGAGATACTGTCTACAAAGATGGAGAATAATTGTGTAATTATGAAGTGAACGTGCACTCCACATTTAAGTCTTTAGAGCATGTTAAAGCGTTCTAAAAGAAACAGTAAACATATTTTAGCGTTCTAAAAAAGCAATAAACATATTAATTAGTATTTCGAGGTATACACACTGTAATTAATTGTATTATTGTATTATATGGTGATTAAAAATCAGACTAGCAATTACGATATTTATATTGCTCGGAAACACGTATTTCAAGTAGGAAACAAAGTTTTCTCGAACGTTACACAATACGGCATAGCATCGAATAAATACATAAATTTCAACAGCATTCCTGTTCAATTCCAGAAAGAACACGAAACTTTACCTCGTTAATTATAAAGTAAATTTAAATTATATAATAAAAACGCAATTTGAAATTCGAATACCTTGGAAGGCTGCAATATTCAATGAAAAGCGGAATATCATCTTTCTCAAATATAAATACAGATGATACTGAACACACAGTAACAATAGTTCTAGATAAAAATCTCGATTATCCTCACAATTGTCGTACAAAAAAGGCTCGATCATCTTCAAGATGATACGTTATCGAACGTATATCGCGATTTTGCTGTCCGAAACGTTACTTGACGCTCAAACGCTAGTAGTAAAAGTCAACGACAAGCGAGGTGGCGAAATCTTCGGAATTTTTCCTCTCGCTGCGCGAGCGAGGTTACGAACACGATTCAGCAGGATCATTCGACAACGTTGTCCCGCGTTCGTTGACGTCGCGTCAGTCGACACGGGCCTCGCATTCTGTCGGACACGGCAGACACCTCGGCTAATTGTATAAATTATGTATGCGGCTTTGGACGTTTGCCGGCTCGCGTCGAGGAAATATAATCGTGTCTCGCGTTCTCGTGCTCGTCGCCGGTGGTATTCTCGTCGTTCACGGTGGCCGTGAAGCGACCGAGAGCCAGACAGACGTTCGACGAGAACCGAATGAGGGGAGGGGAATAAATTCTGTGGAAGAAAGGGGATGTTGCACAGGGGGTAGCGATTTACGAGCTTGCGCATCCGCTTTGCGCGAGTATTATTGAGATTAACAGGCGTCTCTACTATATATATATATATATATATATATATATATATATATCTCTCTCTGTCTCCCTCGAAATGGTTTCTCGATCGTCGAGGATGCGAGCCAATTCGCTCGGGAGAGATTCGGCGAGGAAATACAGAAAGGTTTGAAATCGTTTGTAGCAGAGAGAAACACACGAGAAAAATATCGCAATACCATTTTTTTAAATTTTAAGTTCGTAAGTATAAAAATATATCAAATCATTCTATATGATCGTTAATTGCCTTGTATTTTTTGCAATTTTCGTTTCAATGTTTCAAAATTTCCATTGTTACCAAGACCGAAGTAAGATTCTTGATTAGGTGATTCTTCGAAATTGGAAAGAGTAACGACTCTGATTTAATTCCAACGCATATCAAGGCATTCAACATTCCGGATCAAATCGGAAATCAGGTGAATTTCAGTACACAATCGATAAACTTCGTACTTTTAAATCAGGCACTGCTTCACTAATTTTCAATCTATCAATCGCAGCTTAATATGCACGCACTTTCTTTAATTACATTTCATTGTACATTTACATCTGTCTTTACTAAAACGGGAACAAACCTACGAAAAATTAATTTCTTCCTGTCAATCGTTAATTCTATACGAGACTAATTCCGTTCAATATGCTACGGTACAAAAGCAAACCTACGAAAAATTAACTTCTCCGTGTTGATTGTCAATTCTGTTCGAGACTGAAAATATAAAACATTCAGTACTAAAAATATCTAAAATTTTTCTCGAAAACATAGTAGGGAAGAATTGATTTTTCTCCAAAGAGGGAAGGGAGGGATCTCTCCCCGTGATGGGAGAAGCGGAAGATCGGATGTTCGCGGAGAGAAATCCGAGCGTTGCACGAAGTATCGCGGATGTTAATAACCGCGCGATAGAATCGCACGCGTGTGTGTTCGTTGAAATTCACGACGCGAAATAATAACACGCGCGCGGCCACAACGAGGGAAATTTATCCTCAAATTATCCGGCGGCGAATCAATTGGCAGAGCGTGCACGTCGATCGGGCGCGAAAGCGGTGCAGCTCTCGTGGACAAAACATGAGCCACGCTCGTGCCGGTCGAAGTGGATGATTTATCACGGGACCGTGTGTGGCGGGAAAATGATACAAAATGACGCGGCCAATCCCGCGTCTTTCTCTCGATTGGATTTTCCTTTTTTTCCCTTTTCTTCTTCTTTTTTTTTTCCTGTTAACAGGAATACAAGACCCGGACGTGTATTTCGAGCAAAAGACAACTCATTTGAGTGACGCGCGAAGATTGTTCTCTGCAGTGTAAAATCTTCCACCAGAGTATTTGCAGATCAACTTTACTACAATTGAACTAGATAGTGATCAGCTGCAGAGATCTTTCGTCTTTTGTCTGTCCAACTTGATTTGTCCTTTGAGAAAAGTGAAATAATTAAATTTGCGAATTCTTTTATTAATAAACGGGCGAAATTTATCTGTTCAATCACGTATAAAATTATTGTGTTCAATTTCATGTCAATTTTATGTTCCTTAGCTCTGTCCAACATTACGATCATTCGTTTCAAGTTTTCACTCGTTACAGTTATCTTCCACTTTACAAACGTAATTAAAGAAATGAAATATAAACAGAGACTTGCATCATTTACTAGGTATCGTGACAAATACACTATTGCTTTGCATATTACGTACAATCTTGAAGTCTTCTATTTTATATATTTTGTCATCAAAAATGTCAGGAAAAGTAAATGACACGGAGCCTCAAATATCGCAAAAATTTTATAAGAACGAGGAAAAGAGGAGCATTGTCATAGTGTGCAATATCGAAAGCTGAAGCTAGAAAAATGAAAATACGGACGAGCGTTTCCTCGAAAAGGTTGAAAAAAAAGCACGATCACCCACTTGGACAAATAACACCGTTCGACGAACTCGGTAATAACTCTCATAATTCTCAGCCACCTTTCCCCCTCTCGCGCCGTAGTTTTCGTTCGCTCCTTTGCCTCGCCGCGAAACACTTTATCGATTTAACATCTCGCTACATTCCACGACCGTAGTCGCGATGAATTATCGGCCGTGTATAAAATGCTTTATTTGTCATCCCGATAATAACCGGGGGGCTGGCCAGCGAGGCCGGTAACGTGATCCAAGATCGTACTACTCCCGTAGTGCCCGTAAGTGTCCGATGAATGGCCGAGAGAAGTCAACGCATCCAATTTCGTTTTACCTCAATTTTGTTACTTGAATTCGATTCGTGAATATTTTGATATCACATGATATTGATACATAATCTTAACCCTTTTAGTGTCAGTGAATGAAACAGTTGTGACTTGAAGATTAGTATTGTCATTGCAAGTGAGAATAATTCCGAAATTCGGGAATTTCCTTCTCTTCTTTTGTCGGTAAATCTTCGTTGCTCATCTTACCATTTTCCACTGAAGATTCCACTCAGTTGGAACTCAATTAGAGTAATTCCGAGTAATTCGAAAGTTTCGATTGCTCGCCAGTAGAAAAGGGTAAAACCTTCATCGACACTTCTTCAATCGGGACGTTTAAATAGAACGACTGAAACGCGCTTATCTCGAATCTGAATCGAAGATAATCATTCCTGCGCCAAGAATAATACCAAGGTATAAAAATTTTCACCCCTTTTTTTTTCTTAGCAAATCTTCGTCATCGACACGTTTATAAATAATTGTACGAATTCGAGATCGACACAGAGTATTCTCAGCGGCGGCGAGTAACTCCAAGAGTTGGAGAATTTCGTGGATAGTGTTCTACTAATGAAGAAAACGTCGAATGAGAAAGAAACGAAAAAGAAGAAAAGAAAAAAAAGAGGAAAGAAATGGAGCGTTCGTGTGGGCGATAATCCATAACGGGTTGGCAGGTGGTTTCCTAGAAATCCGTATAAAATATGTGCTGCGCGCGTGTGTCGTACGCGCATTTACGTAAGCGTCGGGCATGCGAGGAGGGAATTGCAAATCGGTGAACGAGGGGAGATTTACGGATCGCGTTTATGCAAACAATAATGCGCCTTGGCTGTATAACCGGTCCCTGAACAGAGGTACCAACGCCGGTATTCACCGAGTCGGCGGGCAAAGGATATCGACGTACAAGAATTGGTGCTGTTAAAGCTCGAACGTCGAGGTTAGGTCCGTTCCCTCAATGATTCACTGGATAATGGAGACGAATGCGGCCATAACTCCTCGTCTCCGTGCAACGTGTGTACTGAAACGCCACGTCTGTTCCGTTCCTTTGCCTATTGGCCCGGTACCGTTCGTCGAGGCTCCAGTTAACACCGTTCGCCTCTATTTCTTCCATCTCTATTTCTTTCCTTTTTTTTATTATCATTATTGCTCCTTATTTTCCCTCGCTTATGAACATGTTGCGTGATCGTAGGTACGGCTAGCATGGGATACACGACTCGTTTTGTTAGGTATGCACGTACACGCACACTGTCGCCTATAGGTGTTTAAAATATGCTTCGAGTGAAACTTTGAAAATTTTATTATCGAGAATATATATATATGTGTGTGTGTGTGTGTGTGTGTGTGTGTGTGTGTGTTATTTGCTGTACATGGTAGCTCGCGGAAATATGTGTGTTGTGTAAGACATTTTGGCAACATTTGAAATCTAGCTAGTTACAAGTAGCATAAATAGCCATATCTTCACAGAGCTTCACTGAACATCGAAGTTTATTAATCATGGCTTCAGCGATCTCATTGTTAGTGACCAATGTGAGATTTTACAAGTTTTCTATAATAAATTTTCAAAGTTTTATCAATATGAAGTGAGTCACTGTATATCTCAAATAGGAGTAGAAATATGTAGGTATTGTAATATTAATTTAAATAACAGTTTTATCTATATATAATATTATTAATTTAAATAATATTAATTCAAGCAACAGATAACATTCACTGGCCTAAAAAACTAATAACTGAATGAAGATTTATCAGTTATAGATGAATATAAAATTTGAATTCAAGTATATTGTTCGTTTCAACTTGACACGATTCGTTCATCGCCTTATTTAATACACGAGGTTAAAGAATCAACGCTCTAACACCAATCGGTTCATTGTAAAAATTTAAAACGTCGAAAAGAACGTCTCAATCTGCATAAAAATCCACGATCCATCGTTTTTACCAACAGAACAAAATAGAGAAACGATTTTGACGCGCTTCGACAGCACGTTTGTTCCGCTGACGCAATTAACAGCAAGTTGGCAACGAAGTCATGAATCATACGAGGAAAACGAGGGTGTTCGTTCCCCGTCGCACACCTCGGCGTACATATCTGTTCACGAATCGAGCCGGGCGAAACGAAGTGGCAAACGATAAAATTGGAGCGGTTGAAAGGGTCGCGAAGTGGAAGACCCGAGGCACGCGGAATAATTGTCCGTTCTTGGCACGGGCGATGATGTTAATAGGCGAGCGAGCGCCGTTAACCTCGTGTGTAGTATATCCCCGTGGCGTTTGCAGTTCGCGCCTACATGCACGTGGGATACATAGTTCGGAGTTTCCCTTTCCACATGGAACTCGGTAATTACCGCGCCGCCGCGCTACGGTGTAATAACGAGTTGCGCACGGGACACCCGCTATTCGGTCGCGAGTAAATACTATAATAATATGACTAATGGCGCGTTATGAATTACAAACCGGATAATGAATAAAGTATATATACATATACATACGCGTTCGCGCTTTTTTCCTCCCCGATTCTCGTCCCTTTCTTTCTTTCTTTTTCTCTTTTTTTTTTTTTTTTCTCTTTCGTTTCGTACCCGTTTCAGCGGTACCTGTTGCCCGTTATTGGCCTCCCGTTACGTGCACGTGGTCGCGCCTACTCGCGGGAACACCGACGACAGAAATCAAACGATAGCGAGACGCGGAATAATGATATCGTGTTCGTTTCAAAAACTCACTGGGATTTATTCGTTTCGAATAAGGCCAGTGCCAAATTGCTACGTAGATGGTCGAGTTTGCCTCCGAAACTGACACTGGAAATATAGTTTCCAAGAGTCTCAGGACACACATGGAAGCATAAATAAATCCGCTACGAATCCGCCGGAGGATTTCCTCCAAATCGTCGGGGAAATTTTCGTTCCTGGCGAAGGAAACGGTCACACTCGACTGGTTAAGTGATATCTCGTGCCGCGGAGCGTGCGATTACCGAGAAATATGCAGCCGTTTAAAGTGGCACGGTAAAGTCGTTTGGCGACCGCAATCACCGGTTCTAAGTAGCGAAGGGAAAACACAACGAAGCTTACAGAGGGTTCTTTACGGTAGTTGCTCGTACGTGTTGGCTCGCGTTGGACTTGCAGCCGGAGCCCCGGAACACGCGGGCTTGCCCAGCGGTTAGGCCGCGGTTACCGCGTGGTTATCAAGTTAACCTTTTACCTCGAAGCCGGCGCTCTCGAGTGCTCGATGAGGTTTGCGGCCGCTCGTGAAAAAGAAACAAGTACCAACAGGAGAGAGAGGGAGAGAGAGAAAGAGAGAGAGAACGGGCCGAGGTGTGAAACCGCTCGAAAGCAAAGAGGTAAGAAATTGCGCTCGATTATCCCTGCCGGTGGAACGTGGACCAGTCCGCCATCGATTCCTCTCGTCTCTCTGGCTCTAACCTTCGATAACGATTCGACGAATCGATTTGACTCTCTCTCTCTCTCTCTCTCTCTCTAAGAGCTGTCTGTCTTTTTTTCACACTCGTTCCCACTTTGAGACCATTTGCATCACGACGCAGCAACGCTCGCTCTGTATCGCCGAACGTGGAGTGAACGTCGGCTAAGAATGTTACGTTTGTGCAATGTACAATTGCGCACTCTGATGACAAAAATTGAAACATTGTAATCCACGCTCTTCCATTTCAAAAGTCTATTTATTTGTTAGAATCAAATTTAAATCGCCAATTAAGGCAACTATTCATCAAAATTACGGAAACTAGGAACTGAGACTTTTACTTTTAATAAATCAATCGTAATGTTAGTGGTATCTACAAAAGCACAACGAAGAAGAAAAATGACGAAAGAAACGAAGAATAAAAGTTTTTACACGTTGCTCGGCGTGCTAATGCAATTCAGATAGTATCGAGGTATCATCGCAGGGGGTGAGTCGGCGAGGTATCATCGATCGAAAAAAAAGGGACAACCGTATCGAAGATCGACACCGGAGTTTACGTCTCGCTTTCCACTTAGCGCCTACATGACCGTGTACATCCTATTGCATTAGCAACCTATTTGTAAAGATCGGAACCACCCGCGGTCCAACAATGCCGCAAAGGTGTGTTCGGCCCGGGTGGCGATCTTTCGCAGCATGCGCCTTCCCAGCGGGCGATCGCTTGTTCGCTTTCGTCTCGGTGACTCTACGATACACGACGATACGTGCCATCTTCCCATTCTCGTGACTCTTTCAACCACGGACAGTGCTCTTCGACTTTGTAACTTCACGCCGTTTGATTCTCTCCTCTGATCTGGACGATGTTGAATCCCGCACCTGGCCACTTCAAGTGTTTCTTTTTTTTTCTCCTGCTTTGAAATTCGCGAGATCGCATTAGACACTTTGCTTCGGATGATATATGCGTGTTAGTGTAATTCTAAAACTCAAGTCGTTCAGATTACTTTCCTTTTTTTTTTTTTTTTTGCAGAAAATTGCTCCAAAAATGTACAAATGTAAGTTTGAAAACGTAAAAGAATCTCTCTGTCACGTCTGTGGGAGTTGATATTATTTTGTAGAAGCTCAGTAGAGAACTCAGAAGGTGTGGAATTCGTGAAAGTCGTGCAGGTTTTGATCACCACATTGAAATATATAAGATAAATTCTATCCCCTTAAACTGTAAGGAATTTTAATTGAATTATTTACGCTACTTATCTACAATTATAATATTTATTTATGATCAATCATAATTGAAGCAAGCTTCCATTTAGCTTCCATTGTTCAATGTAATGTACCCATAACGTTTCACTCACGACGTATATATATATATATATATATATATATATATATATATATTTCATTGCTTCAACGCTTCTCTCAATTCTACGTTCAAATTAAACTACGCGATACATGTAAATTCACGAATCTCCAAATCTCGCCTGATTTTCCAGGAGAATATCCTTTTTCCTTCCTTCTCCTCCCCCCTCAGTCTCCTCCAAATCGCTTATTCCCCTCAACGACCGTGCTCCTTCTTGGCAAGAACGGTTGTACGTGGGTACGTGCAGTAATCAATTAATTTACCGCAGTGCAGTACGCAGGCATCCTCGTCCCGGCTCATCCTCGTTTCCCCCCCGGGCTCTCGTAGTTGATTCGCGTTTACTTTGTGAGCGGGTATCCATGCACAACTGACACCAGAGCACCTAGAGCTCGGATATTAGTCGAGATTGAGTCTGGAGAGAGAGAAAGAGAGAGAGAGAGAGAGAGAGAGAGCCCCGGGACGGATCATCGGGGATCCATTAGCCTTTATACGCGCGTAGATGTTACATCGAGATAAGGAGACGCCGTGCCTTCCTCGCTCGGGTCGGCCGAACGTCACGATAATTAGAAAATTAAATTGTCTGCTCGATTCTACAGCCAAGCTGGGCCAATCTTTCGTGAAAGGACCGTTGCGCACCTGCCAATCTATATTTCATCGCGGGATCTTTCTCTCAGAGCGGATGATACGCGACGATGCTCGACGAAATTTACTTTTCATCGCACGCGTGCACGTGCGCTTGCGTGCCTTCCGATCGAACGTGACTGTCCTTTGAAATTTGAAACGAGAACGAAGCGACACGAATCAATTGAGGATAGTTGCGAAATTTCGCAATATTCAAGTTGCGATATAATTTTCGTAACTGAGTGTGCTTGTTAATTGAAGATGCCAACGGTTGGCATCAGAATTAATATCTACATAATAACGAAATCGTTGAATCATCAATGGAGGAGGTGTAGGCCGCGATTCGTGAGAAATTCAACGATTCAAACCTAAGCAAAAATATGTATACCGAGTACGCAAAAATATCGATTACATTGTCGATAGCACTCTTCGTTCACAAACTTGCTATTACGCATGATGGAATTAGGTTTCGGTGGAGTAAACGCGTGTCCAGTAAACAGTGAGAAAAATATATATTTATTTAGAGACTCTATGTGAAACATCCTTTACAAGTTGTTCAATTCAAAGAAGAAATGCGAGTGAAGACATCCCGATAGTACCGCCACAGCGGGAACAACAGAAAAAATCGGAAACAGTAAAAAATAAGTAGCGACATCCCCTGAGCTTGTTTTCTAAAGGTCAGCAATCGTTGACCACCAACAACACATTAAAAAAAAAAAAAAAGAAAAAAATTTCTCTGTCTTTCGAAAAGAAGATTCGTCAAAGTATATCGCAAAAGTCGGAGATATTTTTCTCACCCGCGGTGCTCTTTTTCTCTCGGCCATTATCGGCGAAAGAGGTGAGGCCGGTGTAGATTTACTACGAGCGCAAAGAGAGAGTTTGAGGTCGGAAAGCGGGGAGGACTCGGCGATATCTCAGCCGGTCCACAAGATAGGCTTGGAAGATAACCACTTGGAGTGGCTGGTGGGTGGTTGATTTAATGCGAATACGAGGCAACGTAGGCCAGAGAGGCCTACGTGGGGGTTGAACCTAGAACGCGAGGGGTGACCCCGCTGATATTTTAATACGACGGGGGGAGAGCGTGATGCTCGGTCATCCATCTAACGCCACGAGAGCCGCTAGTGCGTGCGCACGCTCGATTTTGCATACGCGGAAATCACGATGCATTCCGGTGGTAACGGTGTACGAGGAAGAGAGCCACGTCGGCCTCGTCCTGTCTCGGAACAGGAAGGAAGACAGTTTGTTACTATTATCTTCGTTCCCTGTCTATACGCCAGCACGTAACCGCGCTGCTCGATGAGATCAGGAAATGTTTGACAAATACTTTATCGCGTGTACTCGCGTTGGAAAACACGAACGCTGACACAACCCTCCGGGATGCATGAAACAATTAGTTTAGATTTCGTTAGGGGATAACGCGCGAATGAATTGTAATATATCACGATGTAATTTAAGGATGTTAAATGTATTTTTAATTTGTTGCGCATGCTGGTCGTATGGTGTGTTTAAAGACTTTGTTGAGCGTCGTTAATCACTATTATTCGTACGAGGTGGAAATTTCTATCATGAGCGGGTCTAATAGTTTACTTATTGTTCCTACGGATGCAGCTTAGATCGTCAAGTAAGAGAAGGAATGAAATTTGCATAATCTTTCCTCAACTTGTCTCAAGAGTTAATACAGTCATCAAAGTAGTAACGGGACGACTTGAAGACATTCCAAGGAGAGACAAACTCTATCTCTTTCTCGCTCGAAAAAATAGGATCCAGCCAAAAGCAGAATCTGACCAGATGTAGATGGTAGACATCGGCAGAGTCGACCGTGAGAGGATCGTGCGAACCAAGCAGACTATCAAGGGTGGGTGCTGCTCCGCTCGTAGATCGCGTCTAGGCAGAAGGGCATTTTTTTCTCGATTAGGTTCCCACATATTACCGAGCCACCCCCGCGACGTCGACGACGACGTCGTCTCTCGGCTCCTCTCAGCTTCGTGCGTCGTTGTGCCGTGCTCGCTCGCTCACGTTGGCTTAAGCAACGTTTCGACGTTGTTTTTTGTGTCTGGCGGGCCCCTGGCTGGCCAGGTCCATGGTCCGCCACGATTTAGTGGCCCTAATTGCAGGGTTCAGCTATTTAATTACCGGGTTTCGGGCCCCGCCGCGGCCGTCCCTTGGCCCCCCTACACGCTCGGTCGAAATGCGAGTACATTCATACGCGAGCACACGTAGATGCGTTCTGGTCAAGTCCACCCACAAAGAGAGAGGGAAGAAAAGAAGGAGAGAAAGAGAGACAGGGAGGAGATCAATCCCTTTCTTCCAATGTGAAGCCAGGTTCGCGACAAGTCGGGGAGATTTATTTCGGCAAACTCTCTTTCGATCTCTTTTACCCTTTCTAGGATTTTCAAGGATTTTCGTGTAAAATACAAAGTCGGTAGATACTCGTTCGATTAAATGGGATTAAATTTCAACAGCGTGTTCGATTCTGTTCTATTCCAGTGGTGTATAACAAATTTAATAGTGTATAAAAAACGACATGAATGTGAACATGAACATGGTTGAAATTGAAGACGAATTTTCACATTTCCCTGCGGCAACTCACAATTCGTGTTCTTTCATTGCTGTAACTAGGAAACATCAAATTCAACACTTATTCGCGCACGTTTATGTTTTACGATATTTCGTGGCGTGATACTTTTTTAAAAATAGTTATCGCGAGTAACAATCAAAGACTGCAGTAATATTTATGCTACCATTGATCGACAATCGGAGTTGTCGGAGAAAACGAACGATACGAAGAATGCAGAACGGATCAGCAAGGAGAAATTAAGCCGAAGAATTTAAATTCACGTTGTTATGGTGTTACGAAGAATATTTCCCTGCCTTCGTGTACATACACGCGCAATAAATGGTTTTCGATAAGGCACAGGCTTTGTATATCCATTGACCACAGCCACCATCTTACTTTACACCCACGTATCACTTTTCTTGCCCCACTCGTCGCCGGCCATCCTACCACGAAACTGCATCGCGGCATATATCACCTTTGCTCGCACCTCGGCCCACCTTCTTGCAAACCTCGCCGCTGTAAAGATGCCAGGAGTCTGCGCCATTTTGGTACATCGTTCTTCGGTTCGAGCAGACCCGTTAAGATGGTTCTTCGTAACGTTTCTTGCAATCAAGAGATCGTCTCTTGTAAATCAAACTTTAGACTCTCTCTCATCTGTTGAGAATGAATTTTTTTTTCTGTTTCGTAAACAGACTTTCAAATCCTTCCGATCTACGAAGGATACAGTCTCGTTCGATACAGATAAATTTCCAGCTGCATTTTTCCTGACACCGAAGATCTTTCATTGCTCAAAGGTCCCAAAGAATAAATTCCTCCACTCGGATTTTCAAATCGAGGAAGTAAAAATTAGAGCAAGTTATCATTGACACGTTCTACCCACGCGATTTACGCTCGGTTCTTTCTGACCTCTGAATTCTCTAAAAATTCAGCAGACACCGATTCTCTAAATTTCGTTACGACAAGGAAGAAAAGATCTCTCTTAATCCTCAAATATTCAGCAAGACAACAATTCCACCGTTCCAATTCCACGAAGCGGAAATTTCGTCTCTTTGAGAACTGAGAGAGAGAGGACGACGTCGAGATGATCGGGCCAATGTCGTCGATACGCGAAGTGGCGTTCTCTACGGTGTAAATTCATGTGAATGAAGCCCCCTGGAATTCTCCCTGACCCCGGAATCTTTCAATCCTCCCTAATAACAGGCTACAAATCGCCAAGAAACGCAGGGCAACTCTCAGAGCACTCTGCACGGGGCTACCAAATGATTGATAAGTCCATAAAGCATTCCTTCGCATCCTGTTTCGACCGGTGGTTTCCGTCCGGTGTTGTCGATGGCTTCGCCGGAGAGCTGTTGATGCCCGAACGAACGAACGAACGAACGAACGAACAAACGTGCACAGGGTTAAGGACGTGCGTGCCACGATTTTTTGGCCGCGGGTGACGCGGTGACGAGATGATGACCGACCCCGCAGTCGGAATCATCGTGATTAACCCCGCCCGCGTAACCCGTAATGCGGACCAAACCATCGGAGCAACTGCCACCGTGCCATGTATTCGTCTCTGTCTCTCTCTTCTTTTTGTCTTCCTTCTTTCCTTCCTTTCTGTTTTTTCTCTCTTCTTCCCTGATGCTTGCCATTCGACCGAGTACCATCCCTATTTCCGATGCATTCGCTAATTTGTATTATTAACCGCGTGACAGCAACTGATCACCTTCATTTCTCACCGCGAGCCATAGTCTCGGGATTATTCGCCCGTTCTTAAATAGGATAGGAACTAGATTTCTCTGTCCAGCGTGAACGAATTAATAGGAGCTCGTTCGCTCGTTGTAAACGCTAAATTAATCAACGAATATCTTGATTCATTTCTTTGGATATTTGGCAAACGAGGAATTTTCTACGCGTTTTGCTACGTATTTCCGCGTGATGCGGTGTCTAGAGAGTATATCAATTATTTCATTCATAGATTAAATAGGTACTGCAAGAAATCTATTATACTTTGCGTGTTTCGTGTATTTTTTACATATTGGATATTCGACGAAACGAAACTTGAATAATTTGTTAAACTTAATCACATATAAATGTACTAATCGTACTAAAGGTGAAAGATGATATTTAAATTTAAGTTGAAAATTATTTTCCGATTGTGAGAGAAGAACGTTCACGTTGGATGTAATTTACAACACAGTGCATTTCATTTTCCTTCGTGAATAATTTTCGACGAAAAGTGAAAATGTTGCCGATTGTTAAAAATTTTCAAAGCACACATCGAGAATTAATAATTAATATAACAACGTAGAAAACGTTAATGTGTCACTATTGACACATTGACAATACATAACACTTATCAATTCTCGCTGCAAGAATTGAAAATGAACAAACTGTTGACAAAAATCGCAGACACGCTACTGCCCGCAATAGTATCGAGGATTTCCCCTTTCTCTCAGACAACCAGAATATGCTACTTTCCGCAACGCACGTCGAAATAAACGACGTATTTCACCGGTTCGCTGCCGAGCCACCCCTATCTCCCCTATATCTCCGGCACGTTTTTCTTTTTTTTTTTTTTTTCGACGGTTCTTAGCAAAACGAATGTTTCCCCTTTCCGGATGACAGAAAAGAGGGTATCCGATCGATCTACTCCGGAAGCACTGTGTAACGCGTAAATTTCCCTAGAACCCGGAACCCGTTCTCCATCGACAGTTCAGCCTTCGAACACACGAGTATCCTAAATAAAATCGCTGCTAGACGAGACAGCAGGGAGCAGAAGAGAGAGAGAGAGAGAGAGAGTTAGGCAACGTTCAGCAAGAGTCGATTAACAACTAGTGGAGGAGCAACGAGAGCCCTTTCCCGCCCTTGGGAACGCGCGAGGAGAGTTTTAATTGTAGGCCGCGCGGCCACCGTTAACGGGGAGGCTATTATTCTTTTCTCTCTCGGTAACGTTTTCAGCCGATTCGTTTTCTCTAAGACTCGAAGAAAAGGGAAGAAGAGACGCGAAAGGGAGAGAGAGAGAGAGAGAGAGAGAGAGAGACATAATAACAGAGCGCTAGAGCCCGCTCGCGGTACGAAAAGAACGACCACGTCCGTCCATCCGTCTGGCAGTTTCATATTCGAAAAGAACGCATGACGAGTAGTCTCTCCCTCTCTATTTCTTTCTTTCTTTCTTTCTCCGACGGCACAATTTTTCATCGTGGATGCCGTATGATGCCGCTGCTCTACCCCAAATACGCCCCCCTTTCCGTCTACCTTGCGCGCCCACTCCCCCCCCCCATGGCCCCTCATTCATCATCCCTTAACGCGATCGGCGTTTACGTCGTTTCGGAAAACCTCGTTTGGCGCCACCACCTGGCCGGATATCGATGGATCGACCCAGCCGTAGAAGGTTTACACACAGGACCACCGGGTCCCAAGGGTACAAAGCAGTTTCGATCAATCGCTGGCTTAATCAGGCTGACGTAACTCATTCGTTAAGTAGGGTAGAAAAGAAGGTAGAAGGCGAAGAAATCCTTTCTCGGATTTTTTTGATTAGCTCAATCGAAAATCAACGTTTCGTTTGCCCTTCGATCAATTTTATCATCCTCCTCGCGCGTGCCATAGCTTTTTCGTCGTAGCTGAAGATGTTTTATACAGTGTAAGAAAATTGAAATTTTAGCGTCACGATGCTGACTGACTGGTTGGGCCTTGACCAATCGTTTCGTCGACGAATGTTGATAGATTTTTTACCAAGTGTCGTTCTGACCTTAAACGGTTAACGATTGTTCTTTCTTTTTATTCGAGCCCCGGAGCGCTTAATCAATCGCTATAAATCACAACTCCATTCGAGATTCCATCGAACTGTAAAATTCGTGCAAATACGTGAAATGCTCCATTTACGAGAGATCCTTAGAACTTACAAAGTACTCAATTTCTCAACGTTTGTCTACAAAATTAAATTGTCAAATTTATCCCGTATGTCCCGTTTATCTTCGAACAGGCTGTCAAATTGTCGAAGATCGAAGGAACGCGTTTGAAGCCGTGACAGCGGATCGCGCGCGGAAATCTAAAATTACCAAACGATCGAGGGGGTGCGTCGGGTGGCCTGTGTGACGTGCCGATGGCTTTCAAAGGGAAACAGGGGAGAGGGTGCAGCTCGGGGGAGGCGCAAAATAAAAAAATCCGACAATCGACTACAAAAGTTTAAAGAGCGCGGTTATCCGTTGAACGGAGTACCGCGCTCGGGGAGACGGAAGGACTTTGTCGGCAGCGTTGGAAGGACCTCGAAGTGGCCGCGCGTCTCTCGGCGAAAAGCAAATCCTTTCGGTCCTTCCATATACATTCTAGCCGGTGGTGAATGGAGATCACACGCGGTTCCCACTGTATCGAGTTACAAAGAGCGAAGGGAGACGAAGAGAAAGAGCAAGAAGCACACACTTTGGCATTATGCGTCCGAGGGAGAATACGAATCCATTCACCCGGCGATCATCCGTTCACCCAAGCGTTTCTTCCTTGCTCTCTCGCCTGCTCTCATTCAGTCCTCGTCGCTGTTGAGCTAAATTCACGTTTTCGTCGCTCTGAAAAAGACGAGGAAGGAAGGGGAAAAAAAAGGAGAGAAAGTATTTCTAGGTGTATTTTCACGAGATGTGAAAGACTGTCGATCGAGCTGAATAATCGCGAGTATCTCGGCCCTGCCTACGGGATCGTCGAGAAAGTCGAGAGTCGCAGAGATCGCGGATTAAATGTCGCGTTACAATACGCGGCGTCACGCCGTTTAAACCTGGTTTGTCGATCTCTATTCTTCGATCGTGACAGCATCCCACGATCTTGGAACGAGCGTTGCATTCTCTGGAAATAAATGTTTTATAATTATTAACGTGTATCAGTTGCATCGTAGAATATATTAAAAAAAATTTATTATCAATTAACAGTGAGTGTTGCTCTCGATCAAAGAGGCCTTTCTCCTAAGCACGTGTGATCCCTTTGATTTCAAACGAAGCAAAAAAGAAACCACGCTCCAAGTTACGTGGCCATTGCCAATTATTGCCAATTACGTTGCAATTCAGACAGAGACGATGACCAATTTTGCAGATCGTACGCAAATTATCAAGGGAATTATTAATTACAATCAGCATTAAGAGCATCTAGCTGGACTCGGTTCTCAATCGGCGGAGGAAGGAAGCGACATGGTTACGTAAAGACAAAATAAACGAGGGAGAGATCGAAACTGGAGTGCAGCTTCGCGGTGAACGGTCGCGATAAATTCCTGGCGAGTACGCGATATCATTAACGTGTACGATAATGGGCTGGGAGATCCCGAGGCTACGATCGTTACATGTACATACAGATGTCGGTACGCTCTGGCCGTGGATATCGAACGTGAAAAAGTTACGGGCGGCAATGTAATAACGATAGATAGAGCGCGCTATCCTGCTATTACGTTACGCTACGAGTTACTTTATCAGCGTTAATCGCCGGTGGTACGTGCTCCGCTGTTTTTTTCCTCTCCCCCACCCCGAACTTTCTCACCTGGTTTTTAATCGAAACAATAACTCAACGACCGAGCGCAACCAGACACATCAGCCGGCCAGTTGTTTAACCAGCGCAGCCGATAACCGGCCATTTTCTAAACAACGGCACCAAATTGAATTGATCGGGGGCCGCACGCTCGCGCGACAAACACACACGCCGGGCCAGACGTTCCCGATAATTGAATTTTAATTGCCGGCTTTCGGCCACGGTGAATAATCGCGGCTCACGATACACGATAAACGGCCGAAAGGGACGATATCTCGTTGGACCGCGATCGCTTTTCCACCGCGACTTACTCCATTAACGCGTGTGCTCCGTGTATGAGAAATGTCGGAGAAGAGAAGAGAAAAGAAGTTGGACCGTGTTTGGTAGAGATGGGATCGAGTACCTCGCAAGCAGGTACGAGACTTTTATCAAATGTCCGATTTTCTTTCAATCTTCCGAGATGCGATTATCCGCGACGTTACGTTCGTTGCGTTCAAGGGAACGTTTTAAGCGTGCGTACAGGTATCAGTAGGAAGGATCCAGAAGGGAAGTGATTCTGTTGAAAACAAAGAATAAAATTTCATCGCGCAAGATTTAGTGTTTGAGAATACATGTATAGTAAAATAAAAGTTCTTTCTTCGATAGTTTTTCCAACAGAGACAAGTTTGGAAATTTGTCATACGGGGAGGAAAATAGAAAAACGAGGTTAATTTGAAGTCGCGAGGCTCGCTATTGGACTCGGTCCCATCCCTGGTGTGCACGCCAACCGATCCCTGGACCCGGTCACCATTGATTCCGTAAAATCGAGAAACCTGTTCCGCCGGCGTAACGATATACTAATATCTCGGAACCTAGTCGTCGTTATCTGCCCATTCGACTCCCACGCGCGCGCGACCCCGAACGAGTATCGGCACGAGCGCAGCAAGAAGAAAACGACGAAACCGGAGGGGTACTGGTACCTGATATGAAAGGTGAACCGGCCCCGAGAGGGTGGCGAGAGAGAAAGAGAGAGAGAGTGGCTACACGGAGTAAAAGCAACGATGGTAACAAAGGTGAAAGCGAGGGCCAGAAGAGGAGAAAATGAGACAAAGTTGAGAAACTGAGAAAGAAGACGTGGACGAGAACGAAGACGACGAAGACGAAGACGAAGAAGAAGAAGAAGAAGAAGAAGTAGAAGCAGCGATGAACCACGTGATCGCAGCGCGTTTTAATTGGTCGGGAGTGTGGTCTGCCGGCACGATGGAGGGAGGCAGACACAGGGAGAGAGAAAAAGAGGGAAAGCGGGAGAACTGAGAGAGGGTTCGTTAGGGTTGCCAGAAGGATTAGACAATCGCGAGGTTGTACGAGGAGGATCGTTGCGAGGGCGGTCGCTGCTTCTGCCCCACCAGCAACAACACCTCGCCGCAGGATCGGGTACCACACACACACACACACACACACATACACACTTGTGTGGAATTCCTGCGGGACCGTGGACTCGACTCGACTCGACCACGCGCATTCGCGTAGCTCGCACACGCACTCGCGTATCCGTTTCGCCCCGGATCGTACGTGCACTGGTGGGACCGAACGACACGGAGGAGAGAAACACGGAGACGAAGAGGACCGAAGGGAAAAGGAGGAAGAAGAAGGAGGAGGAGGAGGAGGAGGATCCGCCTCCGTAGACGTCGCGCTGTTCTCCTCTCTTCCACCGCGTCGAGGGACGAAAAAGCTCAGTTATAATTGTTGCACGCCGCGAGCTGCACCTCCAGTCCCTCCGTCTAATTGTAACCTGCTGCTTCCGCGTCCTGCGAGCAACGGGGCCAGCAGAAAGCGAGTGAAATCGCGCATCGCGTCTCCTCGTGCCCGTCCTCGAACGACCTCCTTGTCGACTTGACCTCCTCTCTTGGCTGCTGTTGCCTCTTCTTGGCTCTGGCCAACAGCCAGAGAAATTACTGTGATTACCAGGATATACGAGGGGCTACGGCCAACCTTCGGACGGACTACCGATGCCGAGGAGCGCGCCTCCGCCGCACGATCGACCCACCGACACCGGATTCCGCTCGGTGCATCAAGGATCCATAGCGGGAGCCACCACCAGCACCAGCTCCGCTCTCGTAGCGAACGATCGTCGACGTACGGATTCGCAATAGCCGTTGATACGACACGAGATTGATATGATCACGTCGGTCTGTGCAGCAGTTGCGCTCGTTTCCAGTTAAAAGTCTTCTTCCTCGCGGCAGAGACATTCCTCCGACTCGACATTTAAATGTCACTCTGTGCACGGTGCGCCGCGGCCTCGCCTCGATGGATTAAAGGACAGAGTTTCTCGTGTAACCAGCAGTGCGCACGATCGTTGTGATCGGTATTTTTGTAATTCTTTTTTTTTTTGTTTGTTTGTTTGTTTGTTTGTTTTCTTAAACGGAATTGAGACTGAAGGTGCCGAAGGATGAACTGCGCGTATCAGTACTCGCATCCTGCTCACCCGCAGAACGTCATGACCATGCCACCGACGGCCGTGCAACAGCCTCAGCACTCCACGGACACGGAATATTTGGAGGTAAAGTTCGTCTGTAATCAGTGGACCACACGAATTTCTCCGCGTTCATGAGAAAATTGTGTTAGGAAAGATTTGTAGAAGGTACTCGTCTATGTAACACGCAAAGGTTGAATATTCATTTTAACCTGTTCAACGTCGTTGCACGTCCACTTATTGTTAGATATTATGTCAATGTTCAAATTAATTATAAAATTCAATGTCTTTCATTTACTTGTTATTATTACGACGTGATTCATTTTTTGAAATTTAAAGTGCGATAATTTTAAAAACAATTTCCAACGTGTCGTGTAAAAGTTTTGTAGCAAATTTGTATTGTCACCTTCAGCGTGACACCCGAATTCAGAGGGTTGAATTTTAGCAAATGGCTCGAATCCCCTGTTGAATTTAGACTGTCGAAGCTTTGACAGCTTCAACAAACGAAGAACTGTGGTCGAGTCGCGGGGTTGTAATAATCCACGTGTATCAGAATTTTCTAAATCAAAGACGTTAGGCTTCTCATCGGCATGAAGAATCTATCGTCTGGATTTAGAATATTTATGACTGAAAGTAACGATTAGAAATCTACAATAGACAAGCTCGTGATGTTCTGAATATTTTCAAAAATTCAAAGTCCACGGTCCAATAACAATAATAACTGATAATTCGTGAATTAATCGAAGCGATCGAGGAAGGTGCCAATAATACTCGGTAGCCCCTTCTGTCAAGCGGCTACAGCTGATGCTCGAAGAGAATCCCATCGGCGGCTCCCTTCTGCGACGACATCCTGGGCGGTGCGCGGCAGAAACACCCTCCCGTTAATTGTTCATCTCCCAGTGGCGAAAGAAGCCAATGCCGGGCGCGTCACGCATCCCGGTCCCCCGGATTCTCCTTAACGCGTTGCCAATTCATCAGCGCCAATTCGATTCACGCGATTGCCAATCGGATCTCGCGCAATCGAATTTCACGATCCAGAACTCCGGTGGAAAGGGGACTCGGTTAAACATGGAGAAGCCAGCGAACGTTGCTCGACACTGATTCTGTACGCAGAAACTTGACACTTGTGCGGACGCTTCGCGCCGCGTAATAAACCACTCAATCGAAAGCTCTCGTTAACGAGCTCGAGTGACGTTCACGGGCAATAATAAATCGGAGTTGATCGGCTCGCGTGAAAGGTCGCGGAAAAATGTCGACTCTCGCGACGAGGCGAGCGCTTCGCGAGTTGAACAAGAACCGAAGGTACGAACGAATCGTCGCGTAAGAGAGAAAGGCGTGAGAAGGAGGATGTATGTGTGTGTGTGTGAAAAAGAGAGAGAGAGAGAGAGAGAGAGAGAGACGTAGCTGGGGGATATTAATATAAGGGCTCGATACGTAATTATAGTGATTACCGTATTGCCAGGGGGCGGACGAGGGCGTCCCTCAGTTTGCACGTCATTTTGCAATCTCAACTTCCAGCGAACATGCGCGCGAATTTGTCGGCGATCCTCCATCAGGCTAATTGTTTCCCCCTTTTTGCGCTAATTCTTCACGCTCTCGTCGCTCCTTTTGTTCGCGGCAACGCGCATTCCGCCAGGAAAGCTACCGTCGGTGAATTTAAATTGGCTCGAAGTTCGATCAAGTGTCTCTTTCCTGTTTCGGTGAACCCTGTCGTGCATAACATCTCGCAGATTTATTCGAGACGTACAGGTATGGCTCGTGATTGAGTCGACGATGAGCGATGGATGAAAGAAAGTTTAAAACGTATGAAACATCACAAAATTATAATTGCAATGAATGAAGCGATTCGTCTTAAAATTCGTGAAATTCTGCTGCTTCAGAAACTTTTGGATTATTTTATTCGTTGTTAGTCAATGAAATATACAGCGATGAATAAATTTCAGAGCATGTTGTTCACACTTGGAATTTTAATGTTAGCCTACATAATAAACTAAACATCATGTCATATCCAGTCAAAGTAATTTCCATCAATTTCAATTCAAAAAGTACTTGTTCAACGTCTGTTTCGTTTGATCGATCCAGGCAAGAGCTATCAATTTTACAATTTGAAAACTATCAATTTCAGAACTGAAGTTCACGCAAGAGAATCGATTATGCCAATTACAGTAAACCTTCTCAACGTCAAATATACATAATTTCTAGTTTCAAAAGTATTTTTCTATTCTAGTAAACTTCCTGAAATAAAATTTAATGAGAAGACAAACTCAAATAGGTGACAGCGGCGCGCCAAATTTAAACATCGGCGCAACGACGCTTCGTCGCGTGTTAAAATTTGATTCGAACAGGAAGTTTAATTAAATCTGCCAAGAAGTTTCCACGTCGAAATTCAAATACATCGTCGTTGAAATACTCCGGCGGCAAATATTCATGATTATCAACTCGCTCAGCAATTATCCTAATTTCCCCCGGCAATCGTACCGCGCAACCATTTACTCTATCTAGTCGACACAACTCGACAGTTAATCTTAACTAACGACAATTAACGCTCGTGTAACGCGCAGCTATAATAATATCTTGGACAATTGGCCTATTGCGATTATCCGGGCAATGTGTGTAGCGGTCGATTCTCGACTGCGAGTTCTATTAGCGTTCGCCGGCGTGTTGGTGGGAACGGGCGCGCGAGATAGTTCCTTGTTTGCGGATTACGCGCCGACAGAAAACCGAGTACCGCGTGAGTTACGGAGGTATACTCGGGCTTCTCTCCTCCCTATGTGGAACACCCCATAAATCTGGCCGGGAGAAGGCCGGGTCTCTCTATTCCGGACGACGATATAGAGAGACGGAACCCGCGAGTTGTACCGCCAGCCACCGGGCCCGGCCAACGAGTCCGTAAATCAGCCCGTAGACAAGTTTCTCTTCGCCTTGTTTCACGGCAAAACGTGCTGCTCGACCTTAAAAGCCTCGGAGAGACGCTGCTGCTGCCGCCTCCCCAAAGCGCCTCCTCCCTTCAGCCTCGCGTTCGTTCACGGAGACGAATCGCCGACAACGGTCAAAACCAGCCGTGGCGCTTGCTCCTGTTTTATTTGACCGTCGACTACCCTTTTCGACAATTAGAAAGTCGCGAGTTGGGAGGGAATTTCGTGTTGCGTTCGAGAATAACTCGAGAGAGAGAGAGAGAGATCTTCTTATCGGTTTCAATTTCTGAAAATTCGTAGGTCTGATTAGAATTTGACATTTATTCGATCCGATCGAAATAACTTTGGCCATTTGCCGCGGAGATCAACTTTCAGATTTGATTTTGGCGCCGAACGATCGATTTTTTTAGTCTAATTCTAGCCTAAAGAAACCTTAGGTTTCCGCTGAAAATAGCTCGAGCGGGGAATTCGACCTTCGTTTAGAATTCAACTTCTAGAAGTCGCAGGTTTGATCGGAATTCATGTAATTGGCGCTGAGAATCATTCGAACCATCAATTTTTCGCTTGGTTTCGACACAGAGGCAACTCGAAGAAAGAATTCAGTTTTTGTAAATCTCAAGTTAAGTTGGAGCATCAGGGGATCAGAATTGCTGAGAATCGTTCGACATTCATCGTGAATAACTCGAATATTTTAAATTAAAGTCACGTACTGCTTCAGCGAGTCTTCATAATTAATTCAATTACAACTTTATTCTTTACATTTCCGTGACTCGATATCAAGATTGTTGACAACAACGGCGAAATACTGTCGAAGTATTCAGAAAACTAAGTTTCCTTGATAGAAGGAAAGTCTAAATATAAAGTAAAATTCCGTAGAATTTTCCAATAAATTTTTCAATTTTCACGAAATATTCAAAGTGACAACAAATGAGATATCAATTTTCAAAATATAATTGTTAAACACTCATATATATTATCGTGTATCGTTGCTGTATTATAACGACGATCGTTATTCCACACGTGCTCTCTATTCATTTGCACACACGTTTGTTGGACCAACGCAAGAGAGAGAGAGAGAGAAACAAAAAAATCACTCATTTGCCTCTCGAATGTAAATGAATCGTACGACTGCAAAAGGAAGTGAACATTAGCGCAGCTATTAGTAAACGATAATGGAGTCTTTGTCCCTCTTGTGTCCTCGATGTAGAACAGGATCGCGAAAATGTCTGCCATAGAGAAGTTAACAATCGCGTGCAGCTCACGAAGCATTGCAAGGCTATATGGTTGAAAGAATGTTTGCACGTTATCAACGCTCTTCCATTACATACTTCACGCGAGTGTTTGATTTATGTAACGAGCATTGGAACTGGTTGACACCGTGTGTGCCCGTGCTAAAACACCGCTTTTTAACCGCGCTCGTTGCCCACCACACCGCGGACTATCATTACAAACCGACCGGTTAAATATTTTTTAGAGTCACATAGAAAATACTCGGCAATTATTACGCTCTTTCCCCGTATCACGAACGTGATAAATCGCCGGTGTTTCGTTGTGCATAAGCGCCGGTGTACCACGTCGAATTGTTTCTCCTATCTTTTTATTAAAATGACTGCCTAATTTTTCTCAGAAGAATAGATGGATAAATATAGGTATGCTATCAAGTTTCCCACGAGTTCTCCCACTTTCAATAGTGGGAGAATCTATCGATCTGAAACTGTAATAAGGAATCGGTGAGGTTCGAGTTCTATGCTTGTATTTCAAATTTACAGAAACTTTTAGAAACGTGCAAGTATTACACGCGAGGCATCGATGTCACAGGTGATTTTATTTTATTTGTTTTTTTTTTTTTTCTTTTTCACTACAAATGATTTCAATTGTAGAAAGAAGAACATTATTCAATTATAAAAGGAACAAGAACAAAAGCTTCTCTGTAACAAGATTTTAAATTTGAAGCATTAATTATTTCTTGGTTTTCGCCCTTACAGAAAGCGCAACACTTTCCAAAGCGTAGACAAAATTAAAAAAATAAATAAAAGAACAGCAGAGTCTTTGACTCGAACGAACAATTCACTTGAAATGACTGTCGAATAGTACGCTGTAACAAACAAATCATATACTTTCTGTACTCCTCCTTCGTAGACGCTGTTTCTATTCCATTCTACGATAATGTCTCGTAGTTAAACAAAGGGAAAGTCATTAGATATTAAGAGGGCTACAAAGGCAGCACGATCTACTGTATCACTAAAGCTTCTACAACGTCTCTTGGCTGGGACGACTCTGGTTCCTAGTCTGGTTCGGTGAATCTTCATTTTCGACGGTCCCAGCCGCTATATGCGAGGGGTGGAAGGGGGTGGGGGGGAGCTGGGTCCCTTGGTAATTATTAGTCCATCAGCATCTCTCCCGATGGCCACATGGCCGTATAAGAGGCAAAAGGCGAGCGCGCTCGCTCCGAACGCGGACCATCTTAGCCTTCGCGAGGCCGCCCTGTCATTATCCGCCCCCGTCAGGGCCCCGTTTCCCTTTCAACCCCGTTCGCCTCGTCGTCTCTGCCAATCAGCGATCCGTCATTTCACAGTGCCCCGATATCGCTCGATCGTTACCGAGAAAATCAATCGTCGCTCGTTGATCAACTTTTTCCCCCCCCGGTTTGCTTTCTCTCGTTTGTCTTTCTTTATCTCTATCGTCGAGCGAGAGAACTCATCATCATCGATCGTTGTACGTGCGCGCGTGATCGGGCGACGCGATATTTCGGGCAACGAATAATTTTTTCTGTTTTTTTTTTTTTTTTTTTTTTTTTGAAACGAAAAATCGAGAAACGTTGAGAGGGAAAAGGTGGGAGGAACATCGATTAGGGACACAAAAAACAACCGACACCCCCCCAGAGAGCAGAATCTCGCACCCTCGTGCGCAGACCGTTTGCTCTTTGAAAGGAAAGCGTTAACGCCCGACTCTGCTGCTTCGGTTCATTGTAAAACATCCCTTTTCTCGCCCAGCCGGAACAGTTATCCTGCGACCTGGAACTGCGGGGGTGGGGTGGACCCGCGCCTTTTGTGGCCCGATCGCACGCGATCCACGCATCATCGTCTCCTGCGAAACGCTCGACGTTCCGCGAAATATTTGTGCCTAGTTGATGTATCAGAACTCGTGTATCGATCCTCGTGATGTCTCGCGAGCAGAGTGGGGGTTCCAGTTCGTGGAAAATTAATGTTCGATCGGACGAAGTAAAAATTAGAAATTGAAACACAATTGTTGGGGAACACGCTTGAAACGCACGGTTGTTTATCCAGTTTTGATTTCTCAAGTTATACTGCACAAATGTCCACGACATTGCAAGACAGCACAGTAAAATTTCGAGTAATGCAATAAATATTTTATTTGCGATACTTTTCATTTTCTCTTGCGTATAAATTTTCATTAATTATTCATATATGTAGTAGCACATGAAAAGAAAAAGAGACGAAAGAAATATATATTTTAAATACTATACAATTGTATATATATTTATATATTTGATATATATTTAAAATATATATTTATTTTACACATATATATTTCTTTCGTCTCTCTTTTTTTATGTGCTATTACATATATGAATAATTAATGAAAATTTATACGTAAGAGAAAATGAAAAGTCTCGCAAATAAAATATTTATTACATTCAATTTAATATTACAATATTACAATTGTAACATATTTAAAAGAAATTGCGTTCAACTGCATGTTTATACTTTAAATTACGTAAATTCGTTCCCCGGAGGGACTCGTTCCGCAAAGAAGACAACACCTTTCCCTGTCTTCCAAAAAATGAAAATTACTCAATTCCTCCGACAGCAGGAGCGTATAATCAGTATGACAGACGCGTCCGTGTAGACGCGTCCCGTTCTACTTACGTCGGCTCCACCACTTCACAGCCACCGCGCGAGAAAAAGCGCGCGGATCTCGATCGACTTTTTTGCGCGGCGAAATAAATTATCGCTTAATCTACAACGACATTTGCGACGATTCGAGCGGCGCGCGTTCACGAATTCGAAGGATTATGACGTTGTCCGGGCAGGTCTGCGCGAGGGAGGGAGGGAGGGAGGGAGGGGAGGGACGGAAGGGCGAGCGCGTCTTACGAGCGTTTAATGTGATTTTAATCGAGGAGTTTGAATTTCAAATGCTATCGACTCCGCCGGGGTATAAAGCAGCCCCCCGGGGAGGTGGACGCCGGGATAAAATTTCAGCGGGTCTGTTACGACCCTCGCTGATCCCAGTGGCGTAAACTCGGTCATCCTTCTCTCGGGATCGTTCCGTGTTCGCGCGATTACGCACGTGAACGCCGATTGATATACGATTTGCAAATTGACGCGGTCTGGAGGATGGCCGCGGCGGCTACGCCAATGGCTGGCGTGGAAACAGACGCGTCGGGATCGTATTAGATCCTAATTTCCCATAATGGGAGAGAATCGAGGCGCCACTGTGGCGAAGCGACCGTCTAATCACGGTCCCATTCATAAGTGGCTGCTTCGTCGTCGCTCTCGGGACAAGGAAGATATTTCCTAACTGAGTCGTGTTCGTGACTTCCGCGGTCAATTTATAACGCGGGGGAGGATTCCGTCGATTCTTCAGCCCGTAACTATCGACGGCTAACGTGTAAAATTCGTATCGTGGCGACGACAGTTCGCTGGAAATAATGCGCGAGCTTTTGTTGGTTCGTTTCGCGAGAAAACAATCGAAGATTTCACAAAAATGAAATTCTGGTGACTTTCTGGTGGTTAAAATATATTCGTGGACACTTGCATTGCAATTTGTACGATTTGTACTAAACTCTCGCTCGAAAGTTTAATATCTTTGTTTACGTAAAATCTCTCGAGCAATATCGCTGTTAAATAAGTACAGAATTGATTTGATATGACGATTAACCGTGACAAAGGAATAAATTTATTAAAAAACGCGTGTTAAAATGACAAATCGAGATTTGTATACCTACAGTTCTGTTTGAAAGTTTCAGAAGAGTTATTCTTTCTATTGAATGGTAATTAAAAAATGATTTAGCGTAATAATTTATGTACAAAGAAGTTGGTTTGTTGAAAAATATCAAGAAAAATACGAATGGAAATAATCGTAATTTCCAATTACCTACTCACAAATTTAACACTAAGACATCAAATTTATATCGGCAAAATAAACGTGTTAGAAGTAGAAAATGTCTAGTATATGAAAATTCTCAAAAAAATGATCAAGATTTGATGCTTTCGGCCCGTATTCGAATTCCAAAGGACTCGTATCCAAAAACATGAGCTTTGCAAGTACCATGCCAAGCCACGAAAGTGCTTCAAATATCGCATCGACGTGAATGTCAAATTGCTACAAAGAGCCACGAACTGGTCTTTTCTGATCACCCTGTTGAACAAACAGATCTTCGCGTCCGTATCGTGTCTTTTTCTTAATTTCTATGGCAGTTGACCGCGACAGTTACTCCGAATGTCGTTCGAATCGGGCAAAAAAGCCCGAAAAGCGAGAAGCAAACCGGCGCGACACCCCCGGACATTCCCAGTAGTTCGATTTGTATATCAATTACCCGACGGCTAGAGGTCGATGAACCTCACCCGTTTCGCCCAGTATCAGATAGTGGCATGTCGGTATTTAAATACCGACGACCTGCATACCGTTACGTCAAACATCCAGCAGGCTGAAGTTAATACAACAACTTCGGGTCACGTAAACCTTCGCTTGTAACAGAAAACGAAAGACAGAGAGAGAGAGAGAGAGAGAGAGAGAAGAGAGAGAGAGAACGTGGACAAGGACAGAGGGAATGCAGGAAGAGGAAGGACAAACCGGTGGAAAGTCTACGGTGGATGGACGGTGAAACACACCGCGGAGAGGGCACCACCAAAGTCGTCGTATATCGTACGCGTGCCTCCTCTTTCGTGGCGATGCGGTGCGCGCGCATTTCACGGTTAAATTATGCCAGCGGTGGGAGAAGGTTCTCCGATCGGCGGCGGCGGCGGCGGCGGCGGCGGCGGCGGCGATGGTGATGGTGATGGTAATGGTGCGAGCGAGAAGGCGAGTTTTGGATCGAACGAAACGAACAAGGAGGTGGATAGGTTGAACTGGAGGCAGAGAGAACAGAGAGGGAGAGAATATCGGAGGGGATAAATAAAGTAAAGAGGAAACGGACAAGGCACGGAGGCGGTCAGGGGCGGCAACAGCTTTTCCCCGGGTTCCGCCCAGCTGGATCTGCCCCTTTTTTGCCCGGGGGCCGAAGTCCTGCTCGGTCTTCCCTACTACCATTCCCCTGGGTCTGGTCGGGACGAAGCCGATCAGGTAGCCGGCAGTCTGTCACGGGACGAAGAACGGGAACCACGTTAACCGGTTTTCTCGACGCACCACGACGTTGTTGTTTGTTTCCGACCCCGGTGTCTCGCATTTTTTCCTCCGCAGGCCGACGGGGCCGGGAACCAATGAGTCTGAAGTTCCGGACCGATCTCGATCGTCGGTGGAATTGAACGAGCGAAGTGAAGTGCGTATTATTACATCGGGTCCATCGGCTGGAGACACAGAGACTGAGACAAGATCTCTTCGGAGTTTGACCGAGCGCGGACGTTGAAAACGGGTGGACGACCATGTTGACCGACATGACACCGGCTGCGACTGGCCAACTTTACCCGCAGTTACAGTCGATCGCCAAATCACCGGTGCACGGACATGTGGTGAGTCCTCTCCCCGATCATCAATCTCGTTTGTGTCTTCTTCTGTGTACGAATAACAATTGCTCGAAGTTGCTTCGAATATTGTAATTGCGGACCGTTGGTTGAAAAGTAAGAGCGAGTGAGGTTAGGTTAGAAACGTGGTTAGGAACGTGGTTAGGAACGTGGTTAGGAACGTGGTGACCAGATTCGCTCGGCCTTGCAGTCTTTCGATTAACCATGAAAATACGAATCTAGGATTAGTTCCGAGCCGAACTCCGAAATTTTTCGAACGTGTAATTGTAACGATCCGGCAGAGATTAATTTTCTAAATTCCATCTTTTTCTTCACGGCCGTTGAAAAATTCCCCGAAATTCGTCGAGTGTCGTAATCGGTAGCAGTGCGACTATCATTTAGACTTGGTACGATCGAAAGGTAAAAACACGAGAGGCAAAGGTCGGGAGGATTTTCGTTCATCCACAGTGGCCTCTCATAGTCCAGGCCTAACCGTCAGAGAGGCAAGGGCTAGCTGTCAGCCTCTGATTTGCCCAAGGCGAGGTCAATTACTCAGCCTTCCCAGATAGGGATCTTAATCCGTTCAGGTAGAACCACGAATTGTTGATCTCTCGTTGATCAGGTGCTACTGTTCGGCGCCTTGTCACCTTCGTCAGCGCCCTTTCTTCCCGATCGGCCGATAAAATCGAAAGATCCTGACCCCGGCCGAGAGAGAGAATCGAACTCGCCTCGGGAACAATGCCCGTCGGGCTTGGCCCGACTTGCGAAGAGACTTTCCAACGCCACTCTCGCCGCTCTTTATCGAGACGATCGTCCGTTATTAGACAGAATCTCCAAGTGTAGGCTTCAAGTTTTTTTAGTCGATGGAACGATTTCAGCAAGATCGGCCGAGAAAGGCAGAGGGTGCGCAGAGTAAGAGACCAGCAACGCGCGTCTTGGTTGCGCAGATGCCGGGCCATTTCCACATCCGCATTGTCGCGTCGTTTGCATTGTTCGGGGATCGTTCGAAGCTACCTGCGAGCATTATCAAGCCTGTAATCCGGCAGATCATCCGGGATGATCTACTCCTGTTTTGACAGCAGCGGTGGCTCTCTCTTTCTCTTTCTCCTCCGTGCGCGTATCCATCGGCGAAACGTCGCTCGTGCACAGCTTTTGTCCCGTCTGTCTGTCCGTTCGTCTGCCGGGGCTACAACACGTGTTCCCGGTTCGCTTCTCCTCCTTCCTTTGGCTTTCGAACTTTTTATTCTGTGACTCGGCAAGAAGGACGCTGCCTCCGACTTGGCTTCGGCCAAGATGATTTACGAGTCGATGTAAAAAAGTAATTAAATCCTTGGCATCGAAAAAGAGACGCGTACGAGCGTTAATTAAGTCAGCAGAAATGTTTCCTGTCGGTGAGCGTGTGTCGTGCCCGAAAATTAATCTCGGCGAAAAGTCTCGGCCCCGGCTATCTCCCCCAGGCTCCTCGTTTGTCGTCCTCGCCACGATTGCTATCACTGTTTCATTTGTATTACTGCAAAGATACGTGTCATACAATGCAAAGAATACACGGCGCGCACGCAATAACGCAACGTAATCAGAACTAAAAATTGTATGAAAAATTTAATTAAAGATGCAATCCTAAAGATAATATATGGCGTGTTGAGAAAACAAAAGCGAATAAGGAAGAATACAGCGTTGAATATTTTTCCATAGACTTCAGTCCCTCGTATCTCCAATGCAAGAATAACATCTTTATGCTGCAAACATAAAATGCTCCCGGTTATTATTGCATTCGTGACAAAGAAAAGTTTGTACAATTATGAGGATTAAATGAAGATTGAACAAATACCAAAAAAAAAAAAGTATCACTGCGTTGCATGTAATTATCAAGTCACCCTCACTTTAGGTTTAGCTTTCCCGACAAATTCACGAATTAATCATCTTACGGCATTGGATACCGCGTGTCTTCGCCATTAATCATCGTCGCGAGCTTTCCAGCCGTGATTTTCGAAACGGAAAGAGAGAGAATGCCGGTTCATCCTCGTGGCATTAAACGATTCCGCTCGGATCGATTCGCTCTTGGTATAACCCGCGAACGCGAAGACAAATATAAAATTACTCGGGTGGTGCTCCGCCTGTCGCGTCAGCCAGTGGTAATGTTGCCAGCCGTTTAGTTTCATCGTCGCTTTCGTTCGCTTTCGTTCGCTTTCGTTGTTCGTGCACCTAGCATCGAGCAATGTATCGAGTATCTGCCGTCGAATATAATGGCCTTTACGCAAGGTTCTCAAGGATCAAAAGGGACTCTGGCCTCTACCTGTGCACCCAAGGAGCCAATTATTTGTCTGCCGCTCTTTGTGCACCGAGAGGATCCACTTGACAGGATGCGTGGGATGGTAACGCGATATCTACTTCCTCTCTGTCGTCACCCGATCCTCGTAAACGGCGATTTTACACGGGAGATGTACCTCGCTAAGGAACTTTCTCTTTCGTACCTTTTCGTTTCGTTTCTGTCCGTGTCGATCTAAACGACCGAACAACACTCTCTGAAATCGCCTGTACTCCGACTTGGCCGATATTTTGACAGGGTTCCATTTAAACGAAAGTAACGTTTGCAAGGCAGATTTTGTCGTTTTGGCGTCGTTTCTTCGAAATCTTGGATAGTTGATACGCAAAAATATTATTACGTGATAATACGCGTTGTATAGATATATATTTTCATAGATGTATTTATTTAAACAACAACTCGGTGAATATATAATTGTAATTATAATTATAAATAATTCTTTAATTATTTCAATACATTTATTCCAAATATTTCGCTTCTACCTTTCATATACATTTGTACAAATATACGCAGTCTAACAATTATTGCCTGGTCCCTAATTAACTTTTGGTCAGAAATTCTTCCATTAAAAATTATTTCTGTCTGAAAAGAACTTCTACAGTGGATCAAAAAAATACTTGCCTATTCGATTTTTTGGAAAGATAACTCGTTGATATAGTAATTTACTGTTTGAAACGAAAAATTCCAGGAGCATAAGTACTGAAATTTCGTCGATACGAGTGTTTGTGTGCGTTTAAACTCCGTTGTTAACACTACTCCGTCGTTTACATTACTAAACTGGCTGTTGCAACTTTTCGTCGAGCAGTGCGATGGATTTTCATCGATTTTACGCTGATTAATTAATCAAGCAACGACAGAACTTTTTATTGGCAGATACGTCGAGCTATAAGTATAATCCAACCGGTGACTAAGTCGCCCGCTTCGTATGCAGAATCGATCGACTTTATTTCGATACATAGCACATTGATCGTAAAGTATCGTCCGAATTCTCGTTACTTATTCAGCAGCGAAACCCGCCGCACCCCGTCGCTGACCGATGCGATATTCCTTTCTAGTTGCTTGTGTACATATAGTCCTTGTAGAAACAGGAACTAACTATTCTCATTCTACCTCGGTAAGAAAACTCGCGTTACATGGATCTCTCTTCCTTTGTTCAAGAAATAGTAACAAAGTGTAATTTTTTTTATGAATTACAGCGTGCCTCTGTAAAGTCTGTCAGTGTCTGAAGTAGCTCCAATTGAAAGAAATTAACTCTAGTTTTTATCAATCCAGCGATTTTATTACACGGCGAGTGAGAGTTAGTATCGTAGCAAGATGACAAATAATAGTAAATTCGAAAATCATATAAATCCGAGAGGTATTGTCATTTTAAAAACTTCTTGAAAATTATCATCAAAACTGAAGAATTGTCTGTACTGCTTTCTCGACAGTCGTCAAAAATCCTTTCCCTCAAAAGTTATAGATATTGTGGTAAAATTTTCAGCAAGCAATGCTCCAAAAATTGACTAATAAATATATTTGCAATCGTCACGAAAGTAGATAACGAGGAAAAATATTTAAACATCCCTCAAAAAATAATGAAAGAGTAAATCCAAAGGAAAGATATTTAAAATCAAAGTGCAACAGCGTTTCAACTTGAAATAAATAAAAGTACCCAAGTTAAACGACATATCAAACAAAAGTGAACAATTAGAATTTTTAGAAAAAATTCGAATAATTCTTTAGAAGAAAGAGAAATCTTTATCCCGCAAAAGTTCTTATAAATTGCGTTATACGATCGCTTTCTTTCAATATAAAGGGCGAAGGCAATTAGCATACATGGAAGCTGAAGCGAAAGTTCTGTCATCGCTGGGCAGAAAGATCCTTGACGTCTCGCTCCACTTCACTTCCACGCTGGTAATCCGATAATCCGATTCGAAGGATAAGAGTGTCCTTTTAAACGAAAGCCCCCGTTGATATTTTCGTCGACGACAATAGACTGCGAACAGGCGCGGTTGTACACCATTTGTCGCAAAAATACGTCCTTTCCTTCGGTGGACGTTAGGTGAGGATGAATGCACGAAATGGGCCTTTTTATACGACCTAAGAGGATTTACCTGGACACAACAACGAGGATGTTACCCTAATTTGTCCTTTCTCAGAACGAATTTTTCCTGACCACCGGAAACTTGTATTGTCTATTCTCCGCTCGATAACGGGCAGAAATGCTTGGTTTATATTACTAAAAGAAGCAATAAGGAAGACACAAAAGCAGCAATTCTTTCATTGTGTCTGTCAACCGGCTCTAATTTGAGTTTAATTATTATTCGTTAGATAAATATTAACATGTCGAATGATGTTCTCGTTTCGAAATTTTCGACGTTACTTTCTGACTGCTTTCTCGCACAGAATGCTTGATTCGTACCACTGGATGAAACGAAGAGGATAGAAAAATGGAAAGCTTGACGACAGAATCGCTGTCACGTCTACAAACTGGTATTTCCTTAGATTTAATGAATCACTTTTGTCACTGTCACACGCACAAATTTGTCAAACGATATTTCCGTCGATTTTTTTTAGTTCAGTTTTCGTGTTCATATTTGTGACAAACGAGACAAATATATAGTAGCAGAAAGCTATCTTGATATTTTGTGTACTAACCAAGTTAACCAGTGCAACATTCAGGTGTTTCAATCCAAACTGCAGATACATCTTCGACGCTTTTGCTACTTTCATTTTCTCGTCAAATTGTCCGCTACTCTTATCGACAGAAGGGTGTCGACGTGTAAACACCCTGCGGAGAAACTCGTTGAAAACGGCACGGTCCGACAGCGGCAGATGTTCCACGGTGACAACATGGCCGCTGCTCGACACGCGTCTTGAAAAACGCACGTACGTTTTTGCGTATGATCGATCAATTTCGTGGCCCTTCGTCGAACGTCACTCTCGCCTTCTCTCGTTCCATTGTCACCGTCACTGACGAAAAAAATGTTTCTCCTCCCCTCCAACAATAAGTTACCCGCGTATAGTTCGCGAACGGTTCTCCAAGCTAGAGACAGCCATTGTACTCTGCCCGCGCGCGGTTCTCACCTATCGCTGTTTGAACCTATCGAGTTTGGACGAATTATCGTGGATTCTTGTTCCGGCAGGGGGTGAAGATCGCAGCGACCGACCGAGCTGGGTTCTCCTCAAAGGCCACGAGGCGTAAGACATTCATTACTCGCACGCCAGTTTTCATTAAACGGTCAAAGATGCAATTTCGATGCAGCCTCTGGTTGGCAAAGGGGGAGGGGGGGGGGGTTTGGTGCTCGCGGTGAAACGCACGTAGCCAAGTTCGTGCCAGGGCCGTCGTTATCGTGGAGGAAGGTGGTTCGATAATTGAAAAGTCTAGCCAGCCGTCCCTCCCCGTCTCGTCTCGGGTCGGCTCGCGTACACACCGGTGTTCCTGTTGCCCGGTACCTCGAATTATCGGTCATTATTCCCCGGCGTAGTACCGTCGCCGATGGAATTATTCATCGGATAGAGACGTGGAATTCCGGAGTCCGCGGTTTCAACTTTTCCAACCGGCGACGATTGCAAGGGAGGATGGTGGGGAGGGAGAGGAACGATGGAGAATGCGAGGAAACGCACGGGAGTGGTGTTTTCCTCGTTGTCGCGAACCAGGACGCGCTTCTGAAACGAAACGAAAGACGATCGTGTTCGCGTGATCGTCTCGTATGGAGCGTAGAGCGTAACTGCACGTTGAGGAGCGTAACCGCAGCCCTCTGTTCATAAATCTCGTTATGGTTGATGTTGATCCGTCGTTAGTAGCGACGTTCGCAATTCTGCTCGATCAATTTGTGCAATTCGTTCTTCGATCGATTTACATTAGGTGTATCGATGAGCAATGTTTTCTTCAAACTTAGTAAACATTGACCTCTGATAAATTATTATAACTTGTTAATTATTATAACACAACTTATATTCTAGTTAAATATATCGACATTTAGTGGTAAATTATGTCACGTATTAAAACTGTGCGTTAACTCTTAAATAAAATAAAATTTTGTACAGTTGGCAGAAAACGACATTACTTACGGGCACCCTGTGTAATACGATTCTGTTTTCTCAATATCGAGAATGAACTTTTCTACAGTGTTTTTTCCTCGCTTTCGACCTAGCTTCTTTCACTCTATGAAATTTCTGTCAATTGGCTGAATTGTGTGAAGGAATGTGTTCTACCAATCTTCAAAAATTATTTAGATTGGCGTCAATTTTAGCAAAACGTTGCGACTCTTTTAACATTTAACAAAGTCCATGGTCGCTCGTTCGCACGATGACGGAAGAATCCGCAGTTTCACGCGGCAGTTTTGTTAGAGGAGGTGAGGAACCGGTGCGTGCAGGGTTTTACCGGTGATCGCGCGCGTGCAACCGCCCGGCCAAGTGTTCACGTGTGGCCTTTCCATCGACCGTCGTCGGTATCGCTGGAAGGTTGGATAATTGAAAAGGCAAGGCCTCCTTCTCTCTCTCTTGTTGCATCGTTGTAAACAATATTCCTCGCTAGAAGCCTCGCGCACGAGCCTCGCGAGATGGTACGTCGAATTACCGGCCATTATCGTGACGTATCATCGCCAGCCGGGCGTCATTCACCGGTTACCATCATGGGAAAGACGAACAATACTCGATCTGGTCAACACCTCGAGCAAAGTGGAGAACGATCGTTAACGACTCCTCGATTCTATTAACCCGGCGACTACTTTCCACCGCTAAACACCACGCAACAACGAATTCTTTCACCACCGCTGAAATTGCACGCTCGCGATCACGACAGCGGTCCGTTCGTTCGTTCGTTCGTTCACCATCATTACGTTCGATGTTATCCTCTTACGGCGGGAGGGTTTTCTACGAATTTTCTTTTCTTTTCTTTCTTTTTTTTTTTTTTTTCTTTTTTAAGAAAAAAGAAGGTCTTTCAATCATCGTCCATTATCGCGCGGCACACGCGCGCGCGTCCTTCTATTTCGCGTGGCGAAACACACCTCGGGGCTCGGCGATCCGATCTCTCGAGCCGCACACGGGGAGAAAGAAGCGTGGCAACAGCAGGGATCCCCCGCAGGGGGTGCCGAAACCCCCGCGGTGTCGGAACCAAAATACCAAACGCTCGCTTCGCTGTCCACTGTGTGCTCGGTGATTTATCGACTGCATATTACACGTTCCATCAAGCGCGAATTCTCTTTCACGCCGATACCCGCGCGATAGCACGTATCCCTACGTGCCGCGTTCGCGCCGTTTGAATGGTTAACTCTTGAGAGGAATGATCTCTCGGGCTTGTTGTTGTGTTTGAACACTGAAGATTTTGTAGTACGTGGCAGAGAAATTGCAGATCGACACGCTGCCGATCGGCAAATTTACGCAGAAATATGTTTTGTCTCGTGTATTTTTCGGCAACTGAATACATGTGAAAGTGAAACCATCTGAACAAACTTTTCTCTGTTCATTTATACATAATACGTCTTAGCGTTCTAGCGTTCTAAAAAAGTTGCGATAGCTGATGCAATTGCAAACACGAGTTAACTCGTGACTAGTCGACAATGCGTTAAAATGTGACAATATAGGACGAGCTATATTTAACTGTAAATTCACCTAAATTCGCCTGCAAATTATCAATTTACTATCGCGTTAAAATTGTTTCATGGGAAGAAATTGGTTGATCATTTTCGTTGGGGGTGTTTGAAAACTATGACCTGAAGTAATGAAACTTCAAGAAATAGTTGAACAAATGTCACATATGTACTTGACTGCAATGGACAGTATTTTGAGTATTATTTAAAAGTCAATTAAAAAATATCTCTGTAATTATTCGTTTTTAATACCTGATATATTTTAATAGTTTTTATGACGCTTGTATTTTAACAGTTTGATAATTTTTTATTTAGCATTGTTAGCCAGTGAAATGTTACAGATCATAGGTCTAAAGTCCATCTTTGTATCTCGACGAAATGGCGAAATACCAAAAAAAAAAAAAAAAAAAAAAAACTGATTATTAGTTATCGATATCAATCTTCGTTCGGAACGTTTCTTTTACTCAAGAAATAATTTAAGTAGCACGGTCAAATGATAACAGTGACATGTGTGATATAACATAAGATTGAAAAAAATTGATCGCCTTTGATCGTCATAATTACTCAGGTCAATCAGACTCAGCTGATTGTTCTTTCAAAGTGCCATTTGTCACGAGATTCATCACGCTAAATAACGTTGATCCTCTAATAACTGTCATGCGCGATGTTTGAGAACAAACTGGTACACGCAGAAAAAATGTTGGACAGTTACGTTCATTCATTTTTTTCTGTAAAAAAGAAAAAAAAGAAAAGAAAGAAACACGTTGACTCGTTTCGCCGCGAGTAATTAACTGGAGCGTTTCCAGTTCCATAGGAGCGAGGAGTCGTCGTTCTTCTGGAAATGGAGATCACCTCTCTCGCGACACGTACGGGGCAACGACCCCTTTCCAACGCGCGTAAAAACTTCCGGTATACCCTGCGCGAGAGTAACAGAGCCGCGAGTTCTCCCTTTGCCAGATGCATACACGGTCGAGCCGGGCACAGCTCGTTCGCGCCTTGAAGAGATCGCGTGTCTCGTCGCGTGGTTCCGAAAGAGGAACCGGGGGGACCCGGTTCGAGTTTCGAGCTCGATAATTGCGACAGTTTACGCAAGAATGCCGAGAGGACGAATCGATAAATGCCGATTCGTCGTCTCGGCGGCTGCTGAAGAGAGATCGTGCGAAAGTACGTACGAATTTTGACAGGAGTGCGTGTACACTCTCGTGCAAAAATCTTGGGACAATTTTCGTTCTGGACGATCGTTAGATTTTAGCGGATCTTTGTGCGCTCGTAGGATACGCGTAATTTGAAATGAAACGAAATAAATCAAGGCTCGGTTCTTTTTTCCTTTCTGCAATTATTTCCATAGTTACGTTTCAGTTTGTGGAAAAACTGAGCCCGTGATGTGTGTATTATTTATGCATGTATATGCTCGCGAAAAATCTTTCGTTATTATTGAAAGATATGTTCTTTTTAAAAAGTAAGATATTTAGCAAAGAGACACGTCGAACGTACATTAGATAGTTTATGTAACATAAAATAAAAGGATTTATTACTAGGAAATATTCTTTACGAAAGAATAATTTGGAGAGTAGAACTAAATTCAGATACTAAAATCTTTAGATTTACAAGATTCTACGAAGTTCTATTATTTCTCGCAAAATTTAAAACGCCACGCTTCATAGCTCGCAACACGTTCCAACAGATCTTTGAAGATCTCGAACGATATAGATATTCGATTGCGTAATTACATGTAAAAAAAAAAAAAAAGAAAAGAGAATTTATACATCCCTGAACATCATAAATCCACAATGTACACTCTCTGCGATCAATCAGTCTAAATCAAATGCAGCACATACTCCAGTTCTATTCGACAACGTTCAATCATGCACGCGTATAAACGTCGCAAGGGACAAATTATTATTATGTATCGATTTTCGTTAATACCGATCGCACGCGATCGAGGCGATACGCACGCGCCTCGAAGGAACAGATTTCCAAGCGTACATACATACGTCGTACATGCGACGTTATCTACAGATCGGTAGTTGCGCAAGGACAAAACGCAGCAACGGCGGAGAGGTTGAGAAACCGGCATGATCTCTCTCTCTCTCTCTGAAAGAGATCGGCTCAATTTTCTTCATTTCGCTTCTCCCTCCTCCCTTGCGTCCTTGCGAGCGGGATAATTTGCATTTCGGTGGCCTACGTCCGTATTGCTATCGCCGTTCGTTCCCTACGGGGACGAATTATCCCTCTTTCGAACACGTTTCGTTGCATAACGAGAGCCGCCGCCGCCGTTTGTGTCCCGTTAGACGTACAGATTGGAACGCTTCGTTAAACCCGAACACGGAAACCCGTTGAAATTTATGGGGAACCGTCCGAAAATAGCTCGGCCATTAAACACGGTGTCACTGATATTTCCTCCGCGCGAGGCGCGGTTTCTACCTCGTTTCCACCCCCCTTCTTTTCGAAAGGGGCTGCGTCGCCGCAGCTTCGTTTCCCTAGCGGTTTTCAATTAACCGAGGGAGAAATTTTACAATTTCAAAGGTACCGACCGAAGATCGAATTCCGAAGCGTGTTTTAAATGAGTTTCAAGCAAACTCGGATTATGTCATCGGTTCCATTTCTTTCGGATGAACGTTAATTTAGAGTCTGATTTAAAAGTAACTTTCGAGCAACTGTAATTCTACTCTTTTTCTGTATTTTTTCTGTCCGAGATTAACTGAATAAGAAAGAAGTAAAATCAAGTAACGTGAAACTTACATTTTTACGACTGTCAGAATCCAATGATTTAGAAATTAAATTGATATTAAGCATTTAGATCTTGAATTGACTTCAAAAGGAAAAAAAAGAAAAAGAAACAGACATTGATGAAAATAAATTATATCGTTCGAACAATTTTGATTTCGTTCGTGAATTTTGTAATATATTTTATAATCAGAGCAGTCTGACTTCTAACGTTCCAATGTTCAATCAGTCGTGAATTTACAACGCTTTTCGATTTAATTTTGACTGATCTTAGGTTGCTTTCAAAGAAGATAAACATTATTGGCTTTTAAAGAAGATAAACATTAAATATGATGAATATTATATCGTACGAATAAGTGATAGATTATAGATATCGCTAGCGACACTGAATAGTGTTTAACGACATCCGTTGATCAAACAATTAATATTTCTCCAAAGTAGATTAAACACCGATTTTTAAACATTTCAATCATTATAAAAATGGCAGCAAATCGAATTCTCTCAAAAGAAAAAAGAACAAAAAAATACAATTCCCCAAATCGCTTGAATCTCAATTCTATACTCAACGCTCGAGCGTGGACTGTTACATGGGCTATGAATTTTTATGACGGGGGGAACGGTTTCCAGGTTTCCACGAGAATAAAAATGCTCATAAATCTCGTAAAGGGAGCAACGCCTTTCTCTTTAAGAAACTAGATCGTCTCTCTCGTCGAACAACACACGATTCGTACCTCTGCGACGTGGCTCCAACTTTAACGATCCACTTCTTCGAGTAATTTCCCGCGAGTATTTACTTCTCCTTGGTGTAACTGATGGTGCCTGATGGCGAGCCACGATGGTGTGTGTTTTCGGTTGCGGGCGATAATTTATTTACGAGTTACCAGCGAGTAAATACACACACATACACACGAAGCAACCACAGAGGGAGCAGCCAGACTCCCACGGGCTCGCTTGCCCACTAAATCGCGAAACAATAAATCTGAGAGCGAGGTCACCCTCTTTATGGGCCTCTTATACAGGGATGATGCCCTCAGGGGGTAGCCTAATATGTCACAGTCTGTTGCAGCGATCTCTCGTATCGTCGTGAACGAGGGTGGTGGGATCGTCGTGGCGCGCGAGGCCACGATTCCTCGAGGGTCGCGCGCTCACCGAGGGGTTAGGATACGCTTCTAATGGACTGATTCAATAGCCGGGCGGCGATCTGATAAACCGATGCCGCGCCGGTACACGCGTCTTCGACGATCGGATTAAAGCGGATCGTCGTTTTTCAATTTATTCGTAATCAACGCCCTTCTTGCGGCTTGGAGCTGAAATTAGGATCCACTCGGGACGTGGAGATCAAAGTTGAGATCCAACGAGACGAATTTAGATGCGCGTGTCCTCCGTGCATCTTGCCTTTTCAACCGTTTTTCGAATTATGTGCGAAATTTTGTAGGATCAAAGATAGGACAGGATATAGAACTTTTCAATAAATCGACGTTATTTTAAATGGAATCGTCGTCATTCTCCATCTTGTTGATAATAATCAACGTGCTTGTGGTTCTTGGAATTTTGACTAATTTTCAATGTGTCGTGTCGATTTGTATAATGAAAATGCACGACAGACTGTTAGAAATTGTAGATATATTTCGTATTGCTAAAATTCTCACATTAACGAGACTGAGGTTCAAGATTTAAAATCAGACGAACAATAGAGTTCTTCGTCGAATTCGTTTCTTCGACAAACAGCCACCTGTGATTTTCACCAGATCTGACTAAAGTTCGACAGAAAAGATTAACTAGAACTAGCGACGACTAAAATGTAACAAATACTCGTAGCAAAGAAAAAAGTTAACAATACAATAAAGAACGCAAGCTTCTAACAATACGTTTTGTTAAAAATTTCACTCGAGCATCTAAAAGTATACTGTCACAAAAATGTATAAAATTTCCACGGGGAATTATAAATTGCTCATTTTCACGACATTTTGGTAGTGTTAAAACAGAGACTGAACGGCGAACAAATGGACTGTTCCGCAGAAAGTTGTCAAGGTTTTCTGCAAATTTCCCGTACGAGGCACGAGAAAATTAAATTCAACGATCGTATCGCGGTATCGCGGCGACATTACACGATCCTCGCGGTTTTGTCGCTCGTTTATGCCTCTTTCATCTCGTGTAACTCCTTTCTTTTTTTTTTTTTTTTCTAACGAGTCTGCGTGCCTCCGTGAACTCCTCGAACGAACAGCTTATTGTTAGTTAGAAAACGATCGGAACACACGTTTGTGTAACACGTCCGCCCGTTCGTATCTCGACTGGGAAATCGCGATCATTACAACGGAACATGACAGCTGAAAAAGTTATTGTAATCTTCGGGCGTTAACACGCTCTGGCCGATTTGCATAATCTCGCGCGACCGGCGTTGGCCGAGCCGAGCCGAACCGAGACTAGGCGAGGAAAAGCACGCGCTTGCGTACACTTGCGCGGATTTACGATACGAAAGCACGATGAAGCAATAAATTGCGCCGTGCCACTCCTACGTGGAAGACACGCGAGCCAATTTAACCAGAGATCCGGCCGGAGAGCGCGTCGTTTCGCGCCGATAATCTCGCGACACCAGACTCGTGTATCAATTTTCAACGCCGGGGCAATTATCACGGACGTTGTTTACTGATACAAGTTCTTTCACCTCGTCTTGTCTCTAATGCAGCTTTTTTAGAAAAATCTATATGTAAATTTGTCTCTCAGTCAAATCGTGGCGCAATAATGCGATTGACGACAGCTAAATTTGTACATCGACTGCAGAGATATTGGTAACACGTCAGAGATTCGCGCGTGCTTTTCTTTTAATACAGAAGAAGCTTTTCTCTAATGTAGCTTTTTTAGAAAAATCTATATGTAAATTTGTCTCTCAAGCAAATCGTGGCGCAATAATGCGACTGACGAAAGTTAAATTTGCACATCGATTCCAGAGAAATTGATAACACGTCAGAGATTCGCGCGTGCTTTTCTTTTAATACAGAAGAAGCTTTTCTCTAATGTAGCTTTTTTTAGAAAAATCTATATGTAAATTTGTCTCTCAAGCAAATCGTGGCGCAATAATGCGACTGACGAAAGTTAAATTTGCACATCGATTCCAGAGAAATTGATAACACGTCAGAGATTCGCGCGTGCTTTTCTTTTAATACAGAAGAAGCTTTTCTCTAATGTAGCTTTTTTTAGAAAAACCTATATGTAAATTTGTCTCTCAAGCAAATCGTGGCGCAATAATGCGACTGACGAAAGTTAAATTTGCACATCGATTGCAGAGAAATTGATAACACGTCAGAGATTCGCGCGTGCTTTTCTTTTAATACAGAAGAAGCTTTTCTCTAATGTAGCTTTTTTAGAAAAATCTATATGTAAATTTGTCTCTCAAGCAAATCGTGGCGCAATAATGCGATTGACGACAGCTAAATTTGTACATCGACTGCAGAGATATTGGTAACACGTCGGAGATTCGCGCGTGCTCTTCTTCTAATACAGAAGCAGCCCAAGACGGAGGAAAATTGATCCGATAAATTACGAGTGATCGCTTTTATCGAGCATGTCGACGCAAAAAGCAGAAAAATTGAACGATTTCCGTGGTCCTCTTTAATCATGTGGTTTTCGAGCCACGTTTTACACAAGCAATAACTATAATCATCACGCGTATAATGCACAGTCAGGGAAAACGCGCGTTTTATGCATCGACTTGCGTATCTTTGTCCGGCCCGACTTTTTCTCTCTCGGTCTGCTCGCGCGGAACAAATCGTCGAATGGTCATTAATTTCCGCGACATTTTTCTGGAATCTCAAACTGGATATGTTAAATTAAAACGCGGATACACTTGGCGATAGAGATACTGGCGAAGTCGTGTTGCAAAATTCGTCGACGGTCGTAATTTATAATTTTTCTCGACGAGTGTAACAGGCAATTGAATCGCGGAGTTTCTTTCTTCACCGTATAATGAAACGCTTTTAAATTCTTCAAGGAACGAGCCGTTGACAGGTGTAATCGAAATTCATACAGTACGAATAAAATTCGTCGGCGATCAGAGTTCGCAATTTTTCAACGATCGCGACAAGCAATTTCAATTCTACGAAGCGTTGGGAGCACTTGGAATTTTATTCACAGCTTCGTGTGACATCAATTCAGAATCGGCTCTTTCTTCGCAGTACATAAATAATGAAATTTAACTATGTCAATCAAACAAACAAGGAGTTTATATAATTAGAATTCGCCTAGTAAAAGTTTAGTTAATTTAATTCCCTTAGCTAGTACTACAACTATCCATTCGTACAGATTCACACAAGTTTGTTCAACGACGAGAACGTGTACGAATAGGATTCGTCTTCTAGAATTATTGTTAGACGTTCACAGTTCACATTTTTTCCCCGAAACGTGTTGCAACGATATTGAAACTGTATCCTCCAGAGCGATTCATTTTAGCAACACCTGCATTCGAGGAGATGAACGGTCTGCCAAAGGTGATTTAGTGGCAGTTTGTTGGCGTAGCGCCGTCAGAAACACCTCGAACAGGCCAACGCGCGAATACAGATGTATACAATACCTTTCGACTCTAAAGGATTCTGCTAAATTGCCTCCGCTTTCGACTCCCTTTTTATTTTTCGAAATTAACTCATCTACGTGACTTTTTAATTTTTAGATAATTTTAGATAATGTTTAAATTTTAGAACGTTCTTTTATATTGACAATTTGGAGAAGTCGAATTAGGTATTATGTAGGTTGTCAAAATTAGAAAGAAAACGAAAGACATAATTTTCTTCATTGCAAGTTACGTCTGTACGAGTCTTTAAGATATACTAAAAAATATAATAAAATATAATTAAAATATAATTGTAAACAATTTTTCCAAAAGCGAAAGAAGATTAATGCTTCGAAGGTTGACAGAAACCGCGTAATCGCTTCAGTACGACCAATTTACCTTCGATCAAAGGATATCTCGTTAAAGTATTTCCAAAAATCGGGACATTCCTCGTGACGAGGGGGCAAGGAGCAAAATTGTTGGCCATTGGCGAAACTGTAAGGACAGGTGAACACGCGACGATTTCCCGCATAGTCTCTCTGTTAGCATAACTGACATGATGAGATAACACGTACCTCATTAAGAAATAAATTACGTAACGCGTTTCACTTCAATTTACGTCGCTTTTTAATGAACTGGAACCAAGAGAAAAGAAACAGACATTGGTGAAAACGATTATTGTCTCGGTCTCAGTAGGTATTTTAATAATACGTATATAAATTTCTGTTTCATTAATATATAGTATATATCATAGAAACTATACATTGTAGATACCTTACACACAATCCTCTCAAAAAAAAAAAAAAAAAAAATTGTATTTTTAATTAAATACAGAAAATCCAGAGTCAAGCCACTCGATAATAATACGATCATATTATTATGTTTCATGCAATTCTCTCCAAAAAGAACAAACTCACCACCAATTGTGAAATCCAGCGTTTACTAATCTTTTCGTCTAATCGTAACTTGCTGACGCGATTTCGCAGATTCGTTCCCTTAGCTCGCCCCTGGCATGTAACAGTCTCAATTTCTTTCACAACGAAGGGCAAAAAACGCTCGTTTCGTTCGTACGTCGGCCAGCCAACTCTTTCTCTTAAGAAGACGTTGGTCGCTGACGCTTGAAGATCGCGTCCATGACGAGGTCCATTTAGATTAAACCCGGTGTTAGGTGTTTACGAGGTTTTAATTGAACGTAAATATTCGCAGGTGCAGCTCGTAGAACCGTTCCACGTTTCCGATCTCCGCCGTAATTACAACGAACCAACTCGCGTACGTATATACACATACATACATACATAAATATATATATATATATATATATATATATATATATATATATATTATAATGGGCATATATTATAGTCTCGATGTAAGCTTTAGCTGTAAAAGAAGCACTTCGGTCGTTGGAAGTACGCCGCTCGGTGTAAATTTATCGGCTCGCATGATTGCTCGTTGGGCGAATTTCGTTCTGCGCCTCTTGTAAAACGCTCCGGGATTAAATTACGACGGGTGCTGGGCATTCCACGGATACCGCGAATCGAACGATCGCGCAGACGAGCGCCGCGCGTTTATGCGTGTGGCCGCTCTTGATTCGCGATTTTAACTCGAATCCGACGTCAACCAGAGATCTGCGGATTGCAGATTCGTGCAGATTCGTACTTTTCGGAGAAGCTGGAGCTGGCGACGAGAATTGCTTTCGTACTACAGAAAGCTATGGAAAACTTTCGGATATTTTGCACATTTTGCCGCGTTGTCTGCTTTCTTTGCAAATTTGTACCTTCGAGTTTCCTACAAATCGTCAAGAGAATCGACAATCAACTCTCATTATAAAAATTGAATGTCAACGAAATTAAGGGAATGGAAATTTGAGTTTCAAAAGGCTCAGAGTTACGCGATTATCCGCGACAAACGGGGAACGTCATAAATGAAAAGTGTCCAGGAGAATTTTGAGCAGAATCGTTTGTGTATAACCGTGTATAATAGCTGGAAGCACGGCGGAGACGTCAATTCTATCAATCGGAAAGGGTCGAAGATCGGGACAAAGATTCCACCGTCAGAGAACTCGGTGACAGGCGGCACAAAACCATCCCGTTCTCGACGATGAACGAACGATAGGTGGTCGTCAAAAGGCTCATCCATCAGCACGTCGAAGACCGATGATTCGTGCCAGATGTTGCACGACGACTTGTCCACAGTCTTTCACCTAATACACCCCGTCTGGAAAAATTTTTTCGCAGATCTCGCCATCCCCCGTTGAAACCCCGTAATGAGTCGCAACACGATCATCCACTATGTGTAATACTTCTAAAAAAAAAAAAAAATAAACGCAAGATACAAATGGTGCAATTAAATATCTTCGATCGAAAAGCAAACGAACAATTCGCGATAATAAATTTCTCGTGTCCTCGATATTAATCTGAACGTACACACTCGGTTCGCGAAAATAATGAGAATTCCATGTTTGGAGAACGCTGGAACCGAAATTTCGCTACAGGTCCCCGCCATCCGGCCTTTTCGACGGTTAACTAGTGGATGTCGTTTAAATGCTAATACACGCGATTTAATTTATCGTCCGTGCGACTCCGCTTTTCGGGTCGCGCTATTTGCTTAAACTTTCGTAATTGAAAGAAAGCCGCCGACGGTGGACCACCGTGACAGTGGCCCGGCGATAAAACACGGAATATACGGGAACGTGATGCCCGGAGAGGCTGATGATCTAGGAGACGAGTAATATATCGAACGATCGACCATTATTGCTGGCCTACTACCTGCCCCAACACAATAAAGTTCTCTTTTTTTACCCCGCCTATCGCGCGAGCGCGAAACATCACCGAGCAAATGGCGTGGAAAAACATTCGTCGCTATGCCTCGGGGATCATTGTGATATATGGTCGGGGATGAGTTCGAGAGAACGCGATTTAAGATGGAGTTTCGTAAGTCCCGATGGAGAGAGTTAACGAAGGTTCTCGATTAACGTGATTGATACACGCGCTGATAGGTGATTTGAAACGAGGCGAGGTTGAAACGTTGGCGGGAAGTTGTTTCAGTGTAACTGAGAGAGGGTTACTGGGAATTGTTTTGGAATTTTAATTTATAAAGTGACAAAGATCTATATACGTATTTGCCTTGGGAATTTTGGATATTTAACTCTTCGATCCTGACGTTTAATCCGTGCTAAATTGCAAGTATAGGTACAAGCATTTAAAATAAAACATTTTATCGTATACTCAGCACCGTTGAAGATCATTCGATGCGAACCGACTTTCAGATTTTTGGCAATTTTAATTTAAGAAAATGAACGAAACGTTACATTAAGTACAAAGGTGCTTCGAAGTAATTTCAAGTTTCATTTCCACGTTTCAAATTCAAAGTATTTGGATCTTATTAACCAGTCTGCGCAAGTATCAAATTTTTACCACACGTTCTAGAACTTGGAGCATTTTCATCGACGCCGAAAGATCGGAAGATCCTGGCGAACTCGCAATGAGACACGAGCAAGAAACGTGACGCGACAACAGGCGAATTTTTTTCGACCGAGCAATCGCTTTTCGGCAAAAATCGCGGTTCGTCTCTCAGCCGGCTACGTCTTCATTAGTATAATGAGGCTGGCGTAAATTTGTTACAGAAGCAACGACGCCGGCGTGGCCGTGTTGTGTGTACGCCTGGAATAATATCTTCGTGTTTCGTGTTGCGTGCGTAGAGGGGAGAGGAGAACGTGAGCGGATGAGCATTTGCATCGAGTAATTTAGTGGTACATAAAATTCTGCAGCCAATTAGCGGCCGAGTGTCCGATCTATCGTCCGGCTAGTCGTTCGCTCCCTTTAGAATGCGTCTAATTTCAGAAATGTGACCTCCTTCCTCCTGCGTTCTTTCCAATCTCACGGCCAGTTTTCACCCTTCTCCTAGCCCGGAGAGATCCAGCCACTCGTGCAAAGCATCGCGTTTAACTGATCGTTCGAGGGGACACGGGCGAACGTAAAATTTTACATTTACCGGGGGAAGAAGCAGCTTCCATGTTCAATTAAATTAACGTTACGACAGTAGTAAAGATCCCGCTTCTCTGTCTCTCTTTTCCCTTTGCCAGTTTCCTCCGCGGACAGAGATGCAAACGAATTTCGGATGAACGAGCCGAGTGTCTACTTAATTTTATCCGCTAGTTGGCAAGTGCTAATCAAAATTATCAACAATCGAACTCTGTTATTTCCAAAAATTAACCGCTGAAAACTGTTTCGACTTTATTACGTTGGGATTGGAGGAGGAACTAAGTTTCATTCTTTCCCTACATCATTCATTATTATTGATTCTTTATTCTTATCACTAGGGGTATGCAAGCGTAATTGAAAAATGGCAAACGTACCGAAACAGCTCGAAGAAAATTCGATAGAAATCCACCCCTTCGATATCTCCAACTCTTAAAACGCACGAAAATTTTCTTCGACTCGGTGGGTTTGAAACGAACAACGCGGATGATCGTCTCGAGAATTAATCGACCCCCTCTCGTCGATGTCCATATCGATTCAATGTTCAAGATGAAACAAAAATATCGCGCTACCAAGTTTCGTACAGTGATCCTCGTTTCATCTGGGGGTGGGAGAAGTCGACTCGATTATACAGAGGAAGGAACGCTGCTGTCAGCGACGAGATATCGTCTTGGACTTCGGCTCCGCTTTAATCTGTCGTCGAGTTAACACGAACCGGGCGCGAGTCCAAGAGAGAGAGAAAGAGAAAGGATCGGCAGAGAGCTACCGACGCAAATCGCCGGTGCACCGCAGGCGATAAAGCGTTTAGGGCGGCCAAACATGCGCCGTTTTCTCCGTCAAACCGTATATATACACACCGCGGCCGGGATAAACGGTGTTAACTGGTCCGGGAATTATAACAAATTTGCAACGCGCGTTCAATATTCCGAGCGGCAAACGGTGTGACAGATTTACGAGTGTTAATGAATCGGTAGCCCGGTCGGTCGTTTTTTTTCCCTGTCGTTTCTTTGCGGTGCAGGCTCGATCGAAGCTAATGTACGAGTGCGTACGTATGCGTCTGTGTTTGAAAGTTTCTTTCGATAGTCGCTCACGAGACTTTCAAGTTGTCCTGTATCCAGGAGAAAATTTTCTGAAATGTGGGCGATAGGAAGGTTAATTTTTGTGATGCAACGAACGAGAACTGTCCATTTTGTGGTCGCAGTAAGCAGTTTGTAATTTTTGTTACAGACAGTTTCTATTTTCGGGGATTCTTCTGTAAAAACACGGGAATAAAATGTGTAAAATATGTGAACGAAAGTTTGCTTAATTCGTATTACAGAGTATTTTCTATTTCCACGTTTCTGACGGAAATATTTTAGTAATTCTGATTTGATTTATGTTATACTTTGTCTGAAATTATTGAATCTCGCCGTTATCAAAATCTAAAAATATCGTAAAAATCCCATTCTTCGTCCAAACGACTCTCGATTCTTGCTCGCTCTCAAGAGCGAAAGATACTCTTCGATAATTTCACCCTCGAATAGAGACTCGAATGAAAATCAAACGTGTTGCGCGGTCGCCCCCGTTTCTATACCCGGAAATCATTAGCTCCAAGGGCGACTTGAAATTTGTCGAAGGGTCTACACACCAATAGAGGCCAAAGAAAAAAAGAAGACGACTGCTCGGCGGCGAGGAGGAGCACACGATAGCTAGAGGAAAAAAGAGGACCGTTGGAAGAAGCTGAAGAAGCAACCTCCTCCTCCTCCTCCTCCTCCTCCTTCTTCTTCTTCTTCTTCTTCTACGTTCCCTCTGGTCGCTCGATAGCCGAATAAATTTGGGTAGCTCCCTGTTTTGGCCCCGGGCCACGGTTACAGCGAGGTAGAGACTTTTTCGGATATACGATCGGGAGGAGAGAGGCCTTTCGTAACGCGCGGCGCTCGGACGAGGCGGCGACCAACCAACCAGGCGAAACAGAGGACAGCCGAGTGGCTCTCTCACGATGGATTTAATTAAAAAACATAATTTAGAAGGGAGGATAACAGGTAGCAGGGGCTCTGCTTTGGTGGGAACTAACGGAGGCTGTTCTCGGTCGCGCGGTGCACAGCACACACAGCCTCGTGGTTACTCATGAATAAAATTATTAATCCCCGTCTCACGGGAGTTTCTATCGTCCCGACGGAGTCATCTTTCTCTCTCTCTCTCTCTCTCTCTCTCGCTCTCTATCGGTCGTTTTCCAATAACCACGGAACCGACGATCCTAATCCCGTCGTGTTCCGATCATGGAAATTTGCTCTTTCTTCCCAGTTGCCCCGAGACGAGGGATTGCATAAAGTTTCTCTCCCTCGAAGTAACGCTATTACACGACGGGCGAGCCGTATGGGAGGAGACACGCGATCAGTTACGAAACTACGGTGGAATTTGGGCTCGGAAACTTGTCGAAAAGCCGGGGTAAAGGAGACGAGATTTGGAAATTTGGCACGAGGATCCATTCGGATCTGATCGATTGAATCAACTGAATCAATTGGATCGTTGGAAAGTGTAAAAATGCGAAAATACGGTGTCGAGTCGTTAAATTTTCGGTTCTATAGAATTTGATCGAGTTTTATTGTTAATCTCTATGGCGAAGAATATATAGGATTAATCTCGACTACCGCTACCAATTTAGAGTTAAATCATTTTTCATATAACTGAACGTCATTATCAAGCACGAAGAATGTGAAATACCAAATTTCTGGAGGTTTAGTATAAATTATTATTCACCCACGCATATCCACGACGCTTGGATCGTTGCGTGCTCCAAGTTACGAAGTTCGTTCACAACAACGAGACACAGTTTCTAGATTCTGTAGCAAACAATATTTGACACCAACCAACCCCAGATTAAGAGCCAAGTAACAATTCATCGTGACTTATTGTCATTATTCATCTGTGATTTGAAAATTCTGCCTGTACGACAAACTTGGAAAGAAACGATCTTTGGAGAAGGAAAGAAAAAATACGTTGAAACAAGATAAATTTCGACGGTACAAGTAGCGCAGTGGCTTCTTTCGCCCGCAGTAAAAATTAAATCGCAGGAAAACAACGGTGTTGTTTCCATGATGGAGACCACCATCCGCGTCAGGCGAACGCGATGCGTCAGGAAGGAATAATAAGTCTCGCGGCCCCCCCGGTTGTGCTGGAAAGCGGCAGCGGCGTTTTATCGAGTGAAGTCTGCGTGTCGGCGCACGCGGTTGCATGCGCTCGCCCGATAAACAAATAATTAGCATTAGAAACGAGGCACGATATCGTGACGATCTCCGCGTATCCCAAACGGACGCGTCGAGCCAAAGCAGAGCTGCAACGGCGACGTTTACCGGCGATCAACCGATGTGTGCCCGTTCGTGGCCCGTGCACGAACCACGCTTTCTCATTTCACCTCGCCACCAGTGCGACGAGCGCAGAATAAAGATCAGAAATGACGTTAAACAATATACTCAACTGGACTAACTTCACGAGACATTTCGTTCGTCGATGAAAAGATATATTTTCCATTGGCACTTCGGTGAAATGCAAAATGAAAATTCCGTCGATGCCTGAACAGTGTCTTTTTCCTCTCTTTTTATTTATTATTATTTTTAAACGTAAAGGCCGAGGTCGTAACGCCATGGGCGTTGACCGGCAGGAAGTGATTAACAGAAAATATGAAAAATCTACGCGTACGCGTCTCCCTCCAGTTTTAATTTAATCTCGCTTTTATTGCCGCGGCAAGCTGTTACGGAAGAGCTTATTTTTACAACCCCGTGCGCAAGTTGCTTTTATATTATAGGAAGCAGATCGGTATTAAGATTGCCGGTGGTGTGGTCGGCTACCGCCAAGCGCAGTACCAAGAATCACGTACGTACCGTGCTATCGTTTCGGGAAACGAAGAACTTTTTAATGCACGGTTTATGGATATTTCGAGCGAGCGAGATATCAGGGTAATTGCCGGCGAAAGGAGATAAGAGCGAGGACACATTCGAATCGGAGAAACTTGGCGAGCCTCGAACGAGAAATCGAAATCATCGGGCATGCCGATATCGCGACTTTGAGAGAATCAGATTAATTATCAGACCGTGCGGTTTTCGATTTTATTTAAATGACAATTCGATCGAGTTTGCTTCTGGATTTTACCCTTTTTGTTAATTAGAGTGTTGCTTCTCCCAAATGGAAATTTCATCCAAGTAATTTCCGCGTGAAAAGAAGGACTTCAGAATTGTAGGAATTACCTTTTCGAGAATTGTTGAAATACTAAAACTTTTAATTCAGATGAAACAGAGCACGATTCTCTTCTAATGTTAAACTTGCGTTTCCATCTCGCGACACGATTTTTAGATTGCAACCGAGTCGCAGACAAACGAACAATGGCGTTTCAATATAAATATCCACGATACAGAGAGTTACGGAAAAGTAGGAAATTTCAAAGTCTCGCCGTTCGGAAAAACGAGTGTGCCAATTTGGACGACCTTTCGGAAGAGGAACGCAGGTGGATCCAATCAGAAGCAGCTCGGGGGGCAGGTGTAACAGTTGAGAGCGCCGGTGGTCAATGCCTCTCGAAAACGACCGACGCTTTTTACACGGAAACCAGCGAACACCGCAGACTAATTTCGCGTGCAGCTCTCTATTACTGACAGACGATCCGACGTTTCTCTCCAGTTTTTGCCCCCCGGACGCTTTAATTGTCTTTCCGGAATAACACGAAGAACATATCGTATCGTTTTTCGTTCATGAATGTGAAAGTTCTTCGAAAGTGCGTCTGGCCGACACCACCGTCCACGATTCTCTTTCGGAAGAATCGAATCGTTCGGCTCTGATCGACAATACAGAGATCAACGTGAACTCGTGGACCTCTGTCACGTGAATGAAATTGAACGATTCAATTTATTCGTCTGAATCTGAATCTCTACTATCTGTACAAATGAAAAATGGTAGATGGCAGAGAATCAGTGTACTCCCACTGTATTTCGTCTCTCGACGAATTCTAGTCCGTTTAAAAAAAGGTTGAATCGATAGAGGGAAATAAGTCTCTGTTCGAAAAATCCTTTCGGTCGAAAGAATGCGTAAAATTACGACGAAGAGTACAATTGTTCGAAATTGTACTCGAACAGCCAACAAGCTAGTACCTCGATCGAGAATACGGAAATGTAAAGACATTCGATGGTGATTCTTCCGCGAAATGTCTGGTTGGATAATGGGACGAATGAGGTCTCTATTTGTGGTTGAACGAGGAAAGAGGGAAAGGAGGTTTACGCGTAGACGTCGGATGCGGTTCGCCGCACGGCCAGTTGCCTCGACACCCTACGGTTTTAACCGGGTTCGCACCCTCGCTTCGCAACCAGCCGTTTCTGCGAACCCCGGACAGCGTTCAGCTGTCGCGTGGACTCTTCGCTCTCGCTCCAACACCCACCGATTCCGTTTTGTTTCACCCTGTCGCTTTCACTTTACATCGTCCACGGTCTAATGTCCAATGATTGACACGTTTCTCTTCTTCGCCTCGAAATTATGCGTGGATTTTCGCGACACTCGAAGGCAACGTGCGCACCACAGTTGTTTGCTGCAATTGGTAACTGGTACATTACTTGCGAACGAAAACACTTGTCCATCAGTTTGTAAAATGATAAATTTGACACGATAAATTTGAACTCCGAAGCCGAAAAATTCGCGACGTTCTAGCCACTCGAGTGGAAAATTGTCATTTTCTAGCCATCTGTGTGTTTCTAATAGCAGCGGCGTTAATAATAGTACGACTGATTCGCTAATAATACCGCATCGTAAATGACAGGAAAACCTTTTGTTAAAGATTCTCGGAATGTTAGGTGATTCACTTTTAACGTTTCGGAATTCTCACGCGAAAGGAAGTCTTACGATTAATAGCAAAGTTCTGTAATTATCATGTATAATGGTTATTCCGGAACGATTCGAGATATTCGTGGCAAAACAAGTTACATCGATAACAGAGATAAGTTTCGACGAAATTGTCTCTTAATAACAAGGAATCCATCGAGTATTTACCCAAACTCTCAAACAATTGCCAGCTTTCGGCTTAAAACCGACTTTCCAGATTTGCTAAATATCAATTCCAATAATCATCTCAGTCACGCCGAGGGATCACGAAAGAGTCGTGAATTTCTTTCGTCACACGTGTCGACCCAATTCTCGACGATCGACGCGTGAAAACACCACGACTCCGAGATTGCTCGACTATGAATAAACAGATTCGTAGTTTCCCTCTTGCACCCTACTTTCCCGTTTCTTCGGGAACGTTTGACCCGCTCGTTCTGCATCCTTCAAAGGACTCTTTCTTCGATTGGTTGGTGCGTTCACCGCGGGTTCATTCTCGGAAGACGGGCAAAAGCAAGAAGGGGAGACTATGACGATGACGCCGTGCCTGGTTTTAATTTATGCGCGGCACGGCCGAAGGCGTTATTAGTCCTAGCTGGCTAGGATGGGCGTGACGTCACGCGGCTAAAACAAAGGAACCTCTAGCCGTGCCCAACTTACGGATCACTCTCTTTCAACTGTGCCGACAGCAAAACCTACTTGGGAGAGACGGATCTCGTTCGCGAGTTTTGAAGTCTATTTTTTTTTCTACTTTGGACGTCGTAAGTTTTTATGACCCTCGCGAGGATCGTAAATATCGAAACTTGTAAAGTTATTAAACAGTATCAAACTTTATTCGACTACTGGGCATGTGAAACCACGGATATGTAATGATCGAATTCTTGATGAAGTTTCCAATGTTGAGAATAATACAAATAGAAATAATAATAACAACAACATGACTCGTTAAATATAATATATATATATATATATATATATATATATATATATATATATATATATATATATATCTATTTCAAAATAGGATCTCGTTTGACGAGTTAAAATTCGCATTTGCCACTTACGAAGGAAGCAAAGGAGCATCTTTTAGTTTCTCAACAAAATACAAATAATTATAATACTTAAAAATGTACCTACATGACATCAATGTTGAACTGCACCTGATCAATAATACATCCAATTCGAGTTCCAAATCGGCGAGACATTTGTCGCGTGTGATTAATTCGGAGGCTTCAATGGCGCGCTAAATTTCAAAACAGACGAAAGGAAATGGATTTGTCGTTGAATATCGGCGCGCGGATCGAGTTCACTTTTGTGGAACAAACGGGGGGAAAAAGGCGTACACACGCCGTGACGTTGTCTGCGTGCGTAGCATGCATAAAACATAAACGGTTGAACGAAGAATCGCGGCGATCGAAAGACGACGTTGTATTATATACATAGTATATATAAAAGTAGAGAGACTCGGGCGACTCGAAGGCGCCTCCGCCTCGCTAGGCACGGAATAACGACTCCTCGTTCTCTGCACGCCGGTAATTACAGACCGCTGTAACGAAACCGCCGGCTAATATCGCGCTAATCGATAATCCTATTAACGCGCTTCACGCGTTTCTCGTTAACCCGCTATCTCGAGACGATCATCCGCGAAGAGATATCCGACCTTTCCCACCGGACGGGCAGCTTGACATCGCTCGAGAGCAGAGAATTTTTCTATCGAAAGTATACCTGAGATAGGATCTAAAACTTTTGACCATTGAAAGACGCAGTTTTTCTCTAGTTGTATGTCGTTTGCGTCAATTTGATACTGTTTCCATAAAATTCTATAAAAGTAAGAATTTGGTCAATCTACCTCAAAACTTAGGTTCTGTGTTGCTTCACATCGGGATCTTTTACTTGATTTAATTTCACTGGATACTAATCTCAATCAAGTTTTTGTAATAGAATAGAATCTCGGGAAGAGATGATTCTGTGCATCAGAAGTGTAGAAAGAGGAAAAAATATAAGACAGTTACGTAAGATTCATTAAAATTACAGAATTTTAATTTGGAATTTTTTTTTTCTGCAACTTGGTCAAAATTCGTTCGCGTCATTTTATATTTCATTAATAATCTAATCAGCGAATTTGCCCAGGCTGCTACGTTATTACGTGCCTCTGGAAATCGACTACCATGAACAATCTTCCCAGAACTCACCAATCTCGAACGTATCGGTATTCATTGATTTGTCGCACACTGGTGACAAATTGGTCTTGTACTTTTCAATTTTCGTGTCTCGGATGACAAAAGGGTGAATCGTCGGTTCGGCTGCGTCGGGAACTCATGACCTACACCTGGACTGAACCCGTACGGTCTACTACAGTAGAGTACTCCGACAAAGTGGAACGAACTATTTCTCGGCGATCGGCGCGACACGAGCATGGATAGGATGGCATAGAGTGGAGAAAGGAAGGCAGAGCAGGCTAATTGAGAGACGTCGTTGTCTCCACCAGGCCACTGTCATATCGTTCCGCTGGATCAATACGTAGCCTGCCTACAACCTGCACTCACGAAGCTCGAAGAGGGCGTGGCTCGTACACCACCGACCCGAGAGATACTCTCCCTCTCCCTCGTTCTCCTACTTCCCTCCCTTTGACTCATCCTATCCCTTTCTCTCTCTCTCTCTTTTTCTCTCTCCCTTTTCACCCCATAGTCACACAGAGCCAGAGAGGACGATAGATATCGTCTTCCACCCCTTTGCGCGGAAAACCGCGGCGAGCAAGCGCCAAAGTTGCTCGCCACCTTGCTATTCGTCGACGCTACGGGACCGAGGGCCATCGCGTTTCTCCACTCTCCCTTTTCACAGGATTGTCTTCTTCCCTTCTCTGGGACGAAGCACGACCAGGGTCGACGAATGGGGAATTTTTAACCGATTTTAATTCAATTTTATCTATCGACGGGCTAAAGTTTCTTTACATCGGCGACTTGGGTTTGCAATTACAATTTACAATTAAATTGAAGATCAGGGTAGGCAGAGGGCTGTGTACAATTTAGAATATCGAGTGCAATTGCTTTATGCGATGGTTGAAAGCCGAGGTAAAAAGTCAGTTAGACTTCTCGGCATATTCGGTATCCGATAACCTGATGAGAAATTAAAACGAACGAGACTGATCAAACAGGGCAAATCGCAAGTCTTGATCAGCTTATCAATCTGACGGTCGGCTCGAGTTTTGACGGATGACTCGTCGAAACGCGTTCCATTTTCTGTCTTAACAGATAAGAGACTCGAGACTTGAAAATCTACGAGAGCGAATCTCACTTTATCGAAAGCTCCGAAATGCTTTTGTAAAACCTCGGATCGAAGCTCGATACGTTCGAATAGCTCGGATATTTTCGCGATTCGAGGTGCTCTTAGGATCCGATCGCTGCTTGACCCGGGGGTTGAAAGAGTCGACGACCGGAGGAGCCACAGAGAAACGACCGACGAGATTTTCTCGAAGAGCGGAACAGGAAAGGAGCTCGGCGTTGACCGCGAGCGTGGTTATTACCCTGGCAACCTTGCCCGAAGTTACAGCATGGGGTGACCACGGATTGGTAGACCTCTCTCTCTCTCTCTCTCTCTCTCTGTTCCTCTTTGTCTCCTCGAAGGGTGCGCGCACCCGTTGTCTTTGGCCGGCGTTGGTGCAAGGTTGAACCCGCGTGGGGGCGTGTCGCCTCGATGGCGCCGGCTGCTAATGGCCGCGCGGCCCGCCAGACTTTAATTTCCTGCCGCTTCCGCGGACCCTTTTGCCTTTACCTTTCCACGTCCGAATCCGGCTTCGGACCCTTGCCAGCCTCCAGCCTTTCGGTAGCCGCATCACCGACTCTCTCCTTCCTCTCTCCCTACCTTTTCGCTCTTCCCGAGGACGACGCCGCGGATAATCCAATTCATTTATTTATACTGGATGAAAAACCCTTTGACGAGCCACGGAACAAACGCAAGTAAGAGGCAAAGTGACGAAACAAAAGTCGGCGGATGTATTAACTTACTTGAAACGGGCGACTAAAGTGAACTGACTTAGCAGTTCGAGAGCGTAATATTCTTGAAAGATGTAAGGGGAAGTCTAAGGGTTGGTTAGAATTAGTTCGAGCGCGTACGGAGAGTATCTAAAACGAAGAAAAGATTCATTAACCCATGAACTCTGTGCTTCTTTCGGATACAAAGCTCTCGTATTGCTCCAGAATTTGTTCGTGCATAATGCGTTGAATTGGGTATTGTAAAGAGACTGGGATTAAAGAAGGATTTAAATGTGCAAAGTAAAAGGACCGAACCTAGCAGAGGAGCTACTAGTTAAACTGATAATGAACAAGACACAATACGAAATCTCGCCATTCCTAAATTATTATTAATCTTCCAAGATTCCCTGTGTCGTGCGTGCCATCGTCGTCGTTGGAAAAGCGTCTCGTTGGAAGAACAAAAGCGATCATTTGTTGCACGATACAGAAAAGTACCCTTGGATCCTCGTCTCGTCCCGAGTAACCGAAAAATCGAATTGGACAGAGTTCAGGTCTCGACCTGATAGATTTCGGGTAATCTCGTGCTTCTCTCCTAGGATAGGACCGGCAATTTAGTGTCATTATATACCCTCCGGGGAGGGGGGGGGGAGAGAGAGAGGAGAGAGAAATCCTCGGTTCCAGCGCGGCGGCCGGTGGCCAGCGTGCAGCACAGTTTCTTTTTTTGGGTCGATTTAGCCGCGATTACGGCCCGCGCCGGAGAGTCCCGCTGGGATATATTATATCGATATTACGAGCTGCGTTACCTTGAGAAAGCGTCTCAATCGGCCGAGCGATTTCGCTGGATGGGATCGATACACGCGGGGAGGAGGGCCGCCTAATTCGCGAACCCCGCCGAAACCTCGTTATTATCGGCTTGCGTAATCGTATCGGAAGAGTGGACCGGCAATTCCGAGGTAACACCTGCTCGGCAACGCGTTTCGCCGTAATAAAATCGTGGCTGGCCGTACGAGGATCGACCCATCCACCGAAAGAGGAATCGTACGTTTGAGAACGTCTCCGAGCGATATGGAACAAAATATCGTAGAAATGAGACGAGATTTTTACGTCGTACGACGTCATCCCCCGAGACCAGAGAAAGAAAAATGTAAAAGAACTTTGCGCGTACAACCAAAGAGTACGAAATAATAAAAAACGTAAAATAATCATAACCGGTCGATTTCCATTTCTCTGTTGCAGGATCATCCGGGTTTGCGTGGTACGCCGTTGGCGATGCTCGCGGCTCAGTGCAACAAACTGAGCAGCAAGAGTCCACCACCGTTGGCAGATGCGGCGGTCGGCAAAGGTTTCCATCCGTGGAAGAAGAGTCCGCAGAGCAGCGGCAGTTCGCCTCAGCACTCGGCTGGAAGCGGCGGCGGCGGTGGAGGAGGCGGCGGTGGAGGAGGGGGCGGGGGTGGGGGTGGCGGAGGATGCACAACGACCGGAGTCAGTCAAAGACCAGCGGCGACGAGCAGCGCCGGCAGCACGACGACCGGTGGGTATGCAAGAGCGCCGGTAACCTCGTGCGCGTCGACCGCGCCCCAATACGGCGGCGACCTGTACTTTCCTGGGACGGCGAGTGCACAACCGGCCGGAGATCCGCATCATCATCAGAGCAGCCTGCTTGGTAAGGTCGAAGGAGCGACCTTGGGCTCGGTGTACGGTCGACATCCGTACGAGTCGTGGCCGTTCAACGCGATGCCAGGCGCGACGCACGGCGGCATAAAAGCGAGCGAGGGTTGGTGGGACGTTCATGGAGCGGCGACAGCCGGCGGATGGCTGGACGTCGGGAGTACGGTCGGTGTCGGTGTGCATGCCGCGCAAATGGCCAACTACTCGGCCGACTACTCGACCAGCCTGGCGCTGGCGGGTAATCATTTGTTGACCACGGCGACCACCGCCGGCCACAATCTCCTTCAAGACACGTACAAATCGATGTTGCCGGGAGGGCCGCCGGGTTTCGGGCTGCATCATCACGCGGCTGCAACAGCGAGCGCGAGCGCTGGTGCAGGCAGCCCACAGGGTAGCGGCGGTGGCGTGGGTGTGGGCGCGGCCGGTGTTAACCAAGCCCCGTCGCCGCGGTCGCAAAGACGGTACACAGGACGCGCCACCTGCGATTGTCCGAACTGTCAAGAAGCCGAGCGACTCGGTCCGGCCGGTGTACATCTCAGGAAGAAGAACATCCACAGCTGTCACATACCCGGCTGCGGTAAGGTCTACGGGAAAACGTCGCATCTGAAGGCCCACTTACGGTGGCACACTGGTGAGCGACCGTTTGTTTGCAACTGGCTTTTCTGTGGCAAGCGGTTCACACGTTCGGATGAGTTGCAGCGGCACCTTCGAACCCACACCGGCGAAAAGAGATTCGCCTGCCCGGTCTGCAACAAGCGGTTCATGCGCAGCGACCATCTCGCGAAGCACGTCAAGACCCACAGCAGCAGCAGCAGCAGCAACGGCAGCAAGGGCAAGGGGGGAGCGGGGAGCTCGTCAGCCGAGTCCTGCTCCGACAGCGAGGACAACGGGAGTCAGCAGAGTCCCACTTCCAGCTCGGTGCCGCCGCAGCCGCAGCCGCCGCCGCCGCAGCAGCCGCAGCAGCAGCAGCAGCAGCAGCAGCCACCGCAACAACAACAGGCCCAACCGGCTCAGGCCCAGCATCAGCAACAGCAGCAGCAACAGCAGCAGCAGCAGCAGCAGCAGCAAGCTCTGGTGGCGGCAGCAGCGGCGGCGGCGGCAGCAGCTGCAGCGGTGGCGGCGGGCCAGGACACCACCAACAACACCACATCCCAGACCACCACCACCACCAGTCTCGGTCATCAGCCGACAACGCCCATGACCCCAATACAGATGACCTCGCCACCTCTGACCCCACACCATCCCCACCACCCGCATCTCCCGCCTCTAATGCACCATCCGCATCATCACGCAACCTCCGTGCCGGTGGCGGCAGCGGCAGCAGCAGCAGCGGCGGCGGCCCACCACCCACACGCGGGGATGAGCATGCACTGAGCCCGGTGGGGCCCGGAGTCGGTGCCTGCAGTACCACTGCCGCAACGGCCCTGGGCTCCCCCCTATCCTACCCCCTCAACCTGAACCTCGTGCCGCAGAATCACGCCGCTGCGCACCAAACTATCGCTCACCATCACGCCACATCTGCCTCTGTTCCTCCCAACTCGGCTCCCCCACCTCCTCCTCTACCCAACCATCACCAACACCAGAATCACCATCATCACCATCATCACCACCACCATCACCATCACCAACAACAACAACAACAACAACAACACCAACACCAACACCAACATCAACACCAACAACAGCAACAACAGCACTCGCGTCAGAGCAACTCCTATCCCATGCAACAGAATCCTGGCACGCCGGGGACCGCGCAGACTCCCTCACCCTCGTCCCCTGCGCCTGTACATAGTCTCTAGGTTGACGCGTCGCCCCTAGTTGTCGTCACCCCACTGTTCCACCTCCCCCCTGCTCTTTGAACCTATATTATGTCTGTATTGTTTTATCTTTTCTATTCTAGTAGATCGAGGCAGCGATCGTCTATCTCGAACACGATGCTACTACCACACGCCAAACGAATTTTCACGACGATTCCTTGCACGCAGCTCGACGACACGTTGACTCTTTATATCCTGACTTTAGGGTACGCGAATCGCTTCCAGTGTGCACGAGAATTTTTCGTGGTACGTTTGCGAGCCGCTGGAGCTAGAGCCTGTCGGTGGTACTCTCGTAAGTACCAATATCTTAAACATGATGCATTAATTCCTAAGTGGACACCTACCGAGACACCGATTTTTATTTACACACGTTGTGTTACGAACTGAACAATTCTTTCATACAGTTGGTTGGGAATCTCTCTGTTCTCCGGCAGAGGAAAATTTATTTTCACGTACCTTCAATTTCGATGTGATTTTCGTGGAAAACTCCGATTATATTAACCCTTTGACCAGGGCTTTCAACCAACTAACTCGTCATTGGAAAATACTCGTTTCGGCGCTCGAGAGAAGCCAAAGAAGGAGAACACTGAAGATTTGTCAATTTTCCAATGACTGAATTAACTCCTGGTCACTCCTGGTCAAAGAGCTGAACGAAAGTTGGAAAATCACCAAGGTTACTGTAAAATTTGTTCTCCTCTCTCCACTGTGTGCAATGTTCGCAATGTGTGCCACAAAAATTTCGTTGAAAGTGTTCACAGGGATCACCGTTCACATAAAGGGCATAAAGGGTTAAACGTGAACACGAGAAATTTAATTTTATTACACTCGGCTCGAATCCAACCCTTCCCCCCTCTGTACAGTTTGCGATCGCTGCCTCGTCCACCGATCTTCTACTATTATTCAACCTTCTCCCGAACGCAACTCGATTGCCGTCTCTCTCCGTTACTTGTAAATACTTATACATAGAGCGCGTGAGAAAGATTATTATATTAATTATATGCGGTGTAATGTTAAGCGGTGTAAAAAACATGCAAACAGAAAAAAAAAAAAAAGAAGTTCAATATATAAACGCACTGTCGCGCCGTACCATACATTTGACACAGACACACACACACACACACACGTACGTACGTACGTACGTACGTAGACACACATACACGTACACATAGGACACATACGCGTAAGGAAATAAAAAAAAAAAGAAAAGAAAAAGAAAAAAAAACAGAAAGATAAGGAGAAGACGCACGGAAGGACGATTTGCGCGCATGGTCGTACTCGTTTTCGAGTCTTTGTTGAGAAATAATAACTCTCGGGGGGCGCGTGCGACCCCCCCCCAAGAGAAAATCCAACTCGACGAACGCCGCGTGTACGATCCCTCAAAGACTCGTACAGCATCCGTAGACTTTTCTCCGAACAGGTTCCAAACGTTTCTCGCCAAAAACCGTGAGTGACGATCCAGACGCGATTGTCCCGATTGTTCTCCCCCGCCCCCATTTGTAGACTGGCGCGTTTGGAGCTTGAACTTCGGACGAGATTCTCCCCTTCGATCTTGGATATCACTATATTACGGATTAATTATTACGAATAAATTAATTAATTGATTGATTGATTAATTAATTATTAATTATTATCATTAATTATTATTAGTAATTATTATTGATGTATTATTATAAAAAATTATAAATTCATTTTAAGAGAGATAAAGAGATAAAAATAAACGATGCTTTTTGTGAGTAACTTGACTGTGGCCTTCATCACTGTTCGTGAACGTGTTTTTACTCCACTAAACGTCTCTGTCATCCCTTTAGTTGTGCCCTAGCTCCAAAAAGCCGCTGCCACGATGCCGTTTGGATCATCGACGATGTCACCGTGGTTTCCTTCTCGAGACGTAGGAAACAACGAAGGATTACGATTTTTACGATACCGATCGTAATCGCCGACAGTAAGTTCATCAATTCCAACAGTTTCTCTTGCCAAGGATACTTTACTTCCTTCCCCTTCGAACCCATTCGCGGTTTTCCTTGAAAATTCCCTTATGGCCGGTGCAATTGAGAAACTCGCGGTCGACATTCACGAAGTTTGAGAGTCGGAACTGTTCCATTTTGTTTTATCTCATCTTTTAGAATTTTTAGACCGCCTATTTTCATCTAGCAAGAACGTAGATTTATACGAAATAATATAAGTATTACACGGGATATTTGTGGTATGAATGAGAATAGGAATCTACGTGCAAAGATAAATCGAAAAGTTCGAATTAAACGCGAAGTTTTATCTTTGAGAAATTGTAATTTGAAAGTGCAATTTCTTGTTTTGAACTCTTTTCGATCTCTCTGTACGTGTCTACATTGCAGGGGTAGACACTCGGCAATGTTACAAATATTCCTATTCCTTAATCCCGAGGTATTTCTTGCCAGAGATGAAGATCGATTTAGATACGAAATAAGTAAATCAATAAAAATCTGAATCAACGTTCTAAAACTTGTGATTTTAATAAATTGAAACAACAAGACATTCGACGTTGATCGATCACAATTAATAAATCGATTCGTCAATTAACCAAGAAACAAAAATTAACCAGATCTGACAATATTGGCTCGGTACTAACACTGAGTCAATAACAGTCCTCCTAAAATGATCTACGAACATTTGTTCAGAGAGCAAATTCCAGTATTTGATCATCTACGCTCCTTTCCCCCTTTTTCCTCTTTGATTTGCCAATACGAATATAAAAAGAAGAATTGTACTGGGAAGATGTGCTGGCACTCTTTTTCATCTGGAGATGGACTGGAGACCTTGTAACATAATCTTTGACCACGGTTGCAACGTGAAGAATAAAATACTCTAAAAACTAAAGCAAGTGTCGTTTCTTTACGCGGAATCCAACAAAAATACAACTGCGTGAGGATCAAACATACACATGATGTTCTCAAAAAAAAAAAAAAGACGAAAAAATCGTGCAAATCAACCATTGGAAAGATCTCACGTCAAGCTCTTCTTGCCAAGTGTCTGTCCTCGTTGGACGGAACAAAAGATTAATAACAAGTTGCAGTTGCACGCGCGATTTGCATTGAAACGATCACAGCCAACGGTTTCTTCCTTTGTCGGGAGGGTTTCGCGAACGAAACGAAACGAAATCGGGCCCCGCTCGGGATTTCTTTTCTCTTTTTCCTCCTTGGAAGGATCTCGCTCCTTACCGTGATTAACCCGAAAAGGGTTTTTTCATCCCGGCTCTCCGCGCCGATATGTGTATTCCTGCTGGCCTATTTCTGATCCAAAAGACCGCTCCGCGTATCCGAGCGCACTTGGCCGTTATTACCGTGGATGACTCGGCTCGTTCGAACCCGTGGCCCCCTCGGCCTTTTGCCTCGACTAATGCCTAAATAATGACGTGTATATACGCGACACGCGGCTTCATAAGCTTCGATAAATTTAATTACCCGGCGATGGCCGCGCGTAATTTCCTTTTTAATCGCGCGTGTCGCTGAAAGAAAATTCGAAGGCGAAACGAAGTGTATATTCTCTATGGTCGGCTGTGCGGTGAAAAAAAGGAAACGCGATTCTTCGTGGTTCGTTCGGGAAGAGCCGGTGTAATTAGATGGAAAGCGATCCCGGATGGAGGAAATTGAACGACCTGCGCCAACGACAGAGACCGCAGGAGCCTCGTTTGCTTGAAAGTCGATTTATTCTCGGTAATTTGGGAAATATTCTCTCGAATTTGTTCGTAGCGGTGAACGAAAGCAGGTTAGTTAGGTTTAGTTAAAGTCAGGTTCTTCGAATAAAGTTGAACCTGTCGTTCATAATTACAATTAATATTCCACACGTTCCGTTAGATTGCTTCAATTTCAATTGAACACGCTGAATGAAAAACGTTGGAGGAAGTCGTCTAGTTATTTACGACGTACAGTTATAATCGAGATTTAATTTTGTTTCATGCAGGTCATAATTGACCTTGGTTTGTATAAATTTATTAAATATATTTTACGAGTAGATTGTGTGCGAATTGCTAATAAAAATAGCAATTAAATAGTGAATATAAAATTTGTAAGACACTCGTTAACGCAATATGCACTCAACATTTTGTAGAAATATGTTAGACATAGAGTTATGTTCCCAATTAATATTAAAATTCATTCGCACAATAAATAATTACTTTCGTACAACATTCAAAAAAATTGTTCAAGTGTCGAAATGTTCGTAAAAAAATATATCGAGACTCGTCAAAATCCTCGCACGCTTTGTGGAAATAATATTTTTATAAACGTACAACAAATATTCACGTATAGTCACTTTTCAATGTACCTTTCGATCAATTTCTGCGTTTCAATTATTTTATAATTTCACGACATTCCACCATCGTGATAAACCCCAATGGCGAGCAAATTTTTGGAGCTGTTGTAATATAACAACGATACGTTCGTTTTTTCACACATAAAACAATATTACGGAACAGTTGATCACGTTAATCTCTGAAATCTCAACTAGCAACGGCCAATTCAATGTTCAATCGAGTATACCCTCTGGCATACGATTTAAACCATCCCCACCCCGCAGTTTCACAGTACGTTCTTTAAATCGGATCAATATGGCAGAGATTACGAAATATAAGATCGTTATGCAAAGCAGTGGCAAGAGGGTTCGAAAAGCACGGAGACGCGGCCGATCCGTGGGGGGTGCGGTTAATGTTCGAGTTGCCTACAAGCGCAGGGGATGGCTTTTTCGGTGATTTAACCAACGAGGGTTGAACGTTTGTTATTCAATTTGCGACTCCCCCCCCCCCGTCGGTAGTACCAGCCGAGCTGCTCTCTCTCCTCCTTCTCAACCTACCAGCCAGATCATCGGCCTTTACGACCTTCTTCGCCGTACCAGAAAACCATTCTTCCAACTCGGCGACGATCATTTTCTTCTTCGACGCTCGGATACGGTCGTCGCCGGTTTGTTTGTCATCCTCCCTACGCACACGCCACCAACCACGCACCCCTAACGCTGCAATCTTAATGCTGGAACGTGGTTGAAACGAGCAGTTCACGATTCTTTTTGCACTGAAAAAGCAACTGGTATTCCACTGAAAAATTAGAAAGCTGCGTTTCGTAACCAGAGCGATCAAAAGTGAATATTTTGTAATTTTTCATCGAAATTTTACGACTAACGCTGCAATCTTAATGCTGGAACGTGGTTGGAACGAGCAGTTCACGATTCTTTTTGCACTGAAAAAGCAACTGGTATTCCACTGAAAAATTAGAAAGCTGCGTTTCGTAACCAGAGCGATCAAAAGTGAATATTTTGTAATTTTTCATCGAAATTTTACGACATTGCGCGACGTTTCGCATCGATGCTCTTTAAATCATTCCTCTTCAATTCGAATAATTCCATTTTGCACGAAAATACAGATAAGAATGATTTTGTATCATACATCAGAGGATCTATTCATTTTTATTAATTTTCACATCTTTGATGTAAGTTTCATTGTTTACTATTTTCACTTCGTTAGTAATTGAAACGAAAGAGGAGAAAAATTTCTGAATAAGAGTAAAAGTCAAAGGAATCTCTGTGAAAGGCATTGTACAGGAATTGTGACAGCTTCGATTCGTTTGGAATATGATTTCAAAAGGAGTAAACACTCTCTCACTTCTGTCTGTCGCAGATTCCAACGAACGAACGAGTTTCCATATAACAGAAAAGAGAATGGATTTTGGAAATCGACACCAGACAATAATATTTCATTTTGTTTGCACATACTCGTTTCAGAAATTTCGTATTCGTCATCGAGTGAAATTGACGAAATCTGAACGTGGCTCGACAAAATGAAGCAGATAAATAAATAGCTGAATCAACGATCATTTTCTACATTCTCCCCTGTCTTCTTATTCTTCAGTAGTAAAGAAAATAACGAGCAGAAATGCAGTGCAAAATAGTTCATACCAACGCCCACGCAGTTTCAACACAAATTACACGACGATTGAAGTATAATGCAGAATTATTATAATTTTACATATTAACAGAAATGACTGTGAACTTGAACTTTTCGATTGAGAAGTTATTCGAATGCGAGAAATTTTTAAAAGGCGTTCTCTGTGGGAAAAGGCAAAGTTCAGGATTTAAAAGTTTTGGACTAAATTTGGGATTTAGTATCGGGAGAGTATGAACTGGCAGAGAGATGGCACCTCGAGGCCAACGATTTTCCCTACAAAGAAATATTTCGAAAAATATTTTAAACGGTGCACTGAATAGCTCTGAAAAGTAGAATAATAGCCAATCAGTAGAAATAATTTTCTAATTGAAAATAGATTCTTTCGTTGTCAAGACCATCAATGTCAATGAAACAATTTAGTTAGAATATTGCAACGATTCTAAACTCTTTCACCAGTTGAAGATTTTGATAACGAAAGGATTGCTTTTAGGGAGCCAATCAGTGACTTTCATTCCACGAATACGAAGAATATTATTTCTTGTACTGTTACACTTCTTTGCCAGTGTTCTTTTCACAAGGAAAGATCCGAGGATCTCGTCAGATAAATATATGACTCTTTGAAATCGCATATCGTTCGTAACACGTCAGAGAATCGGGACAAAAGACTCGGCAGCGAGTGAAGTGCCTACGAAGTATCTTAGGCCACCCTACGAGTCCGCTAACAAACCTCGTAAAACTAACGACTCTCGATCTGGTTCTCGAGAAAACGCCACGGTTTCGTATTTACAAAAGCTGGCCCGCATTCTCTGGCCCTCTTCCTCATTTTGCCGCCGACCGAACACGGCCGGGAACAGGCAGCGTGTTTCGTTTCTCCCATTGCCGACGATCACTTCCAAATTTAATGAAATTACCTTTTCTCGTGGTGCTTCAAACGATGGTGCGTTTGCTGCAAGGAAAGATTGGAATCGCTACTTGTCTGAAAAAGAAACTTTAAAAATATAAATATCGAGGAGTTTCCCCAAGGGAGTGGATGCCTGTAAAATAAAAAGAAAATTATATGAAACGGTTGCTCAATACGAAGATTATCAAATAATATGTCGAAGGAAATTATGAGATAGAAAATCATTGCTTCTGCTGATCAAAGTACAGATCAGTAAATTAATTGTTCAATGTAAAACTTATCAAATAACATATCAAAAGAAATTGTTACACGGAAAACGTTTCACTTTCATTTGATACAAAGCACATTGAAATACCGATATTTATGGACAACAATATATTTACTACAGCTGACAATTTATATATTCATATTTACTATATATACAAAAAGTAAATTAGAGGTCCAAATAATTCGAAAACGAATCCCTTTTCCAGATCTCTTGGCCATACATCAGATTCCCAAATCCATCTGAAATTCGATCATCCCCGTTCTAGAGTTCTCACTTCCCGATGGCATTATCGACCAACAAGCCGGTAGTATCGGTCGGATCAATGGCGAAACGGAAATTCTGGCCGGGGTAATCTCGGTGGCGCGTAACGAGCGAACAGATTAGGCTGTCGTAGGATCCTGATACGCGGCTCAACGACGTAGCTAATAAAGGAGGCTAACGAGACCACGGGGCATGTGGTTAACGACAATCTATCCAGGCCACCGAACAAGACTAAACACATGCGTCCGTGCTTACGCGTTTTCGAGAGGAGGACACACGCGCGCGCTCGCGTGTGTCAACTCTGCTCCGAAAAAGCGCACGAGTCTTGTTACCAAAGTACCGCGGCGCACACACAGATTATTCGTCAAGGATCACGTTCCGAGTCGAAAAAAAAAAAAAAAAAAAAAAAAAGGAAGGACTTGGCTATCTTTTCGACTTTCCAAACCGTCACGACCGAACAAGTAGAAGATTATCGGGTTTCTCGAGTGGGTCACCCCCGCCAACATTATCGCGTAAATTATAGGTGAATTAGCGGCGTTCGTTTGAAGATTCAAGGGATTGTCGAGAGGAAACACGGTGATATTGAGTAGTAACGTTGTCTCAGAGTTGGAGAGCAGTTTGTTTTGTCCCTGGAAAGAAGCGACGGGTGATGTCCGGATAGGAGGAGAGTGATTGCAGAATTACGAAATAAATATACTAATAGAGACGCTTTCGTTCAAACCAAGTTTAAAAACACAAAAATATGTCAATCGTACCACTGTTACATCGATGTCGATAAGATACTCATTATTTTGTAAATCAAAGGATCACCTTTCAAAACCACAATGATCCCCGTACATATTATTACAGCATTGCTTTTACCTATCAATTAAAATCTTTTTCCTTATACTTAATATTGTTAGAAAAATTGATCAAGATTATTTACTTAATTCTTCGTCTTCGTTTTGGCACGTCGTCACAAAACGGCGAAACTTCAATTGTTCTCAACTCGAGGATGAAAATCGGAGAAAATCAAGGTAGAAAGGGCAGCGATCGATTACGCGTTTCGTGCTAACGAACCGGGTACCCTGTTGGCCGAAGCTGTAACGCAAAACCGATAACGTCACTGGTCCGATTCGGGCTAATTGCTCGTCGTTAAAGGTCATTAAAGTATCTGGTTGGTTCATACGACACTCGCGTAGGGAGAGAGAGACCAGCGGGTAACGCTGCGATATTCGTGTCGGCCAGTCGGTGAATCAACATCGTTCGACAATATAACTTCGTTACGGGGAATTTACCCTAATTGAAACGGACTGTCTAAACTAATTACCCAGCCGCTGCTGCTGCGATTCGACGATCAAATTATTCCGAGTAGGTTGCCGGAGAGCCGGCGTTCATCTTTCACCCGATCGTTCTCGCGTTCCACGCGAGATTCGTTAACGTGTAACTTAAATCGCGCCATGCGCAATTTGTACAATAAATCAGACACTCGCTCGCGATTGAACGAAACAGGATTCTCTCGAGTTATTACGGAGATTCTCCTCGATTTTGTTCGTCCATCTTTATGTGGCTCATTCCAACTCTTGTACGCTAAATGAGAAATGAAGAGAAGAGATTTCAGAAGATGGTTCTTTATCTAGAAGATGAAGTTTTAATCTTTGTTATTAACCAAGTATTCTCCGCCAGTGAAATGAAATAATTCTGTGCCCGAGTCTCTTAGAATTTCTCCATCTCCAACAAGTAATTCCACATCTTCTCGAAATAATATTAATTATGTTATTCTCAGCTCCATCAGATTAGCGACACGTTAATCTTACTTTCCCAATTAAAATAATATTAATTTGTAATTCTCGATAAATCTGCTTGGTTGCAAATAATTCCTCTTGTACATTATAATTTATCAAGGTGTCAGATTTATAATTGTAAATATGGAACACTTGCTACGAATTATATTTCATTTTGGGAAGTGGATTAACTCACTCGCCGACTAAATCACCCTTCATCCCTCGAGGCAGATTGCACGAGGGAAAGCGTTTCTTCTCTTTCGAACTGGAACTATGTTTAGAACGTGCGACACATTCAAATCGCTACATCATATTTCTGTAACTCCGACTCGAGCTTGTCGCTCAACAGACACCCCTTGTGTTTCATCGTTTGTCAGCGTTGAAAATTTAACATCAAACGTGTCCCGACAACGCCTTTTCTCTTTTCTCACACATTTTCCAGCCAACTGTTCTCCCGTGTCTTTAAAAAACAAACATAACAACAATCTTTCAATGAATTGCCAACTGAAAATCAAATTACGGTGGAACAGTTTATGCGCAATATAATAGAAATTAAAAGACGTCTTTTTCGAAATATATATACTTCTATTGCGATTAGGTACACGTTTCGCAAAAATCGCAAAAGTCAATTGCCCGTTATATGTAACACTTATCCACGTACAGGCTACTCACGCTGTATTAATTCTTTACCAAACACATGTTCCATATTTCTACGCGTTTCACCCTATATTCTCCCTTTCGTTACACAAAACTCTAGAATGAATTACACTTCTTACATTAATTTTCTTTCACGTTTCATGAAATCCAAGATATTCATCGTTAGTCAGATACGATGAATTAAAAATTTCACTCGTAAAAAAAAAAAACAAAAAAAAATGGACGCAACTCGCTCGACAAGGCTGAGAGAAGCCGACGTGAAAAAATACGCGAAGCGTTGACCTCAGATCCAAAGTTGCCGAGACACCTCCTCCTCGTATACCTGCGGATCGTGGGATGACTGTCAGAAATCAATTCAATTCCGTCGTCTATCTGACTCGATGATCTGTACGGGACGAGTGGGCGAGGAAGCAAGGAACGGAGAGAATGTAAATGCGATAAACGAAGGCTGGGACGGTACTGCGCAAGAAAGAGCGGAGGAACAAAGGGCACCGCGACTTCCGGTTGACTCGCATGGTCGGCTCTCTCTCACTCGCCGCTCATAAATCGTTCTGAAACGACCGACCGGCACTCTCTCTCTCTCTCTCTCTCTCTCTCTTCCTCTCTCTTGGGTGTCGACGAGACCGTCGGTCGCTCACGAATCTGACAAACGATCGTTTCGAGGGAGGACGATTAACACCTCGAGTTCGAGGGGGGACAGACGGTCGCGACCGATTTCGATTCACGGTCATTTGTCTCTGCTCTTTACCAGCGGCGGAACACCCTTCGTTCTCTGACTGCGTATTTCCTCCGGAGCGTATTAAACGAGTGCAGGGGGATCTCGTTCGTCCAAAGAAACGTCCGACTCTCGTTTCCTAAAGTACTGAAATTCTCGAGATTTCGTTTCGACTCTTCTTGAAGTTTGAGAATTTCCCTTTTGGAAAATTTGCCCGAGAAGTACAGTACTGTAGACAAAAGAGACATTTTTAAATGACGTGTATATTATATATTATATTATTTCATCACAAGGGGTTGTTATTATTATTATAGATTTTAATTTAATCTATATTATACATTAGACTAGAGATTTTTACGAGACACGCTTGAATACAAAATTATTACTTTATAACCACGTGTCGCAATTGCATTCGAATGCATTCTCTGAATTTTCGAAGCATTCAACGCTTTAATTACAGAGGTGTGCATCAGCAGCGACAGATGAATTAAAGTCTCAGCAGGATGCACTGAAAAGGGACCTGGCACTTGAATTCCTCACCTCCGAAATAGAAACGTCTCGCGAAATTCCACAACGCTTTTTTCTTCAGCAATCCCTAATCTCTCGAAGAGTCCAAGTGCCCCTGAGTTGGGACAATTTTTCAATAGAACGACGAGAGAGAACGGCAGCTCTCGACTATCGGCCGATAATTTCATGGCACATCGAGTAGGTATGTCGGGAATGGATGGAAATTAGTCGAGATGGCCGTCGAGTCCCGCGGGTTAATTGATACGTCTGTGCCTCCCGGGGAACCGTTGTGGGATATACACACAAGCTGCCAGAGAGGGAAAGAGAAACGAGTGGGTCGAAAGAGAAAGGCCAAAGTACAGAGAGATGGAGACAGAGAGAGAGAGAGAGAGAGAGAGAGAGAGCACACGCCGTTGGTAGTTTCAAAACGTGTGCGTGAATTGGTCCACGTACTGCCGGCTACGGATGGGATCAAGCCCAATCACGTGCATACATCGAACTTCAAACGCTACTCTAAAGTTGTTCAAAATACCGCGAGTTCATTTGTATAAACTGCTTTCGAATTTTAAAATCTTGCGTAGAACCCTAACGATACTGTTGTTCTCTCACAGAACTAGTCTTGTAAAGTACGAAACTTCTAGCAGTAGCACTCGAATCTTGGAGATCAGAATTTTACAGAGTAATTCAATCTCTTCTTTAGTTAGATGGGATCTCAAAGGAGAAAGATCGAAAGTGAAAGTGATACTGGGGATATTTTCTTTTCAGTTTACGATAATATGTGTGATAATGCAACGCAATACTGATGCGAACAAAAAGAACTTACACTGATAACATAGTCGACAAGTAAAAATCATCCACTTGCAACGTTCGGACGTTCCCTGCATTAACACTACAGTAGAAGCTATAACGACGATTGAAGCGTTAAAATTTTCATCAGAGACACTGAAGTCAAAGAAAATAAAAAAAACTTTATCATACAATGGACTATGCAAAGCTTCCATTTGTATACTTTACGAAAAATTATTTAAATCTTTAAAAATACACTGTCTCTACGTCTACGAAATATGCAATAAAAATTATAAATCGGTCATTTCGACCACTCTGTGTTAAAATACGCATCATCACGATTGTTTCTCAGCGTTATGTTCTCCGTTGGCTGCCAAATTGAATCGCGGTGCACGTGTGAAGCAATCGCAAGGAGTAAATAGCAACTAAGGGTTCGAATCCAACGACCAAAGGTTCGAACCTGCTTGTGAGATGCTCGATCCCATCTCTATCCGGCGATCGGTCAGCTCCCGTTCCGGGTTTGTTCGTATCCCGCGTGATTTAGCGGCTCTGCTTCCTGGCGATCTAGTTAACACACGTACGAGTCAGGCCGCGTGAAAAAGAGAAAGGGAGAGAGAGAGAAAGAGAGAAAGCCCACGGGCCATCGCAACATGACTAATACGGCCTTTCGGGCCGTATTTTTATCTCGCCACGAGCGAGTGGCTGTTCCTCGTGTTACGCCATTGCAAGCAATGGGGGAAAAAAAAGAAGAAAAAAGGAAAAGAAAAGGAAAGAAACCGTGAACGGATGTGGCAAATGGATGGCGACATCGCGCGAGCATCTTCGAACATTCGCAACATCGGTATCGAGGCACGCGCCATTTTCCATCCCCTTCATGCTCTTTTTTTTTTCTTTCTTTTTCAGTGGTTATTTCGCTGTTTTATTTGACGAGAGTCTAACTCGAGAGTTATTTATGACTCGCAGACGATGGATAATTCGTAATATTATTAATGTTTCGGTTTCTCTGAACTTCTCTGAAATTAAATCTATGTGCGAATGATGGACAATCCTTGAGATTTTTAACAGTGGCAATATCAAAAACTGGAATCGATTGAAAAGAGCTGCAAATACAACACGAATGCAACACTGATTCTCAATCAGTCGAACACACCCTTCCTTCCTCCATTTACGCTATTTCTCTGGTATTTTTGACACGTGGTCATCAATTTACATGATCTGAATTTACACGGCCAGAGAATATATTTTCTTAAATTTTAAAAGTAACAATATGACAGTCAATAAGAAAATTTATAGTATGTGTTCTTTACAAGTGATTCAGTAAAAGATAAACATTTGGAAATACTTCAAGTTTGTGCCTATTAAAAAGAAAAGACCGATTGTCTTGAATTACAGTAGTTATAGTGACAACGAATAAAATTTATACTTTTGTTTTCTGAAATGTCGTCATTATTCTTTCTTTCTTTTTTTCTTTCTAAATAAATATATACCAGCTTCTTTCCAATATTCTGTTTCCTTTTCTACCGACAGATTTTCACTACTCTACATGAATTACTCGCATTTAAGATATACTCTACAAGATATACTCGACAAGTCTTGCTTGTTTCTAAAAGCGTACAGTCTCCCAAAAAACGTACGAAAGTGGCTTCTTCCAATTAAAGCGTCCGAGATTCAACGACTTCCCTCCTAACGAGGGAAGAACGAAGATGGTTTCGACGGATCGAAAGGATGGATCGGAAGACGATCCATCGTTAATAAGCTCGGTGTACTCGGGATGGTAGTTGGCGATGAAAGCGCGTTAGGCCGGGCGGAGAGAGAGCACGTGTCCTGGCGTCGAATGTCGGAAGGGCCGCGACCCGCCTCCCTCGGAGTCGACCTTAACGATCGTCGTTATTGAATAAATCCGAGGCGTTATACGTTGCTGGGTCGACGTTGTCGCGTCAACCTCGAGGACCTCCTTCGTCGAAAACGTACGCCCACCGGGCGAGTGATCGATTCCGATAGACGAGCCTCGTATAATGAACCATCGTTCGCTTACACGAGAGCGAGTATTGTACGTAAATTTAGCGCGAAGACATTGGCGGATAAAGCGACGCGACAGCGTAGACAGGAAAACGAACAAACGACACTTTTCTTTGTCAAGTTTCGCTGGTAGGAAGAGGATTCGAAATATCAATATCAGGCTTGACTAACAATAAGTGCAGAAAATACACCGCGAGTAGAATAATCAACCGAGTAGACTGATCACCTACGGGATAAAAAACGATCCCAAAATTAACACACTTCCTAAGGCGGTCCAATCTTTGTAATAAATTGTGAGATTTAATTCTAATAAAGTTGCTAATAATCCACGCAAGTGATTTATGCAACTATAAATATAAATTTAAAAGAAAACGTCTGGATACAATATTGTAGGGAATAAATTTAGGTATGTTTCAAACTCCTGGTAATAACGAAGAACGAGAAGTATTGAAAAACTTGATTCAAATGAACACTGACGATTCTGCTGCGATCACTTGTTTCGGCATAAATAATTCGATGATTCTGCGGATTTTCACGTACTTGCAACATCTCTGTGAATATTAAAAAATTATTATTAATGTGTAATGTATAATTATTAGAATGTATGACCCTCTTTGGATGTTTTTGTGCTCGTTCAAATTCTTCACAAATGCACAAAACATTATCATTAAGAAGAAACTTGAAATTTGTATTACAAAGTCGTTCAAAACCGAGGAGAGGCAGTATAGTTAGAAGAGTACGAATATTTCTGTGACTGGAATATTTAGTCGAACACTCGATTGAACGAACTATTGCTGGTTATTGCCCTGAATTCCCATGTACAAATAAAAAAAAAATCACTAGAGCGGAGAATCGGTTGACTCTTACTACTGTGAACTTCGGATCTACCGTTTCGTCCCTCGACGAATTCACAGAAATTACGGTAAGTCTTTGTACACTGTAATTGCATTCGTCTTTCATCAATGATTACATAAATAACACAGTAATAACGTAGAGTAATCCAGAAGAATCAAAACGTTGATTTTGATTCATCGCGCGGTCGCTTGCTAAAAAACTAATCCACAAAAGCTGATCGACAAGATAGAAAGACAGAGAGGACCGAATAAAAAAGAACAGATTCGGATAGGATCGCGGTTTTTCACAAGACAGATCCGTCTCAGCTTCGACTTAACCATTAAATCGGCGATCCCTCGTGCTGGAGCGCCCGGTTCCTGAATTCCTGTCGTTGAACTCTCGAACGCCGCGAACGAGAAGAAGAAACGGGACGCGTTTTTGCCATGCCGGAAGAAAGAACCGAGACTCCGAGACTCCAATCGACTCGACTCGCGAGAGTTGCGTGGAACGACGCAACGTAGAGCGGAATGAAACACAGAAAGAGAGGAGCGAAGAGAGGTGAATGGAGCGAAGCGGGGTGGAGTCGATGGACGACCGATAGCAAGAACGAAGAGGTAAGAGCGCGTTTCTACATACACACATACTTACGAACGTAGATACGTACGTGCATGCATATATCGTGCCGCGTGGCTCGCGAGGTTCGACAGCCTCGAGGCCTCGGCGAACGATCTGAATTCGCGGGCCAGCCTGTGTGTATGAATAAGGCATTTGCCGTGACAGAGGCGGAACAACGGCATTGCACGTTACGTCCGCCACATGCGAAACATCTGGCATTTTTCACGTGAAAGAGAAAGACCGGCGAGAGAACCCAGGCCCAAAGACGAATTTCTGAAACGGTGTACGCCCCCCTGTCATGCCTCTCCGTGGCGAGACACACGCCGAGAGAACCCGGGGGAATTCGTATTGTCGCCCGGCCTTTATTCCGCCGGACACGAGAAAATTATATCGCGATTGTTCTTCCATCTAACCGTTAATTAGAAATCAATGAGCTCACTGATGCGTGGCGACCGCGTATTCCTTCTTTCTTTTCTCTTTTTATTTTTTCTTTTTTTCTCTCTCTCTCTCTCTTTCTCTCTTTCTTTTTTTCTTCTCTTTTCTTTAGTGCCGCGCCGCGATTCGCCGCCGCCGCCGGTTCCACCGTCGCTACGCCGAGATGAACACTCTCGAACTGGCGATTGTGCCAAGTTGTGTTAGCCCGCGATACGGTGCCTGCGCGTTTGTCCGAAGACAGCGGGATTGATAGTGCAGAGAGTGAAGGAGGAGCATCTTTTAAATAAATACAACGAACTGGTGGAAACTTCAGGCGAATTATCTTCGTTTCGAGCAAGATTTGTCGATTTGTCTGTGACACGCGAATATTCAGAACAGCGTGATCTCTCGTGTGCAAGAATTTCACACCTCACAGGTTACGATGTTTTTAAGAAATCTCAAGCATTTGACCGATAGTTCTCTGCCTTCCTCGAGAGAACTATCAACGAACTACTCTAATCATCGAACAAAAAACTGATTCGAACAACAACATCTCTGCCCTACTAAAAGCTCATCAATTTCCCACAACATGAAAGTTACATTCCGCGTACCCGGTTGTACTTGGATACACCATTATAAAAATAACATGTACAATTACTCGAAGAAAATCGATCTCGGAAAAGAGGAAGGAAAAAGCCTCTTCTTCTTCGTTGAACAATTGGTAAAAAGGAAAATAATAATCGTAGCACGGGCCGCTAATTGTCGAGGCAGCGTTTCCCCATCGGTCCTCCCATTCCGACATTGACTCCGGATCAGCCCGGCGTAAATAATCGGCTAAAGCGCGCGGACAATGCGTGAAGAAGGTGTGGCACGCAACGTACTCATTGTTCAGCAATTAAAAGCGCTTTCCTTCATTGTCCCTTCGCCACCTGCCGCTTTTGTTTGTATTTTCGTCGCGATTAAGCCGCGTCGCCGCGCATTTCGCAAACCGCTGACCATGTCAGAAAACGTTTCAACGGGGGATCAATGGATTCGATGCGACAACCAGCGAGAAGTCGTTTCGCCATTTCCGACCTGGCATTTTATTGGATTACGTATGCGTTAACGCCGATTACGGGGAACAGTCGTGAGACACGTGCGTTTCGGGAATGATATATATCCGCGATCGAGAACGAAACCTTGGCCACTGCTTCCATTATTAGCGGTCGCTGTTTCTACGTGCTTACGCGGCATTTAAAAATGAAAAGTGTATAGTATACGTACGTGATAACGAAGAGATGCAAAGTATCCAAATTGTTCGCAAGAAATTTATTACGTACGGTATTAAATTCGAAATTCGAGCAGGAAATTATTATTATTCATCAGAGCACGAGACGCCGAAAGAGGTAGTAATAATTTTCACAATTTCCTAACAGTTTGTCAGACTTCCTTAAAAGTTTCGTAAGCTTCAAGTTCCCGTACAGTGACTATTAAAAAGTAGTAACGTTTCGAAATATGAGAAAAAGAAACTTTCACTCGAGAAATTCATTATCCGAGGATCTCCTTCAAAAATCTCGAATGCGAACGTGTATTTATTTTACACTTTTTGCGCGCTGCTCGTCGAAGTCTTCCAGAATGGATCACCCCATCGCCAAATCCTCGAAGCAAGATTACGAAATTTTCACGCTTTCGTACCATCGATTTCTCTACGAACAGTTTTCTATGAACGAGGGGCGTCGCTGTGCTCTTGTAATGTAGAAGCACATGTGTTTGTCCTCCTTTGACTCGCCTCTCTTCAGGAAAGAGATTTTCTGGTTATTCGGGTATTTTCCATGATAATCTGGACAATTCGAGGTTCTTTCAATTTTGTTTCTCTCAGGACAGTTTGAATATTACTACCGCAACAACGAGAAGATTGTTGTAAATAAATTTGCAAAGGATAGAATTTCTTCTTATCCTCCACTATCTATATAGAATTCTAATATCTGATAATTAGACTGCAGATTAAATGGAAAATCCATAGAAGATTATTAATTATAATAATACGTACGAGAAACAACAATTTTCTATTTCAATTACGTTCGTTCAAAGTTAAAATATGATATTATACTACACAATAATAATAATAATATTCAATTCCATTTCAATTACCTGTAGATAATAAAATTCATTATAAACATACAAAATTAATATATTAATGATAATGTTGTTACGTAACTCCATTCTAAATGTAACAAAGTGCAAACAAGAATTGTTAATCTGTCGATCAATTTAAACCTCTAATTAATGTTTTCAATTTAAACAATCAAACTTAACTTAGTATGTACTTTCGTATGACTAGAAAAAATTTGTAGTACCTTTCTGCAGTAGTCCCGATACTGGTGGACGATGATGCACATGCCACAAAAGGAAACTTTCGAGAGCAAGGACAGTCGCCCCGAGGAGTCTTCCTTCTCAGACGGTGGAAAGTGTTCACACACAACGGATTTGTTTGGGGCTTTTCAATCGGGCGCTTTTTATTTCCGAGAGACCCACCGGGTCGACTTTCGAGAGCACTTGTGTGGTCGCAAAGAAGTGGCCGTATCCTAAATGATCCCGTTACAAATCGTCTGAGAGCGACGTGTATCTACGTCTGCTGAAAGTCGGTTACCGATTCGTTTCGCTCTTTGTTCGACAACGTCCGTGAAACGTCGCGGGGCCAGATACATATCTCTCTGGAACATCCAACTTTATAAATCATAATTTGTAAATTTCAAAGGCAATATTTTCTGCACGTTTCTACTAAGAAACTAAAGATTTTTTTTCCTTTTTTTGTATTTTTGAGGATGAGAATCGGTTATTTGTGGGGGATATAAAGTTTTCAAGATGAATTTATTCGATTATGATTGTCGTTCACTCAATATTTTAATCGTTCGCGCTGGCAACTGATGGTTCACTGATTCCACATACAATAATTCGGAATGATATCACCAGGTTCGCTCTCCATTTTAAAATAAGAGTGGAAATTACCAAGAAGTAATAAATTTATTATTATTTAAATATACCTAAAACCGAAGAAATATTGCAACTTTGGAACAAGACAGCTCTCGACGAACATTCAAACTGATTATTTGCATTTAAAAGTTGCTAACGCATAAAATCGACCATGCGACTCGCATTATAAATATCACGAGTTACCGCAAAGAAGCAGTCTGACGTAGAAAAAGAATGAAAAAGAGAAAAAAGAATCAAGTCAATTCTCTGCGACAATCAAATCGTTCATTATTCGGCATCGCGAACAACAATTGGAACGAACCTCTCCTTTCTCAACCGGAATTCGTTTCTTTTCCCGCGGTGTAACGCGGTGATGATGTTCCTGTATTCCAGGCACCCATGGTCGTCGCTGGTCACCCGGCGTCCTCCTGGAAGCTTGGAAATGGAAACGCGCGTGGAAGCGCGCAGGCAGGCGGATCGTTCCACGACATCCGAAAGCATTGCAGCGCAACGTGTCATTCGCGGTAATACGGCGCAAAGTACGAGCGTAACAATGCCGCGCATATAGACGTTTAATTATCATAGAGTAATGCGTCTAATGACATACATTAGCCAGCGGAGTCGCCATATGGGGACCCTTTTGTTCGCCACTATGTACGGTATATAATAATAGTGGCTCACGGAAAGAGTTGTGTGCACGCGCATGCGTGGCCAGGAGGCCAGCCTCCTCTTCCCTTTTCGCAGGTTCCTTTCGGGGTCCTTCCTCTTTCCTTCCAACGTTTCCACACATATCGTTCGCACGTTGCACATACGTGTATATAGATATATATACACGACGCTGTACAGTCCTTCTCTCTTCCGCTCAACTAGGCTAGCCACCGTTCCATCCTCCTCCTCCTCCGCGCTCTCCGGAGACCGCGCGTCCTTATGCCGCGCCACCGTGAATCATTCCGCGTGCGACGACTGCGTGCCGCTGATTACCGTAATCAGCCCGTTCCTGTTCCGGTATATCGGCCACTAATTATAATCATCGATTCCACCGACGTCACTTCCTCGTTTTCCGAGCTGACCGCGATGCACGCGCGCTCTCTCTCTCTCTCTCTCTCTCTCTCTCTCTCTCTCTCTCTCTTGCTCTCTCGCGGATCTACGGCCAAACGGATTCAAACAGGAAAGCCTGTCATTCGTCCACGTCCGCGTCCAACGTTCATGACTACTCGCACCCGTCGACCGTGCTTCGCTCTGCGAAACCGAGTTTGCAAACGTTTGCGAGAGTTTGTTTCAACCGTGGAATTTCCTGCAAAGCGTGACAGACACGCCGTTTCGGTGGCAGTCGATTGGGGAGTGAACGCAGGGACAGGTTGATACGGTGGAATTATTCGACCATTGTGTACTACGTGGACTTCCCCCCTCCTAGACGTTTGGAGCACGTTTTCTCCTGTTCTCGGTGACTTTTATCTAGCCAAGAAATAATTTTCGTAATTGTAACCTGAGAAATACATTTATTTCGTCTGCCCGGCGTTTCTGAACGAGAGCATAATTAACTGGAAACGAGTCGATGCGCGAAAGAAAAAAATAGAAACTGAAACAGGTCACACGGAAACGTACCACCTCGACTTTAGCAACAACGAGATACTCGCCAATTGAAAACGAAAATTTTGATACATTGGAAATAGATTTGCAAATTTTCTATACATCCCAAGTCTCGATATTCATCCAGCGCGTACACAGCTTGAAAGCACGTTCAAAGGCAGAATGAAAATACCATCGTACCTCTCGGGGAGGGGAAACAGAGCTTTAGTCCCCAGAGCTTTGTGCCTCGCTGAAAAAGTTGGCCAGCGACTTGCGCGGATTGTTCGCGACGGGAAAGTGGCCGACAATGGGAGCCGTGGAACTTTTCTGTTCGCGATCTGCCAAGCCACGGTGGCGAACGAGGTCAAAAACTTTCGCGAATCCACCAAGTTCTTGGAGCCAGAGAGGCGAACAGAAGAGAGGCGGGCACGAAGAAATCCGTTGTGCCTCGAACGACAAAGAACCACGCAATTATAATACTATTGTCGACGCTCCTATTTTGCATTAAACGCGTCCTTTCGCGATGGAGCTCGCGGCGACAATGCGCCGCGCCGAAGGGATTTCCCGAGTCTGCGAGATGAAAGAAACTGGCAAGGGAAATAATGAGGAACCAGCTCGTGCCGCGAGCTGGAATGCTGGAATTTTTGAACAAAAACTGCAACCCTGGCACGAAACGTTTAATCCAAGCTCGCTCCCTAACTCCAACTGAAACACGTTTAAATTAATATAAAATTAGCAACGAAAGTTTCACGTGCACGAATGCATAAAAATCTATTAACAAATCGCGATAGATTCATTCGTTCGTTTCATAATTTAGTGACCCTTGATATTCTCGTGTAAGTAGACCATTCTTCTGCAAATTCGTATCTTGTAGACTCGGTGGTTTTTTTAGCCATGTAAGCATCTTCAAAATCCCGATGTCCTACCCCTGGCGACAAATTATTCAAAAATGTGAATTCTCGACGTGAAGAAAGTCTAAAAGGCTATTGATTAGGGGTAGCAATTGATGGTGTATTGCACAACGCGCAAAAGTTAAACGTTTCATTTAAAGAAATGCAAAATTCCCCAATTCCCCTGTGATGTTGGATGACCAACCCAGACAATATTAAATCTATGCAAATACTGACAACGAGCTAGCAACAGTGAATAGTTAGTCACAAGGCCAAGATCCAATACTTGGTCATCCATGCTCCTTCCCCTTGGACTTGAGGATGATAACCAAATATATATAAGGACATGTTTTACAGTAGAGAGACAGAACACTACAGTAGAGAGAGACAGACTAGAATACTACAGAATAGCATAGTATAGCTGAGCTTAGCATAAAACATTCTATATCATTCTATATCATCCTACATCATACACGACCTATTCAAAATTATAAGCGTGTTGAGTCCATTACACGAAGTCCAACAGTGATTTTAGATTCTAATTCATTTACGTGCGAAATTACGTACATGCATACATGTGCACTCCGTTTTGCAATTTTACACTACTACGCCAAAATTTCACTTGCAAGCGCGCAAAAATCCGCAGGTTACGTACGATTTTTGACATTCTTGGAAACACCAGCCACGTTGCGAAAAAGCCCATTGAAACGGAAGGCTGGCAATTCGCTTCTTTTCTGTTTCACGAGTCTCTGGAAACCGGTCGCGGTGACTATGTAGGTCAGACGCGACTAAATACAGGATGCAGGGCAACCGATCTCGCATGCTCTGCGGTCGCGCACATGTGTATAAATTGGTCAACTTTTCTTGGCCCGGGTGCCGCGAGAGCCTCCCTTTCTCTTCCTCTCTCTTCCCGCTGCCCTTTATTACCCTTTTCTATATTCTTATCGAGCGGTTGCATCGCGGGACTGAATGCTCGCTCGCGCGACTCGCGGACCCGCCGGCATCTGCACTCGTGAAACCGCAACCGTTCTCGTCTCTTCTCGCATCTGTTTCCTCTGCGAAGTCTGCGAGCGAAAAACCTTCGCCACCGCGCCCTGAGAATTCGTGTCCCAGAAACCTTGCATCGCGTCCGACCATCCCTCCTCTCTTCGGCGAATTTTCGTTTAACACGTTCGTTACCAACTTGTCTGGCTGGGTGCGTGTAACTGACTGCCAAGGTCTTTTATCCGCCAAGCCGAATATCAACTCGCGACTGATCGGCCCGTGTATCCATGTGACCTTCGTTGTTGCAATTCTGCATTTAAAATAGTCGATTGCCAAATTGATATTCAAAGTAACATCTTTTAACAGTGTCTAAATATTTAGTATCAATATGAAACACTATCTGTATTCGTCATCTATTATATCGAGGGTTAACAATTTTGTTAATAATTGAATATGAATTCCGCGGTAAGAGATCGCTTTCCAAATGTTATCTGCAATTTTCCTTAATTCTCGTCTGTGCTTCACGTTTCATTCCGCGTTGAATTGAATTATGAAAGTTGTATTTCGATCTTATCAAATTAATCGATTTAACGAAGCCATTCTATGCTAAGTTGTTACTCAACGCATTTAATAGAATTCTGTCACCAATCTCTGTCGAAGAATAAAAAGATTCCTACCATAAATTAGCCGTCAGTCATCCGTGTGCCAGCGAGGGTTAAGAAATCGCGCAGTTTCATCCAACGACAAAAGTCGCTCGTCAACCCCCCAACAACAGATCGTACTCGGTCCAGTTTCAATTATTCGTTCGTACCTTCTTCTCTCTCCCTCTCTCTCTATTCTTTTTTTCTTTTTTTTAATATCTACAGCTAGTAATGTGCAAGTACGTATCAGTGCATCTGCCCGACGACCCCGGCGTGCGACACACGAGTGAATATTAGGGCACGCGGATCGGGGCGTGCCCGATGGTGTCGTTTCCTACATGGCATTGTACGCGTATACCCGGGGACGAGGCGCACCTGGGAGTGAACCTACCACGCCTCTGAAACCCATGGGGCCCATGTAAGAGGTCTCCTCCGTTCGTGTACCCATAAAGGTACACGACACACGTACGGTTATACACCGTAGTCGCGTAGAGCGTAGAATGCATTCACGACGACGCGGCGTGGCGTGGCGTGGCGCGACACGATCCTCCACCGGGACCAGGTCTCGTGAACGTGAACGTGAACGTGAGCGTGCTCACACATGTGACCGACGCGCGCGCCTATGACATACGGGGATTCGGCGCGAGAGCTACGCCGAGGAGACAACACACAATACCGGGGCTGGTCATTACCAGCGGCCGTGGGGCTGCATTGTTCGAGATGTATAACGCCGGATACGCGGATCTGTCGAGGAGAGAAAAGTAATGGCGCCTCGAACCGGTCGTCGATGTCTCTGAGCGATACGTCATCGCACAGACTGAGCAGACAATCCTCTCGCGACCGATCGTGAGCCAGTCTGAGAATAGACTGCTGGAAAATTCGCGGGCAGTGACCGTTCGTCGTTAGCGTCTCTTGATCTTTGTAATTTGCAACGAACAAAATATTGTAATTGGTTTTATTTCATCGTACAGGCGAAAGACGCAGGTTCACTCGAATAAATCTTGATCGATCCCACTCAGCGATCAAATTTTTATGCAAATACTCGCGAAACATTCCTCAATATGCTGCCGTTTCAGTAAATTCATATTTCCACAAATGTAATTCAGAAAATGAACAAAAACAGACTGTTATTGCAAGGTATTCTATAGGTATTCCGAGTGTCGGGATGAGATCACGACATATCGGTCGCTAAACGAGTCGAACGATATCCTGCGGTACGATGCGGCGTTCGCGCGACCCGAATACGCCCGGGGGCGGCTAGGGCGGAGGCGATTCCGCCTCCAGGTGGGTCAGGGTGGTGCCCGGCATATCTCATTCCTCTTGTGCATAAATAACGCGAGTGGAAGGATATCGGTTGCACTGTAAATCGCACGTAAACAAGAAAACCCTAATTACGTCTTTCGAATCTTTGTTCATTGATTAATCAAAAAGTCCAGCTTTTAATTCCTCTTTTGCGCGTTAGAAAAATACACTGATCAGTTTATCGTCATTTAAGGAAGTATTATATCCTCCATTATTCCTTAATTCGTCGAGCGGAAGAAATAAAACGAACATGTGCCGATAAAAATTATTGATTAAAAGAAGACTAAGAAAATTAAGAATTTAATGCCCACGGAAATTCTGACAGAATTGAGGAATTGTACAAAGACTAGGAATTAAATAATACGTAAAGGGTATTTCCTGCATCTCTTGACAAACGACAGTTGAACAAAACGGATGGCTGCAGATTTGTAAAAAAGAAATGATCCTAGAAACACGCGAATGTCAAAATAAGTATATTCATACACGTGATTACGTAACTCGGGTTAATCAGACAGGAAGGGGTAAAAAAAAAAAAAAGAAAAAAAAAAAGAGAAAAACTGAAACAGCAAAACGTGGTCCCTCGACGGATCGATTCAGTCATTTTGCGAGCGTAACGCGACATCGTACACATCGCGTGTCTTCGCCTTCTCTGGCCCCCAGACTTCGGTTCTCTCGCTCGTGCATCCTGCGCGAAGGGTTTCCTTCTTTTTATTCGCCGACCAACAATAAAGTAACTGTAATTCTCAAGGGGGCAGAGCGCCATACGACGTAATGGCAACAGATGGAGAAAGGAGCTTGGCCGGCCAGTCAATGTCTTCGGAAGCGTTTCCTTTTGAATAGCTGTCCCACATATGCCTGAAGGAATAATAGCGCGACCGGTCGATGGAAAGAGAGTTGTACACGGCATGCAACCGCAAGGATACGGGCCCTCTGCGATTCGGAGAAGCTGCTTCCGCTTGCCGATTACGTGTCGCGTCGTGACGATGTTGAGACAATACATAAATACGCTCGATAATTATACACCGAATCATAAACGAAAGTGTAAAACTTTGATGCAACAGTGTATCGAGACATGTAACGCTAAATTTCGATCACGACTGGTATCTATACTTTTACGAATCTCATCATTGACCGCAATTCTGTTTCTCCTACCTTTCTTACAGAAAATCTCGAGTCTCTAAGTTTATCTCTTGATGTAAAGAAAGGGGACTTGAAAAATTGATTCCACAGGGAAACGATAGTTTCCCTTGTTCGAACAGAGTAAAAACTGCGAACATTTTTTTTTTTTTTGGAAATTTATATTTGCAAGAATATAATGAAGAGAATAGAGTCTCGATAGAATTCGAAACATTACGAAAGACACTGGTTACCTAGAACATCTTCTATATCCGTGCATTGCGAGCGATTTCACGCTCTAAAATTTCCTATGAATACATAAAAATTCGTAACCTGGCAAAGAGTTTCCCTTTTAGTTGCCTCTTACGACACGCAGGGACTACGTTGGGCCTATTCTACTCCCGAGCCCACAAGGGGACACGTACGAATCTCCAAATTCCTCATATTTTTGAGAAAGAAACAATAATTAAAAACAAAAGAAAAAATGCCGAAACTTTTCCAAAGATTAACCCTCTAAAGTTATGTACATGCACCGAAAAACGCAACACGCAGTGTAAGTCCGCGAAATTACTCAAAAAAAAAAAAAAATTATATAAATTTGAATCATTCTGCAGCTCCAGCGTTGGTAACAAATTCAAAAGAAGAATCGATTAAATTACCTGCAGACAAACATTCAATTCGGCTGAGCTTCGCCAACTTTTGACCACCGTCTCTCACGGGTAGTGAGACCTCCTCCCCTTAACAAGCGAATCATATAAAGCCGCTGTTTACAAGACGACAGCGATAATAGATGACAAATATTGGCAGATGCTCGAGCCTGGATATCCGTCGGCGACGACGCATGCAGCGTCTAACTTGCCGCTTTATTGCCGGCAACTGAACGAGAGGGGGGGTACGAATCACCGGCACCCCAAAATAGAGAACGACATTTCCGTGGTTTCTTTTTTCGACCTCGAGTATTGTCGGCCTGCTGGCTGGGTCGCTTGGTTCCTCCAGCCCGGGCCGGAATGCATAAATCAAACTGAATCGGTGCGAAACCGAGCAACAATGTTCGACGTGGATCGCTCTCCCTTTCGAATACACACGCGGACACACAGAAACAGAGAGAGAGTGAGAGAGTGAGAGAGAGAGAGAGAGAGTGAGAGTGAGAGAGAGAGAGAGAGAGTAGAAATTCCTGACCGCGGTATTTTCGTGGCGCATAGGCGCGACCATAATGCGCCACGATGACAAATGGTATCCCTACGATGCGATCGTTCAAGCTGGAAAACCTGCACACGCTGTTGTTACCTCTCTAACGTTTGCGCTCTCGCAGAGAACGAGGACACGAAATATCGTTGGCCCCATTGACGGATCGAGAAATCTTTCGAGTAGCCGAACAATGACGTTCCTTTTCACGCGGCCGGACCGTGTCCTTCTTCTGTACGCTGTTGCGGAAATCTAGCGCGCTACAGAGGGTGAATGGCGGCGAAGAAGAATCGATCGCTTCTCTACGTTTCAGTAATGCCGAGTTCGGGGTTAAATTTATGGTACCGATGTTCGTATGGGTACTGACACAGCGACACATGGAGTTATAGAGTATCGTTAAAAATTTCATCTTCATTCCGTTTTCGTACGCATCAATGGCCGAGGTTATCGAAATACGTGAAATTAGTGTTGGAGTACGGTGTCTCTGGCGGAAACCCGAGTCAAGAATTTCAAACGCTTGGTCACGTGCAATTAAATATATACACCGAAACTTCGTTTATAATTAATATTGACACTCTAGATATTGATCAATTCTTGCTATCCTTATCTACTACTTCGTTCAAACGAATAAGAGTAATAGTTATCCCGAGATCCCTTATCAACGAACAGTCTTCTCCCCCGACGTGTTTGGATACATGGAACAGAGTTCCACTATATTATCCTTGGAAAGGGGGAGACAAATCCTGTCAAAATCTGTCCTGAACGTGCGACCATAAGGGCAGAATCGTCGAACAAACTTGAAATAGAACACAAACGTCACATTCGGTATCTATTATACACGTATCTCCGTGCGAAAACGAGCTTCGACAAAAAGAGAAAAAAGAAAAAAAAAGAAAAAGGAAACAAATACGAGGATAAATTTGGTCAAAATAGGGGATGAACACGAGCATTCTCGCTACGTGCGATCGTATCTTTAAACGCGCGAGGAAAAGCCTGGACACACGTTGGACGGTCTGGAAGCTTCGGTGGCGCGCACCCGGTTGCTGAAAATAACCGATCGGGCGTCTCCGAAATCACGTAAAACTGTCTCGAAACGGTGGTGGTGGCTCCGTGGCACGGGTGTCGCCGGTGTGAAGAACTGCTCGCAAGAGTTACGAGTTCACCGGGGCGATAAAGCTGGCCCCTTGGTAACGCCTCGGCCTAACCAACCTCGGATTTCTGTCTGTGTATGCTAGGCTTGTTTTACGAGTTGCTCGGGAGAGCACCGAACCAGGAGGAAGCGCGTCCTTCTTTCTGGTCCATCTGCGCTTGATGGTCCTTCAAGGAATTCCACGGTGAAAAACACTGATGACGAATTATTCGCTGCAACAAATTATTCGTGTCTGTCCCGAAAAGTTCGCGAGTAATTACCTATATTTTCTCATGGACGAAATTAAACACCTGGTTGATCCTTAACCCTTAAAATCTTGACGGTGTCTGAGATTGTTTTTAGTAAAAGTGGTTCTTGCGATACCGTGCGAGAGATTATTGATCATTTCATTTATTGTTTATTTATTTTAACTGCTGTTGATTGATAAAGACACGCATTTTATTCGACGTGCGCAATTCTTGGCGAAAGAAGGAATATATTGAATAATTGTAAAATTAAACTCTTAACGTACTTAATACTTAAGGACTAGAATACTTAAATTTTTCATGAATCGTTAAAAGATGTCAGAAGAACTGGCTCTCGTAATCCTTTCGTACGTTTCTGTTTGAAATACAATGATTCAAATTTATCTCTCTCAAATAGTAGTTTATATCAATATATTCTTCGACATTTTACAATATTTCAAAATAAAAAAGACGATATTAAACCTTCGTACGAAGTATGAAATCAAAGTACAAATTACGTAAAATACTTAAACTATCATTTAAATAGGTATCTATTCTTTCAGGTTCTTCGAAACCGTGTGTTAAATGCGGTGAAATTATTACATTTCCAACGTATCAAAGAAACTTACATTAAAAAAAGAAAAAAAAAAAAAAAGGAAAAAAGAGAAAATCGTGGACAATTTAATTCCAGACGTAAAGGGTTAAAGAGCGGTGGCAGTCAAAGGGGGTTGAACGTCACCACGTCGCTCGTCGGCAAACAAACACACGACGTCGAGGTCAGGTGTCAAACAGCTCGACACCGTGGAGAATTCGTCGGACAAGGTTCGCAGGCGAACGCCGATGGATGCGATGGATTTCTGGCGATCCGAGAACGGGGTTTACGGCCTCGTCGCGGCCCAAGAAGAAGCTGAAGAAGACGCTCGATGGAGAAACTTGGGGGGAGGGGGCCGTAGGTGTCTCCGACAGCATGTGCTTTGGGCGTGGACCAACGCGAAAGAGATATACTGCTTCGCCCGAGTATTTATGGCATATCCGCACTTCGTCCGATATATATACACATCTCCGAGGCCGGGGTACGGAATGCGCGAACAGCCATCCGGAATAATTGTTTCTGGAAGTGCGAACTGGCGAGCTTATTAACGACACAGTCGTTTCTCTCTTCATCGTCCTCGCAACGACCAATGCGCTCTGAATGACGAAACAAAACTTTCGACAGAGTTTAAGGCGTTTATCGAGAGGGCGAGAAGAACGGACAAATTCCTCTTTTATATTGGCCTTCACGTATTTCTGATGAGAATCAGAATACACCTTACACTCTTGTGTGTTTTAAATATTAAATATTAATAGTAACTATAAACATAAATATTAAGCAATGATTTTTAATCACATTACTTTACAGGTGTTATCAATTGGACAAATTTTTGAGATACTTAATTCGTCTATGAGTAATATTCATAAACGAATATAAACATTATTATTATGGCTTTCGATTTTACTGTATGAGGCAATTCTCACTGTTCTCGAAATTATTGTTCCGTAAGTTCATCCTTTCATCATACCTCGACAAACAAATCTCAACACCACGTGTAAATAAAAGTATCATTTACAAACGAATAAAGACACTATTATTAAATGGCTTTCGACTTTACTCCATGAAACAATCTTCGCTGTTTTCAAAATTATTCTACCTTAACTCTAACTTAACTCTTAGATTTTCATCATACCTCGACAAACAAATCTCAACACCACGTGTAAATAAGAGTATCATTCACAAACGAACAAAAACACTATTATTAAATGGCTTTCGATTTTACTCCATGAAACACTTCTCAGAGTTTTCAAAATTATTCTACCGTAACTTAACTCTTAGACTTTCATCATACTTCGACAAACAAATCTCAACACCACGTGTAAATAAGAGTATCATTCACAAACGAATAAAAACACTATTATTAAATGGCTTTCGATTTTACTCCATGAAACAAATCTCACTGTTTTTAAAATTATTCTTCCGTGACTTAACCCTTGGATTTTCATCATACCTCGACAAACAAATCTCAACACCACGTGTAAATAAGAGTATCATTCACAAACGAACAAAAACACTATTATTAAATGGCTTTCGACTTTATTCCATGAAACAATCCTCGCTGTTTTCAAAATTATTCTGCCGTAACTTAACTCTTAGATTTTCATCATACCTCGACAAACAAATCTCAACACCACGTGTAAATAAGAGTATCATTCACAAACGAACAAAAACACTATTATTAAATGGCTTTCGACTTCACTTCATGGAACAATCCTCACTGTTTTCAAAATTGTTTTTCCGTAACTTCATCCTTAGACTTTCATCATACCTCGACAAACAAATCTCAACACCACGTGTAAATAAGAGTATCATTCACAAACGAATAAAAACACTATTATTAAATGGGTTTCGATTTTACTCCATGGAACAAATCTCACTGTTTTTAAAATTATGCTTCCGTAACTTTACCCTTAGACTTTCATCATACCTTGACAAACAAATCTCAACACTACGTGTAAGTGGTAATTTTTCTTACACAAGATTAGTAAACATAAAATTACAAAGCAGTTTTTTCTTATCATTCCCATCTTGTGCCCCTTTTCCATATGATCACGAATTTGAATTCTAGCAGCTATCTAAACACGATTATCAGCAAGCACCATTAACCGCGCGAAAACGTCACACACACAACGGTCTGCGTGCGCAAACAGTCGCGAGCAAACGCGATCATCGTCTAGAGTTTCGTACTCGTGGTTGCCGAAGAGGAAACAAGCGTGCCGCGCGTAGAGATAAAAATTGCCGATGGAACGGCCGGTTTTTGTCGGTTGACCGTGCATCCCTGGGCGAGTTCCTCTGTCGCCAGCGTGCAATTTAATGATCATTTCGCAGATGAGGCGGCCGATAAAGCACACGGCCGGCGCGCACGACGTTCGAAATCACAACTCCGCGAGATGCATGCGCCGCCGTTATTTGTTACGTGTACAGGACGTAGTATACGTACTGTGTACGGGGATTGCGTGTAAAGAAGCATATACTGCCGGATGATTTATCGTCTCTCGGATGAAGAAGTCAGACGACAGGAGGTAAAGAAAGAGGAGGGAAGAGAGAAAGAAAGGAAGAAAAAGAAAAGAAGGAAAAAAGGAAAGAGGCGAGCGGTAGCACGGTGCAACGGACCAACAGCACGGAACGTAGAAAGCGCTCTATAACTGCAAAGTCACTTCGAAAGAATCGCGGTACGCGTTTATCTTTACTCCGCCCCTTACCGTTAATTGCATTCTGTCCACGCCGAAACACACATTCGTTCGATCGCAACTGGGATCTCCCTCTCCGCCGTCTGGGAAAGACGCTTCATCTTTCAAAACCGTCGGACAACCGCGCTTTGTTTCGTATTGGCGAGGTCATGCCAATGCGACGACAGTCAAGACGGATTTTCCACTCGTTATCTACTTTTGCGGAGGTGAATTTTTGTCCATGTTGTGGATGCAAACAATTCGATGATCCGAGATGTCCACGAATTTTGAAAAGTACAGATCGTACTTTGCACGTTTGCAAAACACACGGTGTAGATTATTGAAAGGAACAACGTATCTGAACAGTTTGATTTTACAATATAATGAAGTGTCCAATTCTGTGTTGTATCAGTATTTTAATTCTTCAGTGACGTACTCACGAGTAGTGCTTTTACGCCAAAGTTCTTATATCGAGAAACTTGTAATTATATTAATAGATAATCAAACGACGAATTGAGAAATTTATAATTAATTGGAAAATACATTTCGAGTAACAAAATGTATTATTAAAATGTTACATTCATTTAAAGTTATTATTAAAAATCGACACTGAAGGAACAAGCAGCGAATTAATTCTGTATCTGATATATTATTCGCAATTCATAATCATAGAATTATCTTCGGGATATATTAGTCTTAAAAGACGTTGAGCTTTTTTGTAATAAGAAGAGTGGAACATTGTATTATTTAAAATAGCAACGAACCGATTCGCAATACTACGCAATACTACGACCTTCAGTTAGTCATCTGTTTCCGAAAAAAATGATCTACGATCGTCGGAATTTATTATCTAGACTCGACCTCCGTGTGTCACTCATGACTGGATTGCAAATATTTATGCAAATTCATGATTCCACGAACAGAAATAAAAGAGCAAGTAGACGTAACGAACTTGTAATTGCACTTCACATATTTCACGTTGACGACTCGCACGAAAAGAAGACGATAAATTAAATTTCCTATCTTTTAGGAAATTATTAATCAATCTCAGGTTGCCAAAATTTTACCAGATTGGTTTGGTTTCATACTTTCCGAAACTATTAAAATATTCCTCGTTATAGTGTCAACTATGTGTTAATGTATATCAAAAATTATACTTCTTAACTTATCTAAAAAAACCATATTCCCATTTTTAATTATACATCGCGTTAAGATACTTCCCTTCAATCACGAAGGGAGATAATCGTAAAATCGTAAAATCAACCATCTCCAAATTATACTCTTTAGCCTTTAAATGCCCAATAAACGGGCAAAAATCAATTCATGATCAACGCGTGAATACTCGTCCGAACGGTATGATATACATTCATACGTGACACATTCATTACGGACAATTTAATAAAACCCTTCAGGCTCATCCCCCTCGTGTAATCACGATTTCTTGCCTCGCAGTAACACACTCGTTCGACCAGAGACCTAGACGCACCTAGACTTACACGTACCCTTTCATCCCCCATATAATAATCATGATCAGAGCAATTAACGCGCTAAGCTATCCCAACGCGATCCTAACACAGTGAGTGAGAAGCAGGTTAAGCGAACGTAACCCGTGAAAAAAAGAGACAAAATCAGACTGGACGAAAAGAGCAAGGGCAATTAGGCAATAAATATCGAATGTCGATTGCTTGCGATACATATATATATATATATATATATATATATAACCTAACCGCAAGAATTGGGATCCAAAGGCATCCCAGCGGGGTGCAACCTGTACGACTCGCAAGGATCCAGAAAGGGCGACCGGTTCATTCACGTGGCCAAGCAGGACGCTAATACCTCACCTTTGGTTTCATTCAGAACGAACCGTCGGGGATCCGATTCACGGGGAAACCAAAAGGGATTCAGCCGCGTTTCTTTCTTTTTTTCTTCTTCTTCTTTTTCACGCGTTTGGTCCAGTGAGAAAAACCCGATATTCCTCGATATTACGGTGGTCGTAAATAAAAAATTGTGTAACCTTTCGTTCTTGTCTCGAGAAAGATAGATAGAGAGAGGAAGAGTGTGTTTTTTCACGGTCGTAAAAAAATCATGGATCGTTGCGAGGCGTTTACATTTTTCCCTGCGGTTTTCCCTCACGGACGGATAAACGTCCGTGCTATTTTCACTTTATGACCACTCGCGGTGGATATTATTTATCGGGAGGCATAGAGACGCGTGGACCACCCTCGGGATTTGAGCAGGCTTCGGATTTGCCCGCTCGATAAATAACATTCGTTCCGATACTCGAGCACCCCTCGAGTTTGTCCCGAGTTGTGTAACTAAACGGAATGCCATGCTTCCTATCGCCATGTGTTTCTTTCTGTAGAGTGTGAGCGCAGACTCGAGGTGTACGAAGAGGAAAACGAAGCTATGCTCTGGATGGAACACAATGTGACCATGAATTGTACGCTGTCTATATAATCTACGAAATACAATCCACAATTATGAATAACAGTGATTTATTAATAATAATAATACCAGCAACGATAGTTTAGAATTTGACAAAGAATCAATTATAATCAGCTGATATCGAAATATGTGCCTGCATTAAATATCTCATAACATCTATACTTGTTTCAAAAGAACAGTAACGCGCTTACGTCAAATGTTCAGAAAGGCATCTGCGAGTATTCGTGAGTACGTTTCGCGAGCAGTAACAGGCATTTTCCGACCAGCAGATTTAATGAGCAACAGTCAGTCATTACGCGATCTTGAATAGGATAATGTAGAATAAATTACAGTTATGTTTTACAGTGCCACGCACAGCCATGAAATTATTAACAACGTGGCTCTCCGAAGGATCGGCCGACGCGATTGCAAAATGAAATTGTCCATCAACGAGACCGACTAATGTCCTTCCCTTCCGCCGAGACGCAAGTAGATCGATTCCAAAGATCGACTGCAACCAAAGAAGTTTTCACTGCAAAGGAGAGCTCCCGGCGCAGGCCACCGTTTTTACGACCGCCCACCTCAACCCCTTTTTTCCCCCCATTCGCTGGCAAAAGTATCCTTCGGTCGGGATAAACGTAACGACTGTCGAAGCACGGGAGGGTCGACAATCCCTCGTGCGCGGCCGACCCTCGGGAACTCGTTTCCATCATTAGGGAGCGGCTAAGTGGCCACTACCGCCCAAGGCCGTGGCAACACACCGGGTACTTGACGTGGACGCTCGAGAAAATGGCTGACGATATAAACTGGACACTCGGAGAATCAACCCCGATCTCGTCGAGGCTCCGAGCTATTTCCTGTTTGCTCCAGGCTCCGGTCACCAACATACATACATACGTACGTACGTACGTACGTAGGTACCTTCTCGCCATAAAGCTAATACGTCCGCATGGGGTCGTGGAGTCGACACCAAGTTTCACTCTCCCCTCCCCTGTTCCCCATGTGGCTCTACTTTCGTCTATCGTTGAATAGCAATCGGATATATCGTTGAAAGTTTCTGACAAATCGTGGCCACGTGCCGAGGACGCGTACGCGCGCCGATTTCTTTCGAACGGACGATGGTTGAAACGGAAGGAAGCTGTTACCAAGAGACGTTGGTTGTATCGCGACCATATTTATCGGACCCTCCCGGTGAAACTTTGTGACAAGTTCTCTGTGACAAGAAGCCCAAGTTCAACAAAGTCAATTTAGTTGACCAATGAAGAGATATTCTTTCATCATACACTCTTTTTTTTTTTTTTTTTACAAGTCAATAGTTTCAATAGTTTAATTTTTCTATAACGAGTCGTGGATAATTCACGATCGCCACAATGGAACAATTGCGTTTTCTTCTGTCGTCAAGGTTTTCTCATCACCGTTCAGTATATCCTAATCAATATATTTTCAAACAAGTGACAATCAAAGCGTTCAGCTTCAACGTCGGAACATTTCGCGACTATATCGTGCACAGAACATTTCGAAATGAGGCGCCAAGCTTGAAATCAATCTGAAAACGTGTATGGGAATTACAAGATATTTAATGCAAGCACGCAGTTGCTGGCAAACATATTCGGACACTTGTGAAATACTTTAACATATTACAAATATTAATATGGATTTTGTAATTTCATCAACGACGTAATAAGACATGATCGTCAATGATTATATCGGTGAAGTTTATAAGTTTGAAATCGATCGGAGAACAGTGTACAAGAGTTGGTAAAATGTTTAAAACAAGTAGACATTTCGCAGATATCACGAACTGAACAATTATCCACATATCTAAATGTCGAGCATTATCGCTGAATATTACAGGTATTATCTGCTATAATAGATATGAGTTTATTAAATACCTTGCAACTGATACATATTATACGTATACATTTCCAGATAATTTCGGCGTCAGTTGTTACCAACATAGTCTTAATAATATAATACCTACATATAACAAACAGTGGTTGCGAGTCACTGTGTATAAAATATAATAATCTAACAAATGAGATTATACATTATGCGTCAGTAATGTCGGTAAAAAAAAATTTATTCATATCTTCCCCTTATGCTGTGCACAACTTTCGTTCACGTTTCTACACAGGGGAAAATACAAAAATTCACGAGGACGACAGTTCGTGGAAAGACAATTCTCTACAACTTCCTTTCGTCAACCAACCTGCACAAATTCCCAGTGATATTAGAACAGTAGCGCGTAGGACGAGACGTAGCAAGAGCAATGCACGTCGTTCTCGCAAGCTTGTTGCGTATCGTTCAAACGCGTTAACGAGGATCGTTTCATCGACGATTAACCCTCACCCCGACTGACCCCTGGGCCAGTGTTTGCGGGCCTCTTTCGGAAATTGGTTCGTCGTTCTTGCCAATTTCCGTAGATTGCTGTTCGCCTCCCCCCACCCCTTTCTGCTACGTTCTCGATCTTACCTCGAGTTCGTAGCCCTTCTTTTTTTATTTTAATTTTCTTTTTCTCTCCTCTCCTCGTCGACTCGCCACAAATTGTGTAAATTTGCCGGCTAACTATTTATCTTTACGACCGAACACGACGAACCCCGAACGCGATCAACGTTTCCACGGATCGTCGGACGGACTTTTCGTTGCGTCGTCTTCTCTTTTCGATGAAAACGACAGCCATTCGAAAATTCGAATTTTGAGTATAGACAAAAATAACACTTCTCGTTGTCAGTTATTCCGTAATTAGTTCAAGTGAGAAATAGCGATTAATCTGTACTTTCGTTACAATTTAATAATTGTTACATTCCTTTTCATTTTATACGAGTTTAAGAGAGTCTCAAGCCCGAAGGCATTTTTGTTATAACTTCTCAAAGTGTCAAGAAGTTATTCTGCAATTACTTGGTCTATCTGAAATATCTAAAAACTTTTGTGACGTGTATGTTGAAAAGAATGTCTATGAACGTAAAATTATTTTAGACAGAAAAGTTGCCAACTTGATGTTAATGGCCACTGGATTAATTTCATTTTAAATTTAAAATTCTCTATCGCGTCTAATTTCGAAACTTAGGTCAATTCTATTACCAATACCTCGATCGCAGGAAAGTGTATCATAAAATACGAAATAACATCAAATTTTTCATAATCCGATGTAGATTCTATAGTCGTATAAGTACCTACAATCTAACGATATTACATGACGGCTAAATTATCTTATTTCAATTACTTTACGTCATGTGGCATAATTTATGTTTGTACCTGATGTTCACTGTCACTGGGAACATACAGTTCTACATAACACCGTAATTGTCGTCTACCCTCTTCTTTTTTTCTTCTTTTTATTTCTCTCCCCCTCTTTTTTTTCTTGCTTCACTTCTGCCACATTATACTCGTCCCCCCCCGTATCAATTTTCCGTTCCTTTTACATTATTTTTATTGATCATATAATAACCGATGACGTAACCATGGAGTGCTATATGACTTTCAATCGCAAATTCTTCTGTAACTTGTAAAAATTCATTCGACGAGTGAAATCGGAAGAGCCACTAGAGTTCGGATGCTTTTTAAAAAGTTCAGTGAAACTTAGCAGAGTCGCCCACCGGTAGTAAGACCGACCCTCCTGAGCACTATGCTCAGAAGAATAATCACGGCCAATATGGGCGTTGTGCCAGAAGGGTTAACGAACGTAACGCGTATTAATACTCGAAAATCGACGAGAAAAAGTCGATTTCGCGGACCACCGGCCGACTCGGCGATTCTCGACGATTAACATTCCCAAAGCAATTGCACCCACGACGACGACGACGACGACGAGCCAGGGTAGTCAATTTCTCTTCCTCTCCGTCTTCTCTCCGATTGCTCGAACCTCGTGACCACGGTTCGAGCGCACGGTTGTCAGATGGCAGCACCGCTCGAAGAGAGTCGCACCTGCACGAGAGATCATCCCCGAAGATATTGTAGAGTGGCGGCGTAGAAGGTGAAAGGAGAAAATATTATAGGACCAGGAAATTCCCTTTATTTCTGACTGCAGTCCAAATTGGGACTGAATTGGAAAGAGAAGCCTGACGCAAAAATAAAAATCGTCTGTGGGAAAAGACGAGCGTGTTTCACTCGCGTCGGTCGAAGAGCTCTAAAGCACATAAATTTGAGGGACGGACTTGTCAAAGGAATAACTGAACGACAGAAATTATTTACATTGATTGAAAAATAATAATTTGATGAGACAGACATAGAAATAAGACGGAATTATCGTAGGAGAATACGATGGAACAATAATAAATTAAATCATGATTTAACAGTACAGAAATTATTGTAGAAAGATCCTAGGTTGTATCACAGTCGAAAGAATCCTAGGTAAAATTATCACTGTCGAAATTACTGCCTATGAGAAATCTTAGAATTAGAAAAAACTCAAATATAGAATAAATTTCTATGTACAGAATATCGTTGTTTCCTTCTCCCAAGGAATTCTCCGTTAAATTTCATTTGTTCGCGTAATTTTGACAGGACAATGAGAAAAGGAGGAAGAAAGGGGAAATAAAATTGTACTCTGATGGGGGTTGAAGGAAAGGGAAGCTATCAACGTTGCTTCTCGTCGGAGGACACGGTCGTTTTGCCAAGCCTCTCCAGCCTTGATTCGCGCAGACATTTTTGTCCTCGAGTGTCGCGATCGAGCGCGGCCTCATCACGCGAATTACAGGCTTCGCTCGTGTTCGTGGGTGCCTCGGAGAGTCGCGTGGATAGGCGGAGAACACTGCAAGAGTAGGTACAACTGCTTCGGATGAATTGGCAGGCAACCTCCGCTGAGGACCACGACCTGCGCCGGCTTTCAGAGAAAGCTCTCTCGTCGCGTCTTGCGTGTCCGCGATCGTCTCTCGCTTCCCTTCGATCAGTTTCTACACATACTATAATATTCCATACATCTGTATGCAATTTTCACAAATACACGATTAAGAGAACAATAACTGATCTCGCGTTGTCTCAACTAGTCTCGTTTTAATTATATATATTGAATTCCACACCAAGACAAGTACTGGATGTATGTAAAAGGTCTGGATGAAACTTTTGGAAAAATTAAATTGTTAATCTTGAAGTATTTTATGGAGTATATTCTAGAAGGATTTCCATGAATGTTTTCGTGTAAATCTGAAATCTTTTATAGCAACACTTCACGTCAATAATTTTTAATCTGCTTTTCCTCTCGTCCGTACGCTTCATGTATATA